>JALMGA010000016.1:1876044-2191044 GCA_023333525.1 Aspidoscelis tigris stejnegeri
TTTTCTAGCTCATGGGAAGGGAATATGGAAGCCTCAACTGCCAGAATGTCCAAAATGTAACGCTACCACTTGCGGCACGTTGGCCAAATTGACCAGATCCTCCTAGAAGGCCCACGGGTTCAGCAGCAGAGGACAAATAACGTGGCCTGCAGAAAATCCCAGGTTCAAGGCCCACCTTCCCCTGGCAGGGCCAGAAAAGGATGCTGCCAGACCCGGAAAACAACACCGGCCATGCTGAGCGCAGGCCTGAGCCTGGAAGAGGCCACCTCCCTTCGCCTGCAGCTGAAAGCATAGGGGGAAAAGAGATCAGCTGTGTGGTCTAGCAAGACAGACAACAGCTGCTGGCTTCCCTTTCTCTAAGGAAGCAGTTTCACTCAACAGCCCGTTAAGTGCATAAAAGGAGCGCTGCTGGATCAGGCCGCAGCCCATCTAGTTCAGCATCCTGTCTCTCACAATGGCCACCAATTGCCCATGGGCATCTCAAGCGGAAGACCAAGGCGAAACCTTCACCTTCTCCCAAAGCCATGCAAACAGCCCAGAGAGGCCTCCTGCCTGTCTCTCCACTTGGAGGCAGTATCTGGGCATCCATTCTAGCACCCCTTCATAATAGCAAAGTATTTGTTACTAATACTGTTGTCTTACACTCTTGATAGATGCGCCGGTTTCTGCCATTATGAAATATCTTTTCACATATGTGCGCCCCCATGTTAGGAGTCACATGTCCAAGGCATTAGAAGGAAGAGGAGGAGTTGGCTTTTTTATCCCACTTTTCTCACCTATTTAAGGGGACTCAAAGTGGCTGACAAACCTTCTGTTCTTCTCCCCACAACAGGCACCCTGTGAGGTCGGTGGGGTTGTAAGAACCCAGAAAGAGAGCTGTGACTAGTCTTGGGTCACCTAGCTGACTTCATGTAGGAAGAAGAAGAAGAAGAGGAAGAGGAAGAGGAAGAGGAAGAGGAAGAAGAAGAGTTGGCTTATCTCCCTCACTTTTCTCACCCATTTAAGTGGACTCAAAGCAGCTGACAAACCTTCTGTTCTTTTCCCCACAACACATGCCCTGTGGGGTCGGTGGGGCTGCGAGAGCTCAGAAGAGAGCTGTGACCAGCCCAAGGTCGCCCTGCTGGCTTCGTGGAGGAGCATGGAATCAAACCCAATGATTCCCAGAAAAGGGTCTGGCTCCCTAACCACTAGATCAAACCGGCTCGCACAGAACCATTCCAGCAAGCGCTTCTGCGCAAATTTTCTATACTAAGCCACATGGGAACGCCAACATGAAGGAAAGCTCACTTTGGGACCTGCGCAGCCCCCGCCCCTCGCGAGGAGGCCCGACGGAGTCTGTGGCCGGGACGCTGGACTTCAGCAGCCAGCAAAGTTATTAGTGCAGGGAAAATGTAAAGTCTGCTACTGCAAAAGGGTGTAAACTTAACAATTACCTTTAGAATCACTCCAGCCACATACAATGGCCCTCAGGGGTTAATAGAAATGTCTTTTATAATTATCCTTATAGACTTTATCAGGGTAACTTGGGGGGGGGGGAGGGACTCCCATTTCAAAGAGCGAACTGGAAGCAAAAAAGCAAAGTAAAACACGTGGGCCGTAAATGTGTCAGCAGCATTTTAAGCTGCTCCTCTGTGAACGACTCTTTCAAGCTCAAAATGGCAAATAATTCCATATGCTTTGCCGGCGGAAGGTATGCGATGCATTGTTTTCCCTTAACTAATTGGACCAGACTTAATCCGGCAAGATTTAGGGCCCTCTAATAATAAAAGGGAGTAGTTCACAGTCGTAAGGATTGAAAAATCTGTCATGAAGCAAGCAGCGTAGAACCTGCGCTTGATCAGTTACAAATATCCGGGCTTACACTTTATTGGGATGAAAGCGCATTTGTTTGCCACAAGGAACACGTGAAAAGCCGGCTCGGGCTGGTCACAGCTCTCTTCTGAGCTCTCACAGCCCCACCTGCCTCACAGGGTGTCTGCTGTGGGGAGAAGAACAGAAGGTTTGTCAGTCGCTTTGAGTCCCCTTGAATTGGTGAGAAACAGAGGGTATGAAAGCCAACTCTTCTTCCCCCACAAAGCCAGCTGGATGACCTTGGGCTAGCCACAGCTCTCCTTCTGAGCTCTCACAGCCCCACCTGTCTCACAGCAGGTCTGTGGTGGGAAGTAGAATAGAAGGTTTGTCAGCTACTTTGAGTCCCCGTAAATGGGTGAGAAAAGGGGAGCAGGAAAGCCAACTCTTCTTCTTCCTCCACAAAGCCAGCTGGGTGACCTTGGGCTAGTCACAGCTCTCCTTCCCATAGCCCCACCTACCTCACAGGGTGTCTGTGGTGGGGAGAGGAACGGAAGGTTTGCCAGCTGCTTTGAGTCCCCTTAAGGGTGTGAAAAGCAGTTTAGTAAAGCCAACTCTTCTGCTTCCTCCCTGAAGCCAGCTGGGTGGCATTTTACGGACAAGCGCACCCGGATACCCAGATGTGTGCCCGGCGGTGCTGCGCAAGCGTGGGCATCTGTTTCAGCCTTCCCAGAGCTACGATACCCTAGCACCGTGGCACCATAACGGCACCATATTCGCCATGTCTTAAAACTGTGACACAGAATCGCAGCTTTTAACAAACCTGTCACAGGGGGGTGAAAGGAAAGACGTTAAAGGGCTGCTCTGTAAGCTGATCGTGAGACAAAATGTAAATATTAGCTCTTCTCTGCCAATCTCGGATTTTGGAAGGGGGGGGTGAGGAGGAGAGAGACAAAAAGCAGGCAGGCCGCCCCCCCATCACCACTCACACACACCCCAGAGCCGAAGCAGCTGTTTCTTCTTACACTGAGACGTTGCTAATGAGTTGGGGGGCTGTATAATAAATATCCTTTCCTTTGAAATGTGAAGATTCCGCCATTAACATCCCTTTGATTCTCTTCTTCCCTTTCCCGTTTTTAAAGGGCTCATTAGAATGCCAGAGAGGTGGGCCCGGGATCCTCCGAACGACAGCCTGCCCCACGGTGCCAGGCATCTCAGAGGGCGGGCGCCCGCGGAGAGATGGGCGCAAAGGCCCCAGGTGGGCGCCACGTAGGCGGTCCACCAGAGGAAGGTGACCACCTCGTTCGGCGGAGAACGCCAGCTCCGGATCCGAGTGACAAGACAAATGTGTCAACCGTGCCGGATGTAGAGTGTGTGTGTGGATCAGAACCCGGGCGCCGCCTTGGCTGAGAACGATCCATGCCACCCCAGGGTAGAGCTGAGTGCTCAGTCAGGAGAAGCTACAAAGCGAAGGCGGCTTTCCGTGCGAGCCACGCGTCTCTCTCCACCTCCACCTGCACAGCTGCCAGGCAGAAGAGGTTCTCCAATGACTCTCCAAAAATACCTGCAGCAAAGGCACTAAACAACTTGGGCCCAAAATATCTAAGGGAACACCTTCTCCCATACTGACCTGCCCACGCCTGAAGATCTGGAGGTGAGGCCCTCCCGGTTGTCCCATCATCCTCAGCAGCAAAATGGGTGGGCATCCGGGAAGAGGGTCTTCTCAGTGGTGGCCCCCAGGCCATGGAATAATCTCCCTCTTGAGATGCTTCAGGCTCCCTGCCTGTATACGTTCAGGAAGGCAAGGAAGCCACATCTCTTAGCCCCGGCCTTTGGCTAAATGGAGAGATCTTTTCCCTTCCCACTTGTAGCCATAGTTATTTGCAGACACTATTACTTTAATATAGATTGTTTATAGTTTTAATGTATTGGATTTTGAATGTTGTTACCTGTCCGGAGACCTTTGGGTATAAGGCGGGATAGAAATATAAACAAACAAACAAACAAACAAATATTTGGACAGTTTGGTCTTGTGTTTAGGGAGCCGGATTCTTGTCTGGGAATACGGAGTTAGAATCCACACTCCTCCTTGAAGCCAGCTGGGTGACCTTGGGCTAGTCTTCTGAGCTCTCACAGTCCCACTGACCTCAATTGCGGAGATACAAACAGAAGGTCTGTCAGCCACTTTGAGTCCCCTTAAATGGGTGAAAACAGTGGGGCAGGAAAGCCTCCTCCTCCTCCTCCTCCATATTCTGCCCCACATAGATTCCTCCTATGCTAAGAGCTGGGATGCCTCTTGCTAAGAGCACCCCCCCACACCCACAGACTGTTGCTACTCGGCTTTAGAGCACCCACAAACATGCTGACTGCTACCCCACCGACTGCTCAGCCTCTGTTCTGTCCTTAGGCGCTCGCTCAGACCATGGCATGGACACACGCTCAGGCGCCCAAACTTCACCGACACACACGCATGGGCGTGCCTGCACACCCACCTGCTCACACGCGCACACACGCACGCACGGACACGTCTCCATAGCAACCCTACGCATGCTGATGAGGCACAACCCGACAAGTTCCTTGGGACACAGCCCATATTGTTCCATTCCTGGGTTGCAGGGAACGCAGTCCTGGCCATGACAATCGAAATCAGGTTCATTAAAAGGGGAGGGATGGCCCGGGGCGCAGGCCGCCCACTCCCCCTTTGAAGAGAGAGGCCCCCAGAAGGCCCTGGAGCTTTCATGGCCTCCTTTTGAGGGATGGCCGGTTGATCTTTGCACGCCGGCAGGTTTGTTCTGTCGCAGGCCCACCCCCAGGAGATTCCCCTTTCGCTTCCACGGAACATGCAGCCCAGAGGGAGCGCCAAAGACCCCGGCGAGACCTCAGGTCCTAAAAGGAGATGGTCTGAAGAAGCACACATCTATCCCACTCATGTGCCGGGCCTGCATTTCGACACGCACACACACTCGCTAGTGCGCACGCCTGCACAGAAACCGCGCATGCTGAACGTGTTAAGGACAGTGGGAACGTAAGAACCTAAGAGGAGTCCTGCTGGATCAGGCCACAGCCCATCCAGTCCATAAGAACCTCAGAGGAGCCCTGCTGGATCAGGCCACAGCCCATCCAGTCCATAAGAACCTCAGAGGAGCCCTGCTGGATCAGGCCACAGCCCATCCAGTCCATAAGAACCTCAGAGGAGCCCTGCTGGATCAGGCCACAGCCCATCCAGTCCATAAGAATCTCAGAGGAGCCCTGCTGGATCAGGCCACAGCCCATCCAGTCCATAAGAACCTCAGAGGAGCCCTGCTGGATCAGGCCACAGCCCATCCAGTCCATAAGAATCTCAGAGGAGCCCTGCTGGATCAGGCCACAGCCCATCCAGTCCATAAGAACCTAGGAGGAGCCCTGCTGGATCAGGCCACAGCCCATCCAGTCCAGCATCCTGTCTCACACAGTGGCCCACCAATTGCCCAAGGGCATCTCAAGCAGAGACAAGGGGAAACCTTCACTCCTCTTGAAGTCTTACAAATGGCCTCCAGAGAACTCCTGCCTGTCTCTCCAACCTGGAGAATGTATTTAGACGTCCATTCTAGTAGCCACTGATACATCTGTCTTCCATAAACTTGTCTAACCCTTCCTTAAAGCCATCTAGGCTGGTTGCTGCCATCACCTCTCCTGGCAGCCAATTCCATAGACCGGTGACCCTCTGGGTGAAGAAATCCTTCCTCTTGTATGATCTGACTCGCCTACCCATCAGCTTCATAGATGCCCCCTGGTTCTAGTGTTGTCTGACAAAGAAATTTTCTCTACCCACCTTTTCTCCACCCTGCATGATTTTGTTTACTTCAATCAGGTCCCCTCTTAAACACCGTCCACATCCAAAGTGAGATACATCAGCAAAGTGATACACTGTTTTATTTCCATGTTAAATAACTCAGAAAATTCACCTCTGGGATAGATAATGTGGAAAGAAAACCACTAGTCACTTTGCTGATGTGTTCTGTCGCTCTGAAAGTGGACTGAAGCTGGATTAAGCCTTAGGTGTGACCCCAGCCAGCTTTTAATCCAACTTCAGTCCACTTTCAGGGCGGCAGAACACATCAGCAAAGTGACAAGTGGTTTTCTTCCAGCATTAAATCACTCAGAAAATTCACCTTGGGATAGATGATGCCGAAAGGAAATTAATGGCCGCTTTGCTGATGTGTTCCCCGGTTCCGAAGGCGGACTGATGCTGGATTAAATCTTAGGTGTGAGCACAGCCACGATCATATACAGTGGACTGGGGGTGGGGGGGTGGGGGCAAAGGGATAATGGGAGGAAACGGGATAGTTAAAAGTTTATATCGGTAACGACAAGGATTTGTTACAGCAGGTGGTACAACCTTTTAACATTTACTGTTGTTCCTGGAAAGACGGTTAAATGATAATGGGAGAACGATATTAGTCTATCCAGTTGAGAAATACTTCCACGTATAAGCCGGGCAGCCATCAGGCATCCGGAGCCGGCCCCACCCCGGCCCACGATTTCAAATAAAAGTTCAAAGTTCTGGTTTGGCACAGCCGTCAATCCGGATAGCTGGGGATCGTCTGACGCACCGCCGGAGCGCTCCGTAAAGAGACGAAGGAGGGAGGGGCGGCGGCAGAGAAATACTAGGGTCAGAGCCCCTTCTGCCCTCCATGGCTTCTGTGAAGGTCCTCTGTGCAGTGAGGACAAGGGGGCTAAACCCCCGCCCCGGAAAAGACCGAAGGTGCAGCGGTGTCCCCCTACGCCCTGAACAGATGCTCCGGGACCTCAGCAGGTAGGAGACTTCCTTTCCCCATCTGCAGGGCAAGAGGCGCCCGGGGCCCATTGGCCCATTAGCTTGCAGCCAGCATTCCGGGCCGGGCCGGCCTAGGGGGGTGGGCAGAAGGGAGCGCAGGTTTTACAGCTCTTGCAAACCCCGTTAATGTCCACGAAAAATAGGCGGGAGCCCCAATAAACCGCAAAGCACAGTGGCGCTGTCTCCCAGCCTCCCCCGGTAGGCCGGGGCTGTAAAAGGTCCTTTCATTTCTGGGCCTTGAAAGGAAAAGGAAGCGGGTTCCAGGGCAAAGATGGCGGGGAATAAAGATCAGGAGGGCCCGTGACACCTAATAAAGGTAGAGACAGAGGGCTCGAAATGAAAGTCTGTTTGCATTTACCGAGCCAACGCTGCACTATTAAGCACACAAAGAGGCCTCTCATAAAAACAACGGAGAGGGCAGCCCCTCCGGCAAAGACAGGGAGCCGAGCGCACATTTGGCAGGAAGATGGAAACGCCGGCAGTGTCTGTGCGATGGGGCCAACAGAGGAGGAGGAGGAGGAGGAGGAAGAGTTATCAGGAGGGGGCAACTAGACCCACCTGCACTCCGGAGAGCCAAAGCCATGGTGCTCTGTGGCGAGTGGGCACTGCTTCCCACGGTTCAGCTGCAATGACGGGAGAACTTAAGGTGGAGGCCGTGGGCAAGAGTGCTGATTCCCAACTACGGCTCATGCGCCAGTTGAAACCTTTTCTGGACAGAGACAGCTTGGCTAGACTATTGCAATGCATAAGAGATAAGGGAAGCCCTGCTGGATCAGGCCACAGCCCATCTAGCCCATAAGAACCTCAGAGGAGCCCTGCTGGATCAGGCCACAGCCCATCTAGTCCATAAGAACCTCAGAGGAGCCCTGCTGGATCAGGCCACAGCCCATCTAGTCCAGCATCCTGTCACGGCTTGGCTAGACTATTGCAATGCATAAGAGCATAAGGGAAGCCCTGCTGGATCAGGCCACAGCCCATCTAGTCCATAAGAACCTAAGAGGAGCCCTGCTGAATCAGGCCACAGCCCATCTAGCCCATAAGAACCTAAGAGGAGCCCTGCTGGATCAGGCCACAGCCCATCTAGCCCATAAGAACCTAAGAGGAGCCCTGCTGGATCAGGCCACAGCCCATCTAGCCCATAAGAACCTCAGAGGAGCCCTGCTGGATCAGGCCACAGCCCATCTAGTCCATATGAACCTCAGAGGAGCCCTGCTGGATCAAACCACAGCCCATCTAGTCCAGCATCCTGTCGCACACAGTGGCCCACCAAATGCTCATGGGCATCTCAAGCAGAGACAACCTTTGCCTGCTCTCGAATCCCAGCAAATGGCCCTAGAAGCACCCCGCTTCCCCTCCCCCCCCCAGCCTGAAAGATGCACCTGGGCATTCATTCTAGTAGCCATTGATACATCTGTCATCCATACACTCGTCTAACCCTACCTTAAAGCCATCTAGACGGGTAGCTGTCACCACCTCTTCCGGCAGCAAATGCGCTCTACATGGGGCTGCCCTTGAAGACGGTAGAGAAGCTGCAGCTAGTGCAGAACGCAACTGCTGGACTGCTGGCCGGACGCACATCACGCCGGTCTTAAAGGAGCTGCACTGGCTGCCGATTCGCTACCGAGCCCAACTCAAGGTGTTAACTTTAGCTTATAAGGGCCCTAAATAACTTGGGACCCAAATACCTGAAGGAACACCTTCTCCCATATCTACCTGCCTGTGCCTTAAGATCTGGAGGGGAGGCCCTCCTGGTTGTCCCACCACCCTCAGCAGCAAAAGGGGTGGACACCCGGGAGAGGGCCTTCTCAGTGATGGCCCCCAGGCTATGGAATAGTCTCCTCCTCAAGGTGCGTGAATCACCTTCACTGTAGACGTTTAGGAAGGCAGTGAAGACCCCCCTCTTTGCCCTGGCCTTGGGTTAAATGGGGATAACTTTTCCCTTCGGACTTGTAGGTGCTAATGTCTGGTCCTCACACGGGAGTCCACCCTCACTTCAGAAGTTTCCCCATCAGTTCTGTCTCTCACAGACAAGACAAGCGCGCGTGCCCCTCTTTGTAACAACGGTCACTGCGCCACCGATGGTAGAATTCCATTCCCCAAATAAGGGGAGCCCTGCTGGATTGGGCCACAGCCCATCTGGTCCACGGATGTCGGCGTGAGTCTCACTAGGAACAGCAGGTTCCATGAGAATCTGCACAGAGTAGAGCCCGTTTGGTCTAGCAGTGGGAGATGGGATGTGGCCTTCAGAGATGGCTGGACGTCCACTTCCAGTGGCCCCAGGGAGGCAGGGGGAGGGTAGACTTCCAAAGGTCTGGTCCAGAGCAAAGATTCTAGAATGATCCGTGGCAGCCTGTGTCCTGCAGTGATGCGGGCGGTGGGGCTGACCGATACATCTCTGGCTAGCCTCTTGGCCAACCAAACCGTGGCAGGGAGGCAGAGAGAAGGTGGATTCCCACCAACGTGAGCCAGACCACGTCCAGAGCAAAGATTCTAGAACGATCCTTGGAGGCCGTCAACTGGAAACAGGCGTTTCCACGGAGAAGCCGAAGGAAGCAAGGGTTAGAGAGAGAGTCATCCGTGCCCAGTGATGGAATGTGGCCTTCAGAGATGGCTGGACTTCCACTCTCAGTGGCGCAGAGAGGTAGGAAGACCGTAGACTTTCAAGACCTGGTCCAGAGCAAAGATTCTAGAAGGATGCTTGCAACGCCACGGACCGTGGGCTGGAGGGTACGTCATGGGACCAGCTCAGCCTTGGCGCCCCCGGTGCCCTGTCTCCGCTTGATGTTTTTAAGCCTCCCGAACGCCGCGGGCTGCCTGAGGCCCGCAGAGCGGGGGTCTCTGGCTGTTTTCCCATGTGGTTCTCCTCTTCTGGCGCCTCCCCCCTCCTCTAATTATCAGTGTGGGTCCCGAGGGGCTCTTGTTCTCAGAAAAAGGAGGAAGTTGCTCTCTAATCTCCCCGCCTGAATGCCGTGAGCATCTGTCAGCAGGAGAGAGAGAGAGAGAGAGAGGAAGGGTTTACCCTACAGCTGCCTTCTGCACCCCTGAAGGGAGTCAAAACCCAAGAAGTGACCGATGTGTGAACGGAAAAGGAAACACGGCTTGCTGGCTCATCACCTTCCGCACCCGCGTTCCCCCCCCCCCCACTTTGATGGCGGGCACTCGGGTTTCCCCCGGACGACGTGCTAATGCATTTTGCATTAGCGCTAAAGGAGGAGCTCCCAACCCCACCCGGGGCCAAAGGGTTAACAAAAAGTGCCAGGATTTTTAACGAGTGCTGTTACGGTTGCCTGGCAACCGGAGAAGGTGCCTTCGGAAAGCCTAATTAATGAATGGAAGGAGAAGGGAGTCTCTGGTAAATAAGGCAGGGTCCCCCGCTGCCGCTGCCGCCGCCTTGCTCGCTCACTGGTGCTTTTGTTCGGGAAGGTCCGAAAAACTTTCTCCCCCAGATGCTCTCGAAGGCCCTCTCTGGCAGATCTCCGCCAAAGCTGCCTTCTGTCGGCGCAAAGGGCTCGCGCGCAAGCCGCTGGGCGCCAAAACGGAGTGACCACGGGCGCCGTTTCATTCCAACTCCCGTGTGATGCGGCCTTCAGGGTGGGGACAAGTCAGAAGCTGAGCTGCATCGTCCAAGGACCTAGGAGGGAATTCAGGGACCCGTGCGCACTTCGAAGGCCTGCGATGGGGAGGAAACACTAGACGTCCGGAAGTCCTACGGTTTAATCCCCCTACGGAGGGGCTGTTTCATCACCTGTGCAGGCGTCCGCACAGGTACCGAGGAGGAGGAGGAGGAGAACGAGAGGAAGAAGAAGGAGAGGAGGAAGAAGAAGCAGTGAGGAAAACGGCGGCGCAGAGATGCTAAGGAGCGATGCTCTGGCAGGTGCAGAACAGCCAAGCGGTTGGTTTAGCTCGTGATCTTATTAGTTCCGCACAATTGGCAGATTCGCCATGGGAAAGGCTTCCCCGGGCGGTCCCATTTCTCAACCAAGCATGGGCAATATGAAATGAATGAATCAATACAACGGCTAACTTCCACTGTGCCTGGACGCGGAGGAGGAGGAGGAGGAGGAGAAGGAGGCGCAAAGGCAACGGAAGCTGTGCAATAGAGCTGTGATGTTTTGATTTGATCTGACTGTTGCCCATAGGTCTTGGGGCGGCCCACAGCGAAAGACGAGGGCAAAAAAACCCATGTATGTTTGCGCTAAAAGCTCTGGGGGAGAGAGAAGCAAAATGCAACTCTCTCCCAAAATCTTTGAGCAGGGAGGAGGAGAGGAAAGACAGGCCTCCCCCCATATGGAAAATAAACAGATGCAAATTCCACTCCCAACTCTTCTGGGAGGAGCATGGGGCCATTTATAAATCCATCCCCATGATTCCTTTCTGCCCTAACTTCCCACAACTTTGACAACAGCAGAGGAAGAACTGGGGAGCAGGAGGTGTGGTGCTCACCATAGGAGGTGTGGGCTCCCCTTGGGTTCTTATAGACTAGATGGGCTGTGGCCTGATCCAGCAGGGCTCCTCTGAGGTTCTTATGGACTGGATGGGCTGTGGTCTGATCCAGCAGGGCTCCTCTGAGGTTCTTATGGACCGGATGGGCTGTGGCCTGATCCAGCTGGGCTCTTCTTAGGATCTTATGGACCAGATGGGCTGTAGCCTGGTCCAGCAGGGCTCCTCTGAGGTTCTTATGGACTGGATGGGCTGTGGCCTGATCCACCAGGGCTCCTCTTAGGTTCTGATGGACCAGATGGGCTGTGGCCTGGTCCAGCAGGGTTCCTCTTAGGTTCTTATGGACAGGATGGGCTGTGGCCTGATCTACCAGGGCTCCTCTTAGGTTCTGATGGACCGGATGGGCTGTGGCCTGGTCCAGCAGGGCTCCTCTTGGGTTCTTATGGGCTAGATGGGCTGTGGCCTGGTCCAGCAGGGCTCCTCTTAGGTTCTAATGGACAGGATGGGCTGTGGCCTGAACCACCAGGGCTCCTCTTAGGTTCTTATGAACCAGATGGGCTGTGGCCTGATCCAGCAGGGCTCCTCTTAGGTTCTTATGGACTAGATGGGCTGTGGCCTGATCCAGCAGGGCTCCTCTTAGGTTCTTGTGGACCAGATGGGCTGTGGCCTGATCCAGCAGGGCTCCTCTTAGGTTCTTATGGACTGGATGGGCTGTGGCTTGATCCAGCAGGGCTCTTCTTAGATTCTTATGGACTGGATGGGCTGTAGCCTGGTCCAGCAGGGCTCCTCTGAGGTTCTTATGGACTGGATGGGCTGTAGCCTGGTCCAGCAGGGCTCCTCTTAGGTTCTGATGGACCGGATGGGCTGTGGCCTGATCCAGCAGGGCTCCTCTTAGGTTCTTATGGACTGGATGGGCTGTGGCCTGATCCACCAGGGCTCCTCTTAGGTTCTTATGGACTGGATGGGCTGTGGCCTGATCCAGCAGGGCTCCTCTTAGGTTCTTATGGACAGGATGGGCTGTGGCCTGATCCACCAGGGCTCCTCTTAGGTTCTTATGGACTGGATGGGCTGTAGCCTGGTCCAGCAGGGCTCCTCTGAGGTTCTTATGGACTGGATGGGCTGTAGCCTGGTCCAGCAGGGCTCCTCTTAGGTTCTGATGGACCGGATGGGCTGTGGCCTGATCCAGCAGGGCTCCTCTTAGGTTCTTATGGACTGGATGGGCTGTGGCCTGATCCACCAGGGCTCCTCTTAGGTTCTTATGGACTGGATGGGCTGTGGCCTGATCCAGCAGGGCTCCTCTTAGGTTCTTATGGACAGGATGGGCTGTGGCCTGATCCACCAGGGCTCCTCTTAGGTTCTTATGGACTGGATGGGCTGTGGCCTGATCCAGCAGGGCTCCTCTTAGGTTCTTATGGACTGGATGGGCTGTGGTCTGATCCAGCAGGGCTCCTCTGAGGTTCTTATGGACCGGATGGGCTGTGGCCTGATCCAGCTGGGCTCTTCTTAGGATCTTATGGACCAGATGGGCTGTAGCCTGGTCCAGCAGGGCTCCTCTGAGGTTCTTATGGACTGGATGGGCTGTGGCCTGATCCACCAGGGCTCCTCTTAGGTTCTGATGGACCAGATGGGCTGTGGCCTGGTCCAGCAGGGTTCCTCTTAGGTTCTTATGGACAGGATGGGCTGTGGCCTGATCTACCAGGGCTCCTCTTAGGTTCTGATGGACCGGATGGGCTGTGGCCTGGTCCAGCAGGGCTCCTCTTGGGTTCTTATGGGCTAGATGGGCTGTGGCCTGGTCCAGCAGGGCTCCTCTTAGGTTCTAATGGACAGGATGGGCTGTGGCCTGAACCACCAGGGCTCCTCTTAGGTTCTTATGAACCAGATGGGCTGTGGCCTGATCCAGCAGGGCTCCTCTTAGGTTCTGATGGACCAGATGGGCTGTGGCCTGGTCCAGCAGGGTTCCTCTTAGGTTCTTATGGACTGGATGGGCTGTGGCCTGATCCACCAGGGCTCCTCTTAGGTTCTTATGAACCAGATGGGCTGTGGCCTGGTCCAGCAGGGCTCCTCTTGGGTTCTTATGGGCTAGACGGGCTGTGGCCTGGTCCAGCAGGGCTCCTCTTAGGTTCTAATGGACAGGATGGGCTGTGGCCTGAACCACCAGGGCTCCTCTTAGGTTCTTATGAACCAGATGGGCTGTGGCCTGATCCAGCAGGGCTCCTCTTAGGTTCTTATGGACTGGATGGGCTGTGGCTTGATCCAGCAGGGCTCTTCTTAGATTCTTATGGACTGGATGGGCTGTGGTCTGATCCAGCAGGGCTCCTCTTCGGTTCTTATGGACCAGATGGGCTGTGGCCTGATCCAGCTGGGCTCTTCTTAGGATCTTATGGACCAGATGGGCTGTAGCCTGGTCCAGCAGGGCTCCTCTGAGGTTCTTATGGACTGGATGGGCTGTGGCCTGATCCACCAGGGCTCCTCTTAGGTTCTGATGGACCGGATGGGCTGTGGCCTGATCCAGCAGGGTTCCTCTTAGGTTCTTATGGACTAGATGGGCTGTGGCCTGATCCAGCAGGGCTCCTCTTAGGTTCTTGTGGACCAGATGGGCTGTGGCCTGATCCAGCAGGGCTCCTCTTAGGTTCTTATGGACTGGATGGGCTGTGGCTTGATCCAGCAGGGCTCTTCTTAGATTCTTATGGACTGGATGGGCTGTAGCCTGGTCCAGCAGGGCTCCTCTGAGGTTCTTATGGACTGGATGGGCTGTAGCCTGGTCCAGCAGGGCTCCTCTTAGGTTCTGATGGACCGGATGGGCTGTGGCCTGATCCAGCAGGGCTCCTCTTAGGTTCTTATGGACTGGATGGGCTGTGGCCTGATCCACCAGGGCTCCTCTTAGGTTCTTATGGACTGGATGGGCTGTGGCCTGATCCAGCAGGGCTCCTCTTAGGTTCTTATGGATCGGATGGGCTGTGGCCTGATCCAGCAGGGCTCCTCTTAGGTTCTTATGGACCGGATGGGCTGTGGCCTGATCCAGCAGGGCTCCTCTTAGGTTCTTATGGACCGGATGGGCTGTGGCCTGATCCAGCTAGGCTCTTCTTAGGTTCTTATGGACCAGATGGGCTGTGGCCTGGTCCAGCAGGGCTCCTCTTCGGTTCTCATGGGCTAGATGGGCTGTGGCCTGGTCCAGCAGGGCCCCTCTTGGGTTCTTAGATTTATCGCAGCCATCTCATGAGTCCAGATGTAAAGGAACAACTGGGCATCGCCCAAAGGCACTCCCTGTTTTTGGTTGTAACAGGGAAGGAAAACATGTCACAGCATCTGTTCTTACGGCAAAGTGTGTGCCACAGTTTCCTTGTGGTTCTCAATCTGAATTCAAAGGCATTTTACTCATTTGGAATAATAAACCCCCAATTTCCCTCCCCACTATTAGCTCTCACAAGGCGTGTTCCTGCAAGAGCACTGAGAATGAAAAGTATATGGCTGCATATTCCATATTCACCAACTATGTCATTATCTTTGATGTATTATGGGTATATAGTTATTCTGTGCCGTTATAACTGATCTTAGACAGGTGTTTGGTATTATTCTATTATGCTTTTCAAATACTATATCTTGTTTCCTTTTTAATTAACAAACTATGCAAAAGAAACAAAAAAAAAAGAAAGAAAGAATAGAAACAGGTTATGCTGTCCCTGGAAACAAATGCTCAGCCAACTTGGTTTTGCTGCTGGCTCAGTTTTTAAGGAACAATCTCCTAGGTTTAACTCTGTGAGTATAAAGAAGAAGAAGAAGAAGAGTTGGTTTTTCTAACCTGCTTTTCTCACCCATTTAAGGGGACTCAAAGTGGCTGACAAACCTTCTGTTCTTCTCCTGACAACAGAACGTCCTGTGAGGTATGTGGGGCTGTGAGAGGTCAGAAGAGAGGCAACTAGTCTAAGGTCACCTAGTAGGCTTCACTGAGGAAGAAGAAGGATAGCGTTGGCTTTTCTATCCTGCTTTTCCCACCCATTTAAGGGGACTCGAAGCGGCTGACAAACCTTCTGTTCTTCTCCCCACAACAAAACACCCTGTTAGGTATGTGGGGCTGTGAGAGGTCAGAAGAGAGCTGTGACTAGCCCAAGGTCACCCAGCTGGCTTCAGGGGGGAGGGCAGAATCTCGCCCAGTATTCCCAGATAAGAGTCCAGTTCCCTAACCACTAGACCAAAAGACTAGACGGTCTTTTTTGGAGGCAGGGTCTGTCGATGCAACTCTGACACCAGTGGAGTCCTAAATGTTAGGAACTGCTTCCTGCCCCTGGGCCCTGGCAGGCTGGGGAAGTGCTGGCATTTTTCTGGTGAGAGCCTTGCCAGGCGCAAGCAGTTGCTTTTACCATGCTTTCATGCCCTTGGTCACTTCAGGCACTTTGAATGGTTCTTATTGAAAGTTTTAGTCTAGTTTTTTTTTTTTATCTTTCCCTGTCTGTACCCCTGGGATTTTAGAGGAAGGATAAGTTACAGAGTGCAAACAAACACACACCATGGATAAATCACCTTGATGGCTTTTGTAGCAGTGTCCATTAGTGCATGGATATTTGGAATATTTGGAATTCATACAAATTTGGACGAATTCAGGACATTCCTATAGGAATCGAATGTTACAACATTAGTACATTGACATTTGTATTTGTACAAAGCCCTGGGATATTTGTGAACCGGGGAGGTGGGAAAGCGGCCGTGCCCGTCACATCTGCAATGGACTCAGAGTGCATTCGACGTGGATTGAAAACGGATTCAAAGTGGATGTTACGGGATATCTATCAAATGTGTATCGGATACATATGCATTCATATCATCAACTGAACATGAGTCAACAGTGCGAGGCAGCTGCAAAAAAGGCAAACGCAATCCTGGGGTGTATTAGGAGAAGCATAGAGTCCAGATCACGTGAAGTTATTATCCCCCTCTACTCTACCTTGGTCAGACCTCATCTGGAGTACTGTGTCCAGTTCTGGTCACCCCAGTTTAAAAAAGACGCTGACAAGCTGGAGCAGGTTCAAAGGAGAGCTACCAAGATGGTGAACGGTCTGCAAACCATGTCCTATGAGGAACGGCTTAAAGAACTAGGAATGTTTAGTCTAACAAAAAGAAGACAGAGGAGACATGATAGCTGTCTACAAATACCTCAAGGGTTGTCACAAGGCAGAGGGATCAGCCCTGTTCTCACTCTCTCAAGGAAGGACTAGAAACAATGGGGTGAAACTGCAGGGGAAAAGATTTAGTTTAGATGTTAGGAAAAAATTTCTAACAGTAAGAGTGATCAACCAGTGGAACAGGCTGCCACGGGAGGTGGTTGGTTCCCCTTCGATGGAGGTCTTCAAGCAGAGACTGGACGGCCATCTGTCTGAGATGGTTTAGGAGATCCTGCCTTGAGCAGGGGGTTGGACTCGATGACCCAGGAGGTCCCCTCCAACTCTACCATTCTATGATTCTATGAATATGAATTTTCTTACATTCGATTCTATATGAACTGAATGAGAAAACACGCCTTTTGTGCACCGTCCAAAACGGACTCCCTTCATCCAAGGGCCTCCCTCTATCTTAAGCCCGGAGCTGCCTTTCCTCTGTCCGTCCCGGGGTCCGTCTTCGCCTCTGATTTCCTTCCAGTGCCTCAAGAGTGTGTGTGTGAGTCAGTTCCAACCCGGACGAGCCCCCCAAGGCGCAAAACAACCCCTCCGGCTTCCCGTTCGCGCCACAGCGCCCACGGCGAGCCCTCGACGGACGCCAAAGTGCCCCTTTCGGCCCCCAGGGCACAAAAACGAGGCCCCTTTCCCGGTTTGGGTGACGAGCGGCCGTCGTCTACCCCTGCAGGTTCCCGGGCGCGACGAGGGAGCGGTTCCTTCTTTCCCATCGCAGCCCTCGCTGCTTGGATCCTGTTTTGCATTTGCCTTTAGAGGTCACTGCTGGCCAGATGGAAAATATTAAGGCAAAGGGATTGCAGCTAAATCAATCTGGCTGCCAAGCGCAGCCAAGGAACCCCCCCAGGCTAACCACAAGCAGATTTGCAGGCAGGGCCTGCTCTGCTCCAGTTGGGAATCTGGCACATCCTTTGCCCAGCAGAGCGGTGGGAGTGCGGGGGGGGGGGGCAGCTGAGCGGGCTACCGTGCCAGAAACGCTGAGCAGGTCGCGCCGCTTGAACGCTCCTGCCGCGGGGGGGGGGGGGGGAGATCGATGCACCCGCTCTGTAAACAAGGCCCGGTCCTTTGGCAGGAGGAGCTTCTAGCACTTGGACGACTATTACTATGATGAGCATTATTTTAAAAATCATCATCATCAGCAGCAGCAGCACTTAATCCTAAAAGAAGAATGGAGGCTCTGATGACACTCATGGTTCAAGAGACAAGCAAGCTTTCAAGGGTCCAAACTCTCTCTGTGTGTGCAAGAGGGAGGGAGGGAAAAAGAGGGGGAGGAAGAGAGAAGGAGAGAGAGAGGGAGGTGGAAAGAGAGGGAGGAAGAGGAGGAAGAAGAAGGAAGAAAAAGAGAAGGAGGATGGGAGGAGGAGAAAGGGAGAAAGAGGGAGAGAGAAAGGAAGAGGGAAAGAGGAAGAAGAAGGGAAGGGAAGGGAGGGAGGGAGAAGCGAAAGAGAGGCAGTGATGGTGGGAAAGCCTCCAAAATCAAGACCAGCGTGAAGCCAAAGTAACTTCTGCAGGCTGTCCAAAGCGCTGGCCATGTGCCAGGGGAACCAGCCCCCTTTGAACCCCCGTGGCTCGTTCATGTAGGCTGACCTCCTTCCAAAAAGGCAAAGCCCTTCCCCTGGGCGCTTCCAGCCAAAGCCCCCCCCCCACACACACACAAAAAGCAGGCATTTTGGGGGAGGGGGGCTCCGGGGAAAGCAGGCAGGCAGGCAGGCAGGGCCCGGGCGATTCCAGCAGCGTTGTTCACAGAGCACCCTTTGCGAAGTTCAGCCGGGTTACCATGGAGTCTTTCCGGGTGCGTTTTGTGGCACTGCTGCTTTGCCTTCGCCTTCTTTTAAAAACATCTTTCCAAGGCAGCCCGTGGTGTGTTCGGGGCCCACTGCATAAGGAAAGGGTGACGGGGTGGACCGGGAAGAAGAAGAAGAAGAAGAAGAAGAAGAAGAAGAAGAAGAAGAAGATTTGCCTTTTCTAACCTGCTTTTCTCACCCATTTAAGGGGACTCAAAGCGGCTGACAAGCCTTCTGTTCTTCTCCCCACAACAGACACCCTGTGAGGTAGGTGGGGCTGTGAGAGCTCAGAAGAGAGCTGTGACTAGCCCAAGGTCACCCAGCTGGCTTCATGAAGCACTGTGGAATCAAGCCCAGTACTTCCAGATGTGTCCTGCTCCCTAACCACTGGACCAAACTGTGGAGACTAAGCTTTGCATATTGGGAGACAGAGCCCCATCAGCACCACTGAGGGGCCTTGAGGTATCATCTTCCAGACCCAAAGAACGGCCATTGCTAGATTTTCTACAGATTTTCTAGCTGCCACCTCCCTAACTCTCTTCGGTCGCCGCTCAGATCGAAACGCCCCAGGACGTCAGGTTGCGCTCCTAAATCAAAACATTGAAGCAGCACTTCTACTTGCTTATTCCCAAGAACGGACACCTCACTCGGTTTTGGATATGATTCTAAACGGATAACGAAATATTTTAATAACCTTTATACAAACAGATGATCACCGACAGCTGAGATTAAGCACCGCGTTGGAAGCACAGAATCATGATCCTAAACGGGGGAGTGGGATGGGGCTTGAGGCCTAAACTTGCTGGTTATGGCGCTCCAAAGTCCACCTTCCGAGGCAGGACCACCTAGTGGTTACTCCCCCCGTTTTATGGGAACGGGGAACCCAGAGCAGGATGTTGGAAGAGGACTTTATACTCTCGATTGGCAGGGAAGGGGAAGGGAAAAGGGCGCAGCCTGTCAGCTATCCAACTGCCAAAGCTTTTAAGGGCTCCAAAGGTTAACCCTCCTGCATTTAATACTGGAAACGGAACGAGTGTCCGTGTGGCTGACGAAGTGCAGGAGTCGAGTTGCCGGTCAGTCCGGTCTTGCAACGCTGCCCGGGACGGACAGCAGTTTCCGGGCCGTATTTAAAGGAAGCCCCTTAGAAGAGGGGGCCGCCACGGAATCACGCCCAAAGCGGTCTCCGGATCGGCGAGGCCAATATTGGTGCTTCAACTGAGCGCGATTAAATGGTGCTCTGGGGCCCGCGAAGCCCGTGAAACGCTGAGGAGTGATAAAAGACCAGCCAGGATTTGTTACTGACAGTTCAAGTGGCGGGATTAGCAGGGTTTGAGTGTATTTAAGGCTGAAACAGTTGCCCAAGCAATAATTCTTTAAAAATGAGCCACCAGTGACACTGCAAAGCCAAAACAGTCTGGCTGTGTTCCTTGCCAAATGCATCTGGATGAAAATAGTTTTATTAGTCAGGAATTCTGCTTATTCTCAGTGTCAGCTTTCGGCAGAGAATTCGGCCACCGCTGAATCCCTGGATCTATTGTGGAGAGAGCGGACGAAGGCGAGGAGCCACCCCTGATGGGAAGTAAGGCCCCAAGTAGGAAGAAGCCACCAGGCTACGGAAAGCAGCTGGGAGACAAATTTCATCTCAGCAGCCACAAGCGAGAGTAAAGCAAAACGTAATGATTTTTTTATAAATCTAGAAAGGTTTCATTTCTAAGAGACCAGCAGTTTGATAAATGAAAGGACTTACCTGATGGTGCTTACGGCTTCATTCCGACATTGGTTACTTATCCTGCTATAAATTGGATATTCCGGAAGAAAGCATTCCTGAAAGCGCTTCATTCCAGAGTATCCAAAAACAGTAGAATATCCGTGCTTTGTTCTGTAGCATCCAGATACAGCAGAATAAGTAACCAATGTCCAGATGCAGCCTCTGTCTAAGCATAATCCTAACTTGGACCCCACATATCTGAAGCAATACCTACCGCCATATCGGCCTGCCCGTGCCTAAAGATCTGGAGGGGAGGTCCCCTTGGTTGTACCACCACCATCAATACTAAAATGGGTGGGCACCCTGAAGAGGGCCTTCCTAGTGATGGCCCCTAGCCTGTGGGACAGTCACCCCTTTGAGGTGCATCAGGCACCTTCACTGTACACACTTAGGAAGGCAGTGAAGACGCCTGGCCTTTGGCTAAGTAGGAATAGACTGTCTCTCCCCACTTTACAAATGCTGTTGCTCTTTTCATGTATGTCTGGTTTAAAATGTTGTTACCCACCCTGAGACCTTTGGGTATAGGGCGGGATAGAAATACAAATAATAAACAAACAAACAAACAAACAAACAAAACTTTCTCCAGTCCATTTGGAGCACCAAGTACTAGTTCATTACAAGGAAAAATGCCTTGTTATGCTAATGCGCAACGCGGCAGGCATGTTTGCCCATCAGTCTCCCTGTTCTACTCCGGTAGCAGCTAAAAGTCAAGAGTGGAAAGGTGCACAGGGGATGAAGGTGTTTTCTTTTCGGGGGAGGCACATGGACACACACACACACGCACGCACGCACTCACAAACACGCAAGCCACCAGTCTGTGGCTTGCTCAGCAATTAAAAACATCTGTGGCACAGTCAAGGGCTGAAAAACTGCCCCCTTTGTGTACCAAAGGTTAGAACGGTGCCTCCCCTGCCCCTAAACATGCCAAGAGGCACCACGGGTGTCGGTAAGTCCTATCCTGCCCGGGTGGCGCACAGGCCTGCTCTCCGCTCCCGCCTGCCCGCCCCACATCCCGTTCGCTCCCCCGTGCCTCAGCGGTGCCCGGCCGCTTGGCACGGCTGAGCCAGGAAGCTGTCACTTTTGATCGTATCTGGGCCGCGGAGGCCTATTAAAAGGGCCCTGCCGGTGAAGGGGCGTCCGCTGCTGCTTCCAAAGCATGGGAAAAAAAAACATTAAAAAACAAAACAAAACAAAATGGGAGAGCTCTGCTTTTCCTTGCCTTTGAGCTGGCAAGTTGCGCTGGCGGAGAGTATTCAAGAAGCCATGAATGGCTCCAACAAAGGCTTTCTGTGGCCAGCCCCTGGCTGCAATCCACGTCCACAATCCGGCAGGGTCATAGGTCACGCTAGCTAACAGTTATTCCCAGAAGAACCCGGGCCAAAACGCAAGCTGCAAGGAGGTGAAATTCGGATTCCGCCCCCTCCCCGTTTCCCCATAATCCCTCGAGATATTCCTGATCCGTCCACGTGTTTTCGCTCAATCTGGAGAGGACTCCTCCGGGGTGCCTCCGGACCAAAGGGAGGCCTCCCTCCCCACAACGTCACCCGATTCTTCCTCCTGAGCCAAACGGAGAAAACGCCACCGAGGACCAAAGTTTTGCAGGAAAAAAAAAAAAAGGCATTCAGTGTCTCTGCGGGGAAGCAAGCTCGGCGGTTTAGGTTCCCTCTGGTTGAATCGTTGCTGCAGATCTGATTGCTTATATCCAGAGATTCTGCATTTCATTCACGACAGATTATGCACAGCGCCGGGGCCACATGCCCAATTTAATCTCAATAAATAAATAAATTAGTAACAATTCCAGGTTTTGTTTGCTTTCTAGTATCTCTAGCTGGAGTCCCAGGTGACAAGGCCTTCAGTTCTAGCAAAAAAAACCATTGTTTTCATGAAAAATCCATCACGGCGGTGGTCACACCTCTAGCTTCAGTCCACCTTCAGAGCGAGAGAACACGTCAGCAAAGCGTCTAATAATTTTCTTTCCACACCATCTATCCCAAAGGTGGATTTAACACTGGGGATGTGCACAATTTTGGGGGGGGGGCATTTGAATTTGAGTCAATTTGAATATCCAAACATTATGTTTAGAATCCAAATGCAACAAAATCCGAATCGAATGGAATACATTTGAATCTATTTGTTTGAATGTTAGATTCGAATCTGAAAGTACGAATGTCAACAACACTCATATGAGTTATACGTATCTGTACGCATTTCATGCGCATCCCGTTTTATCCCCACATGCATCCCGTTTTCATCCCGTACTATCAGTGCAAATGCGTACAGATACGTACGAGATTCGTACAGATATGTATGTAATACCTACGTATCTGTACATTCAAATGTTTCAAATAATTTGAATGAATGCTTTGGAACATTTGAATGTTTAGATAGAACATTCGTGAAAATCTCTATTTAACACTGTTGTTTAAGGTACTATTTCTCCCTCTCTCTCTAAACATACCTAAAATAATATATACTAAAATAATACGTGAATGTCAGCAGAAGGTATTTCCTAGGTCAAAGGACAAGGTCAAAGAGTGTGCTGTCCCTGGTCTTCTGAGCGTATACAGTCAAGTTGCCTGGAACACCTTGGGGGTATGACTATTCCACAGTCTGGGGGCCACCACTGAGAAGGTCTTATCCCAACTACTGAAGGTGGTGGTCCCCCCCCTGCAGATTTTAGGGCATAGACACATGTAAATGGAAGGAAGTATTCCTTTATTCGGGGACCAAGTCATGTAGAGTCTCATGCATTAACCCCGAACCAGACCTGGTAGCAAATAGGTAGCTGTTGCAGTTTTTTTTTAAGACCAGTGTGATGTGTGTCCGGACAGCGGTGCCAGTTAGTAGTCTAGCAACTGCTTTCAGCAGCAGCTGCAGCTCCCAAACTGTCTTCAAGGGCAGCCCCACACAGAGTGCATGACAGTAGTCCGACCTGAATCTTACCAGAGCATTATTTACTGTTAATGGGCACCATAAAACATAAAATAAGGAGGAGGAATCCCCTGCAGACATACAAAATACCAAAATTTATTGGGCAACATAGAAAACACATGGCTGGATTTCTGTGCATTCCCTAGCCCTGCTGAGCTTCGACTCCAGGTTCTCTCCATTCAGAGAGCACCATTTGCAGCAAGGGGCTTGGAATCGACCTTCCCCGTGCAAGAGCTGAAAATGACCCTGTCTAAACAACCAACATGCTCACTATAAGGTACCACTAAGGCCGTGGCGTGGACCTTCAAAACACATCTTAATTTCTCGTTACGGCCCTCGCCCTGGGCCTCTCTTGTGTATAAAGTTCATACGCTTTTTTTCTGTACTCTTAGATCAAAACATTCAATGTGAATGTTTACATTTGAATTTCAGGACATTCTGTTTGAGTTTGAATGTCGAAATTCGGCACATTTTAATCGAATTTCGAATGCCTACAAATATTTGTGCACATCCCTAATGCGCATACATACATACATGCATACATCTAGTTCTTCCCGCGCATAAATGTCATGCAGGGAAGAAACAAATTGGAATCAACTTCTCCTTGAAGCGGCTTCTTCGCTTCTGTCCCTCTGCCGACTTTTGCTCCTTCCAGCCCAGCCAGCCCTGAGTTGCAAGAAAAAGCAGATAAAACTCTTTGTGCAACCCATAAAATCACTGGCCAGGAGGCGGAAGCAAAAGCAGCTGCTCTGGGTGGTCTGCTGTAAAGAAATAACCATAGCAAAAAAAAACCAACAACCATTCTGCTATTCATCTTTCTCCAGTTCTGTTCCTACTCTTTGCACCTTTGCAGTCTTTCACGCACAATTCTGGCTCCATCACATTTGGAAGGTGTCCCCACGTTGAGGGTTACAAGGCACCTGCGGCCCTTGTGGCCTAAAATACTGGAAACTGAGAAGAAGAAGAAGAGTTGGCATTTCTATCCGGCTTTTCACACTCATTTAAAGGGACTCAAAGCAGCTGACAAAGCTTCTGTTCTTCTCCCCACAACAGACACCCTCCTCCTCCTCCTCCTCCTGCTAGTCACAGGTCTCTTCTGAGCTCTCACAGCCCCTCCTCACAGGGTGTCTGTTGTGGGGAGGAGAACAGAAGGTTTGTCAGCTGCCTTTGAGTCCGCTTAACAGTGAGAAAAGCAGGGTAGAAAAGCCAACTCTTCTTCTCCTTCTTCCTAACTGTTTCTGGCTGGGGGGCGAGGGGGGGGGGGCATATTCTGCACTGCACTTTCTTCCCAGCCAGATTATTGGAAACAAATAATAGATGCGGCTAAAAATGGTGGCTTCAGTAAATGAGCTGCAAAATAATTCAGCACAAATACAAGACTTGGAGAAATGGCAGCTTGGTAGGCGCCGGCTCAGAAGCTGCACAGTTTAATCTCAATAAAATCCCCTTGAACTCGGAATCGGTTAATGTACCGCGCAACCGGTTCGAAATCAAAAGGACAGCTCGGAGGGCGTTCGCAGCGACGAGCGCACAAAAACGGGGAGATGTCCTACGCCTTCCCCTGTTTCTTCCCAAAGGCTACGTTTTGAATTATACTCTGCACAGATCAAGTAAACAAAGAGAAATCACAGGCCGGGATTGCGAGGCGCCCAGCGCACTATGCGCACCAGGGTCTGTTCTGAAAAGTTGCCTTCCTTTCATTTGCATCGCGTGTTGCTTTATCTCTGCAAAGTCTGCTCGGGCATTTAAATATCACACCCGGATGCCCTCTTTGGCTGGATGTCTCAGACACATCAGATCTGTGCACTCCATAAACATGGGCCACGGAGGGGGAAATAATGAAAACAAAAAGCGCCGTAGCCGCACAAAGGATTTTCTCCGCCATCCTCAATGCTTGGTTGTGTTTTGCAGTAAACAATGAAAACATTTCCAAAGATAAAACATGAACTTGGGGGGGGAGGGATAAAAGTTTGCTGTCTTCTCGTGTGGCTTTTTACAGATGGCAAGAGAGCATTTAAGAGCGGCTCAGACCGAGCCTAGTTCTGTTTGCGGCCTCAATCCAGAGAGATAGAGAGAGAGAGAGATCGCCTTCATGAATCACAAATTATAGTCTTTGCTTGGAAAACATGGGAGGCAAAATGAACCGGGTCCAAAGACAGTGAGGGGGAAAACACTCTGAGTCACAAAAACACAAAAGTTTCTTCCATCGCGTGGTCCAGTGCAAGCAAACTGTTGACTTATCTAGCAGTTAGACGTGATCTGTGGAGGAAACTGGCCTCTCCGCCTTTTCCAGATGGCTTGGATCTCCACTTCTTTCTCGGTGCTAAGTTGAGGCCCGTGCGCCAAAGGGTTTGGGGTTCCAGCAACCGCTGTGGGAGACCTCTGGGCACACACAGGTGTTTCTGACCCATAAGAACGTAAGAACCTCAGAGGAGCCCTGCTGGATCAGGCCACAGCCCTTCTAGTCCATAAGAGCCTAAGAGGAAGCCCTGCTGGATCAGGCCACAGCCCATCCAGTCCAGCATCCTGTCTCACAGCCCATCCAGTCCAGTGGCCCACCAACCGCCCACAGGGAGGGAGGGAGGGAGGGATAGACGGATGGATAGATAGACGGATGGATAGACAGACAGACAGACAGACAGACAGACAGATAGATAGATAGATAGATAGATTTTTTCTGCCAGAAAAAATAAATAAATGTGGTGTTTTTTGTTTATATCTTTGTGTGTCAGAACTCCACATGACCTTTTTGGGCTGTTTTAGTTAAGTTCTTAAATGCAAAGTTGGCCTATTATCGTCCCCTTCAAGCGATCTTTGCAAAACTACTGCAGGAGAGATTCTTAGGAAATCTCTCTTTGGAAGGGTCAGAATCGCAGGAGGAGGCAGGATGAATCAGAACGGGCAGCTGGTGCTTTCCTGCGCCCTCTGCCGGTCGGAAAAGCAAGGCAGGTGCGCAGCCCAAATCTATACGGAAGAAGCATGCACGCACGCACAGAGACGCAGACACACAACACACACCACACAGATGTGCTGAGTTTCAGCCACGCACAGAAGGCGTTTCAAGGTTCATTCGAAAGAGCCACAACGAGAGAAAATTGGCTTGGAAGCCACAGTTGCGGAAGATCACACTTGATCTCCGAGATCAACGGAGACGGATCTTTCCCTCCAATTCCTCCTGGGCAGCAGATGGGACTGAACGCGTCTTAAGCCGCCATCCAGGAAGATCTCTCGTTTCTGCAGGACTTCCTTCCTCGGAGACGGATTCCAGCCCTTTCGGGGGGGGTCTAAACGCCAGAGACAGACTCATGTTTACCCTGAGGAAAGGAGATGTTCAGGCTGCTTGCACTGTGGTGCTTGGTACCCCAGGTACCCGGCCAGGTGGAAAGGCACTGCTTACAATACAGTAAGGTTTCATTAGCAAGCAACTTGTCTCCCCCTCTCCCCCGCTTGGTTTCTTTCGGTCCACAGGACACGGGTTACGTGGGGCCGACGGAGAGCAGAGACAGCACGTGCCAACCCTAGAGCAATTGGGTTTTGTGAACTGAAACTGAGTAAGGTTTTTGTCAACCACTCCATGGGTGCCTCAGAGAGGGTGCGTATCTTTGGCAATGCCCTCCCTTGACATGGCTGGGTTGTGAACACCCCTGAAGTTTCTTTAAAAGGAAGGAAGGAAGGAAGGAAGGAAGGAAGGAAGGAAGGAAGGAAGGAAGGAAGGAAGGAAGGAAGGAAGGAAGGAAGGAAGGAAGGAAGGAAGGAAGGAAGGAAAAGAGTCCTAAAGAGAAAGAAGGAGGGACAAGCCTTCTGTTCTTCTCCCCACAAGAGGCAACCTGTGAAGCAGGTGGGTCTGGGAAAGCTCAGAAGAGAGCTGCGACTAGCCCAAGAAAAAGAGGAGGAGGAAGAAGAAGAGAAGGAGTTGGCTTTTCTACCCCACTTTTCTCACCCATTTAAGGGGACTCGAAGCGGCTGACAAAGCTTTTCTATTCTTCTCCCCAAAACAAACACCCTGTGAGGTAGGTGAGGCTGTGAGAGCACAGAAGAGAGCTGTGACTCGCCCAAGGTCACCCAGCTGGCTTCATGGGGGAGGGTGGAATCGAACCCGGTATTCCCAGAAAAGAGTCCGGCTCCTTAACCACTAGACCAAACTGGCTCACAAGGAAGGAAGGAAGGAAGGAGAGAAAGAAGGAGGAAGGGAGGGAAGGAGGAAGGAGGGAAGGAGAAAGGGGGAGGAAGAAGAGAGGGAGAGAGGAAGAATGAGGAAGAAGAGAGGGAGGAAGGATGGAAGGGAAGGAGGGGAGAAGAGAGAAAGAGAAGAAAAAAGGGAAGAGCACAGCCTACCATGGGCACCCACACACGCACCCTCCGGATTCGAACTGGAAGAGGACTCTCCCAACAGCCGGGACATGTCCATGAAGAGCCCAGGACCCTGCTCTCGCCCTCAGTTCCAGGCCAAGGGGACAGCGGTAGTGACAACGGCGGTGGTGGTGGTGGCGGCGGCGGTGGCAGCATCAGGCACCCTACCGCCCAACTCACCTTAAGAAGCAGAAGCAGCTCTTGGCCCCGGAAGACAAGCGGCAGAAGCCAAACCTCTGCTTGCTGTCAATGTCGGTGAGCACAAAGGTGAAGTTCTGGCCCACTTGGCCAACGGTGAGCCTGGAAGCGGAGACAACAAAGAGATCTGTTAAGGATCTGCTCGCCCAGCTGCGTCAAGGAATGGAACAGGCAGCCTTGTTGCAGCCGGCTTCCCCTAGAAATCGAACCCTGGATGCACGAGGCAGGCTGGGCAGACGGGAGGCGACTTCTCGAAGCTCCAGCCTTGGCTGGCCACGGTGGGCGCATCACCATCTACTCCCTCCCCAGTTCAAAACATAAGGAAATGTCAGGTTTACGTAAGAAAAAGAAGAGTTGGCTTTTATACCCCACTTTTCTCACCCTGAAATGGACTCAAAGCGGCTGACAATCCATCTGTTCTTCTCCCCACAACAGACCCCTGTGAGGTAGGTGAGGCTGTGAGATCTCAGAAACAAGAGATGTGACTAGCCCAAGGCCACCCAGCTGGCTTTGTGGAGGAGTGCGGACCCACATCTATCTGGGATGCTTTAGGAAAGCCTGCATTGAGCAGGGGGGTGGACAGGATGACCCTGGGGGTCCCTTCCAGCTCTATGATTCTGTGTTCGTATGTTTGCATGGCCAAACAAGGACAGACTCTCAAAATGGGTGAGAGATTTTAACAGACTAAACTAACTAGCATGGACTAGCATGAGCAAGACTTTTACAATACAGTATAGACCATCAAATGCCTCCAATGTCCAGGCAGGCCAGACCAGTAGTTTTTGTAGGAACACACAGGCAAGTAGAACATTTTTACAAAGGGAGACTCTGTGCTGATGTCTGGATCAAGGTGAAAAGGCCTCAGTTACTGTCGGGCAGTGAGGACAGAATTCTGCTGGCCTTTTTTTTTTTAAAAAAAAACTAAATAGAAAATTCAGACGAAATGCTGCTGCAGATGGAAGGCTTCACTTTCAGGTTAATAGCGTATATATATTTATTTAACAATAATTTCATTCGGAAACAGGTCACCGTGATTTGAAAGGAGAAAAATATACAGAAGATGAAATGCACCCTTAACACAAAAAGGCAGAGGCTTTGAATGGGAAAACCTCTCCAGCACGTACCTGGGAGAGGGACAAAATGAACCCAGCGAGCTTTTTCAATGGCACCGCTCTGCCATCGCCCTGAAAGGCACAATCGAACGGCAGTTCCAACCCCAAAACAGCAATCTCCGTAACAAGGTTCCGATCTCCTTAGCCTTTTCTGAAAGTTGTGATCTTGCGCAAGGGCAAAGGAAACAAAATTAAATCAAATTGCTCATTCGCCTCCGTTTAAACAGAGCGGGAAACAATGCAACAACATTGTCAAAGAGTGTAGGGTCCCCTCCTGGCTTGAAAAAGAATGCAGAAGAAACTCCGAAATTCTGTAAAAATGCAGAACGCGGGGAAAGGCGAACGCAGGGAAAGAAAGGCACCAGAAGCTAAAATTAAGATACAAAGCCACCTCCCCTAACCCTATAATTAGTAAAGGATATTACCGCTAGCAGCGTGATACCTCTCCTCATAAATAATAGCTTGCTATATACTGTGTGTGAAGCCTATTACTTAAAGCATGAATTTCTAGTGTAGGGTATGGGCCAAGAAATGAATAATGTGCATTTTAATTCCTTTGTGCTTCGGCAGCACTCTGAGAATGCCACATTATGCACAGAAGCAAATTGCAGGCTGGCTTGCCCCGGGAGATCCTGACCTTACGCCAAAAAGGGCGGGGCAGGGTGGCGGAAGGGAGAACAGGTACGTCAACGGGAAAACAAAGAGCCGGGTCACTCTTGAGAAAGTCCAAAGGCAAGCAAAGGGTCAAGGGTCGAGCGGAGAAGCACAGAAGCAATTGGTGGGCTGCCGGGTAAGAGGGGATGCTAAATTGGATAGGCTAGCAATTGCTTCCGGGTATCTCAAGCAGAAGACGAAGGTGAAGCCTTCACCTGTTCTTGACTCCATGCAGATAGCCCTCAGGGGTGTCTGGTCCATCTCTCCAACCTGGAAGGGATACCTAGACATCCATTCTAGGAAGCATGGATAAAACTGTCCCCTGTGAATTAAGGGGAGCCTTGCTGGATCAGGCCATAGTCCATCTAGTCCAGCATCCTGCCTCTCACGGTGGCCCACCAATTGCTTCTGGGCATCTCAAAGCAGAAGATGATGGCAAAGCTTTCACCTGCTCTCCACTCCCTGCAAATGGCCTTTAGTGGCATCCTGCCTGCCTCTCCAACCCTGGAGGTGGTACCAGGGCATCTGTTCTAGTAGTCATTGATACACCTGTCCTCCATGGATTTGTCTAACCCTGCTGTCACCACCTCCCCTGGCAGCCTGTTCCATAGACCTATGGGTGAAATACTGCTTCTGCTTGGCAGTCCTACTCTTAAGAGCTAAGAATGGAAACAGGCTACAGAGTAATTTATCACATTCGAGAGCAGCCCATCCTGCAGGCCCTTGTCTGCCACAAAGGCCCCCTCAGCCACAGTCTGGATCATGGAGAGCATAGATGGGACACAGTTCCACTTCCCATCGACTTTTTCAGCTGAACTGCACCAATGCGGATGGCCACAGGCAGAAACCTCCACGCCAGAGAAACTTCTGCAGACTCCAGCTTCACTTCTGTTACTGGGAGGACAAAAGTCCCCGCAGGCTTAGATGCAACTTAATCCAGAAGAAAAGCCCCCCTGAGGAAGAAAGAACCTGAAACCCTAAGAGGAGCCCTTCTGGATCAGACCACAGCCCATCTGGTCCATAAGAACATAAGAGGAGCCCTACTGGATCAGGCCACAGCCCATCTAGTCCAACATCCTGCCTCACACAGTGGCCCACCAATTGCCCATGGGCACCTCTATCAGAGACAAGGGCAAAACCTTCACCTGTTCTTGAATCCTAGCAAATGGTCTTTGGAAGCATCTGTCTCTCCAGCCAGAAGGTTGTAGCTAGACATCTACTTTCGTAACCACTGATTCACCTGTTCTCCATGAATTAAGAGGGACCCTGCTGGATCAGACCACAGCCCATCTCGTCCATAAGACCCTAAGAGGAGCCCTGCTGGATCAGACCACAGCCCATCTGGTCCATAAGAACATAAGAGGAGCCCTACTGGATCAGACCACAGCCCATCTAGTCCATAAGACCCTAAGAGGAGCCCTACTGGATCAGACCACAGCCCATCTGGTCCATTAGAACATAAGAGGAGCCCTGCTGGATCAGGCCACAGCCCATCTAGTCCACAAGAACCTAAGAGGAGCCCAGCTGGATCAGGCCACAGCCCATCTAGTCCACAAGAACCTAAGAGGAGCCCAGCTGGATCAGGCCACAGCCCATCTGGTCCTTAAGAACCTAAGAGGAGCCCTGCTGGATCAGGCCACAGCCCATCTAGTCCATAAGAACCTAAGAGGAGCCCTGCTGGATCAGGCCACAGCCCATCTAGTCCAGCAACCTGTCTCACACAGTGGTCCACCAACTGCCCATGGGCTTCTCAAGCAGAGACCAGGGCAAACCTTCTCCTGCTCTCGAACACCAGCAAATGGCCTTAGAGCATCCTGCTTGACCCCACAGCCTGAGGAATTTACCGAACCATCCGCAAGAAGACCAGTGGACCCCCAAGGTGGGAAACAGAGAAGCAAAGAATTCACCGCCGCCTCCCGACTGGAAATGAACGAGGGGGGAAGCGCGCCTTCTCCGCACCGCAGGGCGAAAGCGCAAGCGGATGCCTTTGGCGCGCAGGTCTTCACCTGGGAGACTCCAGCACCCTCGTTCTGATGGCTAGTCCAGTTCATCAGGTTACTATGGAGATCCGACGCTCCGTCTTAACGAGGCGGCAGTTAGGGGAGATAAGGCAAACCCTATGCGGCTCCACAATTTGAGGCACGGCGCTAATAAGGCAGGTCTGTTCAGGGAGGAGTTTGCTCCTCTTATTAAATTAACGAGACCCTCGCGGAAGGAGGAGAGCCGGGCTGCAGCACCAGCGCTCGGCAGACGCCGCTAGATCGCGGCCGCCGCACGTCGGGAAGGCTTCCTCCACCCCAACCGCGCGCAGCCGGCCCATGCGCTCAGAGATCCGGGGAAGAGGCCGGGAGGGGATCTCACTGCAGGGCCCCCCTTGGTCCGCAGTCGCGAGGGAAACACGGGGACTGAAAGGGGAAGGGGCGCAGGAGCGCTCGTTTCAACAGCGCTGCCATCACGCCCTTAGGAGGAGAACGGCTGCGCCACGGACAAAACCACGGTCTGCTTTTTATTTATTGGACCTTTTTACACCATCCCACTGCTGCAGCCTCAGTTTCATTATAACAGTCCCACAATTCATTTTGGGGTCCAAGTTTCGTTCTAAGAGAACTCCACAGTTAGCTCTAACAAAGTTCTACAATTAGTTCTAACAGGAACTCATGATTTGCTCTAAAACAGCCCCATGATTAGCTCTAACAGAAACCCATGATTAGGTCTAATAGAGCTCCATGATTATATCTAACAGAAACCCATGACTTGCTCTAACAGAGCTTCACGATTAGCTCTAACAGAACCACATGATTAGTTCTAATAGAGCTCCATGATTAGCTCTAACAGAACCCCATGATTTGCTCTAACAGAGCTCCATGATTAGTTCTAACAGAACCCCATGATTTGCTCTAACAGATCTCCACCATGAGTTCTAATAGAGCTCCACCATTTGTTCTGGTTTCAGTGATCAGTTCTAACAATTCTGCAGGAATTAAGGCCAAGTCCCTGTCCCTCCCAGTCCTGTCTAAGTTCAGATTCCCTGAGCGTAGCCCACATATTGTCTCTCCTCAAGCCCAGCTCTTCGTTGAGATTTCTGGGTCTGCAACACCCTGGAGATGAAACCCACCGACTGGGTCTGACTACCGGCCGGGCAGCCAGAGGGACAGGCCTGAGCAGCCAAAACCACCTTGCAAAGAAACTTAAAAACAAACCATTTTCTTTTAAGGCATCTGCAACACGGGCATTCTGTGACCGTCCCTTGCCTCACCACCCAGGCCAGGAACATCTACCTGCTCAGATGGGGTCAGGGAAGAGCTCCACCGAACAGCCTCCCCGCTTCCCAGTTCCTTGCCCGGTTAACAAACGAAACCCCTTGCAGCGCTCAGTGAATTACTGAATGACAGAACAGCTGCGAGACAGCGAGGATTCCAGCTGGGCCACCCGGAAAGAGGGAAGGCAGCGAGAATGCACCAAAACGCTCCTCGCCGGCAGGATTTGGGGGAGTTCCCCCGGCAAGCCAAGAGAAGGCCTCCCAAAGTAGGCAGAGAGAGAAGAGATCGCCCCCCTCCCTGCCTTGCTAATAGGTAAGACCCATTTGGGCCAAACAGCTTTGGAACAAAGTCGGAGCGCTGCGGCTAGTCTAAGGTCACCCAGCTGGCTTCCTGGAGGAAGAAAAAGAGCTGGGTTCTACGCTTTGCTCTTCTCAGCCATTTAAGAGGGCTCAGAGCGTCTGACAAACCTTCTGTTCTTCTCCCCTCACCAGACATCAAGTGAGGTAGGTGGGGCTCTGAGAGCTCAGAAGAGAGCTGTGACTAGCCCAAGGTCACCCAGCTGGCTTCATGGGGGAAGGGGGGAGTCAGATAAGTGTACGGCTCCCTAACCACTAGACCAAAAGAGGCGGAGCCTGGGTTCCTCATCTTCCAAGCATTTCAGACCACCGTACCCCTAAATGGGTCGGAAAGGAAATCCAACGCCCAGCATTTCTGGCTGTCGAAGTTCAAACTTACCTTGAAGCTATATTCATAGCAACGTTCCTTCGAGGCAGGCGCCGGGCAGAGTTTACACATTATTTTATGCGCCCCAAAGTTTTCAGTGGAGGGGGCTAAACATGTGTTGGTTGGTAGAATTTAATTATGCTCTGCACCCATTGCACATGCCCGGGGGGGGGGGGGAATATTAAATTACTGAACTTTTGCATTTGCTGCACATAAACGCACGCAAGAAGTTTTATTTTGCTTTTTCAGTTGTGGGCTTGTTTCTCTTCCTCCTCCTCCTCCTCCTCCTCCTCAACATATATAAAGGACATATTGATTTATCCCCTGCATACATATTCAGTCTGGCCTGTGGGGTAGAAATGATAGGTGAACAAATGCTCAGAGGGAAATACAGGTATGAATTGCAAATAAAGCTGATTTATTCAGGGCGGGGGGAACGCCTGTCTTCGCCGCAGACGCCCATGCAAATTCTGCGCAAATGAGGAAAACATGCGTTGGGAACGGTGGCGGTTAAGATCAGATTTAGCTCCCAGTCAGAAATAGTTCCTGACATTAGAATTCGCAAGTGCAAGGACGTGACACCAATGGGCGCGCCTGGAACAGTGGAGCGTCACTTCACACAATGTGAATATTTACCGTGGCGCTGGAGAGAACACATCGGTGCGAAGAGCCTCTGCTGCCTTTAATGTGCCATAATTAGACACTGGTTCTGGGGAGACCAGTTGGGAGTTTGAAGATCAAACAGAAACGCACAAATACCGGAGGAATCGTTGCCGCCGCCCATGGGGCGTTGGGGGACGGGGGGCGCCCTCACCTGGGGATTCGCCCCAGCCCTCGCCGGGGGGCTGAACAAGGGCGACGCCATGTTAAAACCACGCGGCAATAAAGGAAAGGTTCTCCGCTGGGTTACAGAGTTGGGGGAAGCTGTGCTTGCTGGCCGTCGCCAAGCGGTGGTTGGCCCCGTGCAGTTGGCCGCGTGGGCACCGCTGTGCAGTTTTATTGGCAGAGATACAAAAGGGGTTCACCATAGGCTGGGGATTGACCTGGAGACCCTCTGCTTTCCAGGCAGTTTGCTCTACAACTGAGCTGCAGCTGCTCCCAGACTCCATGGGCAGGCCTATGCAGCTTTTTGGGCAGGGATACAGAAGTGGTTTGCCATTCCCTACATCCAAGGAGGGGCTGGATATCAAACCAGCAACCCCAATGCTTGCTTGCTTGCTCTCTATCCTCTCCTCTCCATCCATCTGTTATTTACACTTCTATTCTGCCCTATACTGAAGGTCATCTACCTACCTACCTACCTACCTATCTGTCTATCTGTCCGTCCGTCCATCTGTTATTTACACTTCTATTCTGCCCTATACTGAAGGTCATCTATCTATCTATCTATCTATCTATCTATCTATCTATCTATCTATCTATCTATCTATCTATCTATCTATCTATCTATCCATCCATCCATCCATCCATCCATCCATCCATCCATCCATCCATCCATCCATCCATCCATCCATCTACCTATCTATATTTGTATTTCTATCCTGCCCTATACCCAAAGATCTCGGGGCAGGTAACAACATTTAAAATCAGACATATTTAAAGAGTAGGATACAGTAATAGTGTCTGTGAAGTGGGAAGAGGGTATATTCCCATTTAAGCAAAGGCCAAGGCAAAGAGGTGCGTCTTCACTGCCTTTCTGAAGAAGCCTGATGCACCTCGGGGTGGCTATTCCATAGCATGGAGGCCAACACTGAGAAGACCCTCTCCTGGGCGCCCACACACTTCTAGGCAGGTTGCTCTACTGCTAAGCTACAATCACTTCCACACTCTATGGGCCCCTCCATGCAGCTTTCTTGGCAGGGATACAGAAGTGGTTTGCCCTTGCCTCCTTCCAGGGGGAGAGGCTGGGACCTGTGGCTTTCCAGGCTGCTTGCTCTCCCACCGAGCAACGCCCCTACCCTCGGAAGAGCTTGCCCCCCCCCCAAATTCTCAAAATAAGCCGATTTAGACTTCCTGCCCGCTTCCTGTGCCCTTGCCTCCCTTTGGCAAAACAAAACAACCGTAGGTCCCAGGTGGAGCCATTCCACTAGGACCCAGGGCTTCACCATATATCCGCTTGGGCACCTGTGCTCCACTGGAGGGGGCGGGGAAGGCCGCCAGCCCATCTATCCCACCAACGCCGGCCCTGGCAGGCCAGGCATCCCTGGGGCTTCACAGAGAGATGGGTCTTTCCAGCAAAGGATCAGGGAACACGAGGCAGGAAAGGCCAGCGGCTTTCGGAGGAAGCAAGGTATAACTGCCACTCGGACCCCTTCAGCCCCCTTCACGGCCGCTGCCACCAGGTGCCCACGGGTGACGGGACGCGGTGCCCCTTTTTGATCTCTGCTCCGCCCGCCCCCTTTGCCCGCCTCCGCCAGCGTACGTGGCAAGGCGGGGGCCTCGTTTTGCTTGCAAGGGATTTCCATATAAAACACAGCACTGCAACCCCATCGTCAAAGTAATGCAAATCTGTTTTGAAAAGCGCTATTTTATTTTATTTTTTGGGGGGCGGGGGGAAGAACATCAGTGGCTTCACATGCTCAGAAACAAAGCAAATCACGCCGGCTCAGCCTGGTTGAGTGCCGAGGCATCGAGCTAACAAGAGCAAGCCGAGAGAGAAAGGCTCTTTGCCACTACCCAATCAAAACTTTGCAAACTTTTTACCAAGCGCAATTCCAACGTTTGGATAATCACACTTGACTTGGCAGAAGATCGGGTTTTGCTGCACCGTACACACACACACACACACACACACACACACACACACACACACACACACACGTTGTCAGGCGTGGGAGTTCTACGTGGAAATCAACAAACGTTAAGCGCTTGATGTCAAAAGAAAGGTGGAAAGGGGTTTCATCCCTGCAGAGGCCAAGATAAGTCTAAAAACTTTTTCCCAATGTGGTGTCTATCTGTCTGTCTGTCTGTCTGTCTGTCTGTCTGTCTGTCTGTCTATCTATCTATCTATCTATCTATCTATCTATCTATCTATCTGTCTATCTATCTGTCTGTCTATCTATCTATCTACCTATCTACCTATCTATCTATCTACCTATCTATCTGTCTACCCATCCATCCATCCATCCATACAAAAACTAAATATCTATCCACCCACCCACCCACCCATCCATCCATCCAAATAATAATTATCTAGCTAGCTAGCTATCCAAATAATAAATAATCTCTCTCTATCTATCTATTCTCTAGCTATCTATCCAAATAATAAATAAATACATAAATAATGTCTGTCTGTCTGTCTGTCTGTCTGTCTGTCCACCCCTTTGTGATACGAATTAAGCCTACTGGAATTTGCATTAACAGCTAAACGGTGGGAGCATGAAAAAGATTCTTTTTCCTTTTAAGAAAAAGTTTCTGCAACTTTTGTGTTTGCTTGCTGTCCCCCCGGCCCCCCAATGAGCCACTTTGGCCTAGTGGTGAGGGAGCCGGACTGTTACCTGGGAATACCAGGTTTGATTCTGCATTCCTCCATGAAGCCAGCTGGGTGGCCTTGGGCTAGCCAAAGCTGAGCTCTCTTCTCAGCTCGCAGAGTCCGACCTGCCTCACAGGGAGTTCTGTTGTGGGAGAAGAACAGAACGTCTGTCAGCCGCTTTGAGCCCCCTTAAACGGGTGAGAACAGCGGGACAGAAAAGCCAACTCTTTGCTTTCCTTTCGGCACCCTCCCCGTTTTGCAGACTTCAGGAATCTCGTCCTACCTGTCCACGTGGAAAGGGAAGCAGAACTTGGTCAGGGTCTGCAGGATTTCCTGTGAAGAGAGAATGGGGGGGGGGGAGAGAAAGAATTAATACATCTAATGGGACCAATAAATCTAACATTAACCACAGAAGACAATCTTGCAACTTTGCCCCGAAGAAACAAGAGACAGATGAAGAAAAATGTGCTTTATCAATTATATGGGAAGGAGTTACCCGGCAGTCAATCATGTGAAATAATAAACATGATCAAACTTCATTAAAAATGAAAAATTAATCAAGATTCACACATGGGCAAGCAACGGGAGACCCCCGGCGGACCTCCAGAGGGACGGGGAGGGGGGCAGGCCTGCCCGGGCCGGCGCGCGTTAACTCTCCTCTGGGGAGAAGACACGCTGACCTGACCATATGGGCACCCGCGAACGCCACCAAGCTGCGCCGACGCTTTCTGCCTGGCAGCGTTTCCTCGGCTGGCACGGAGCGTGCCCGTATCCTAGGAACGAGGGCTCCGGCGCGGAGGGACCGTGGCACGGAGCAGAACCAGAGGAGGGCAAGAGCCGCTCGGCTCGCGCCAGCATCCCGCTACCAAGAGCGACCCGCCGCCGGAGACGCCGGGGAGCGTTTCGTCGGAGCGGAGCAACTCCGCAGGACAGAACTTGAACGTCAAGGGTGTGCTGGATGCAAAACGAGATCAAAAGGAGGAGAAGACTTGGCTTCTCCTGGTCAGCCAGTTTGGTCCAGCGGTTAGGGAGCCGGACTCTTATCTGGGAATACCGGGTTCGATTCTGTCCTCCCCCATGAAGCCTGCTGGGTGACCTTGGGCGAGTCACAGCTCTCTTCTGAGCTCTCACAGCCCCACCTACCTCACAGGGTGTTCTGTCGTGCAGAGAAGAACCAACTCTTCTTTTTCCTCCACAAAGCCAGCTGGGTGACCTTGGACTAGTTACAACCCTCCTCTGAGCTCTCACAGCCCCACCTACCACACAGGGTGTCTGTTGTGGGGAAAAGAACAAAAAAGCTTTGTCAGCCACTTTGAGTCCCCCTAATGGGTGAGAAAAGCGGGGTAGAAAAGCCAATTCTTCTTCTTCATCTCTACCCTTGCTTTCTCGTGCATTTAAGGGGACTCAGAGCAGCTGACAAACTTCTGTTCTCCTCCCCACAACACCTTGTGAGGGGGGTGGGGCTCTGAGAGCTCAGAAGAGAGCTGTGACTAGCCCAAGGCCACCCAGCTGGCTTCGTGGAGGAAGAAGAAGAAGAGTTGGCTTTTCTCACCCATTTAAGGGGACTCAAAGTGGCTGACAAACCTTCTGTTCTTCTCCCCACAACAGAACACCCTGTGAGGTAGGTGGGGCTTCAGAGAGTTCAGAAAGAGAGCTATGACTAGCCCAAGGCCACCCAGCCAGCTTCATGGAGGACTGCGGAATCAGAGCAGGAGACTAGCCGATAAAGAGTCCAACACTCTGACCGCAAGACCAAAGTGGCTCAAGAAGGGGCAGGCAGAGGGTTTAGGGAGCTGTGGACACGGAAGCCACCCAGTGCCATCACAAACACTGCCAGGGCCTCACCCGTTTGCTCACCATAGCTGAGAGAAGGGGAAATGCAGAGAAAAGGGGCAGGGCTGGTATAGTTCTGTGCCTGGATCCGACCCCCACTCCTCCTCCACACACACCCCACCACCACCACCCCAAGTGGGACTGTATTAAACAAACACCTGATAAAATTAATGGGTCGGTGAGCAAAACGGCGCACTTTCCGGGGCCATAATAATAAATTATCTGCGCAAAGCAGAGCGGAGGCTTCGTGCTTCATTTATTTTCAAAACCGCTCCCATCATTTAGCAAATACACCACATCAATCTCATCACCCCTCCAATGGACCATTAAACGCATCGACTCTCCCGGCGAGAACACGGCCCTCCCACTCAATGCAACTCGTGTGGCTTCAAGCTCCGCTGCTTAATGCCTCGCAACCTTTCGCAAAGAGGGGCGGGGGGGGGGGGGACGACACATGGAGAAGGCAGGTTTGCCAAAGGAAGAGCCAGGCAAGGAAGTTTTTTTGGGGGGGAGAAGAGGAGGAGGAGGAGTTGGCTTTTCTACCCCGCTTTTCTCACCCGTTTAAGGGGACTCAAAGCGGCTGACAAACCTTCTGTTCTCCCCACAACAGGGACCCCGTGAGAGCCCAGAAAGAGAGCCGTGACTAGCCCAAGGTCACCCAGCTGGCTTTGTGGAAGTGTGAAGTCGAACCAGGAAATTACTAGATAATTCTACCCACAAGATCACACTGGCCTTGCAAGTGCCCTCTTTACCTTTAATACCTTGAAATGGGCTTGGAATCGAAGAGGCAGCCTGGGCAGTTCTTTTAGTAGCAGCGAGATCCGAGAGAAAGCGGTCTAGATGCTGCATTCTGCACCAGCCTTCAAGGGCCGCCCCATGCAGAGCTCATTACAGTAGTCCAAAACATATTTTTAACCACTACAGAAAACTCTGCCACGGGGCCAGGTAAGTGGGTGTTGGGATACCCTGTAGTCCAATTTGATTCCCACCTTCAGTCCCAGGAAAGCAGGAAGGAAGAAAGAATGAAAAAGGGAGAAAAAGAGAAAGAGAGAAAGAGAGAAAGAGGACACTTTCGCAGGCCTCTAGGCACATCTGCTTTGATGGTCTTGGATCACCAGGTTTACAGGCCTGACTTAATCCTACCTACCCTATCCTACCCCTGCACACAGGTGGCACCCCTGGGCCAGGGGAGGCAGTTCAGGTGCTAAATTGCTACTTGGATGCTATGATGAGCTAGATATGGACCAAGAAATTGAATCCGGAGAAGATGGAGGTACTGGCCATCACAGGGTCTCGGGACCAGGAAGTTAGATACCACCTAATTCTTGATGGGGCAGTTTTGCCCTTGAACGGCTCGCCAACTTCAACCTGCCCCAGATCAGGACAACTTGCCAACGGTGGTCCATGCTCTGGTAACCTCTAGACTAGACTACTGTAATGGCCTTTGACATAGGGCTACCCTTGAAGACAGTCCAGAAGCATAAACTAGTGCAGAAGGCAGCAGCCAGCTCAAACTGATGAGAATTTCTGGCCAGATGCACACCATGAGGTCTTGAAGGAACTGCACCCATTACCAGTCAGCAGCTGAGCCCCATATTGACCTAGGAAGCCCTAAACAGCTTGGGCTCTGAATACCTGAAGGACCACCTTTTTCCGCACAGACCTACCTGTGCTTTTAAGATCACAAAGCGAGGGTCTTATAGTTCTGCGACACTCCAAGGCGCAAGGGGCTGCAGCAGAACCCAAGAGGGCCTTCTATGTGGTGGCCCCCAAACTTTGGAACAGCCTCTCGAACGAGCATGCTCACGAACTCCCAACTAGGGGTGTGCACAAATGCAATTTTCGGGATTCGATCTCATTCAAATCGCATACTCAAAAATTCAATTCAATCCGAATATTTTAAATTCGAATTTAACCAAATTCGATTCGAATTCAGCCAAGTTCGATTCGAATTTAACCAAGTTCAATTTGAATTAAGCAGAGTCGAATCTATTCGTTTGAATTTTTCATTCGAATTTGCCCTTACGAATCTTGACAACGTTCGAAGATGTCCACACGCATCTTCCCCAGGTCCGTACGCCCCCATGCGCATCTGTGGGCATCCCGTATGCAACCCGTTTTCGTCCCGTACGGATGCGGGAAAGATGCGGATCTTCGAGTATGCGTTGTGTACGAACCCGTACGCATGGGGATGTCCGAATAATTGGAACGAATAGATTCAAAATTTGAAATTCGAATCAAAACTTTACATTCGAATTTGAGGACTATCGATTAGAATTCGAATGTCAAAATTCGATTGATTTGATTGAATTTTGAATGCACTGGGCAACTGGTTAGAAAAGGGGTGCCGACCCCCAAATGAGGTCCTTCCCCACCTCCAATCATAGCTTAATTCCATCAAGAGCCCCCCCCTTCCAGTGCTGCTGCTTTGGAGCCCTTCCCACAGATATCTAGCAGCTCTTCCAAAGGTCAGTCTGTCCACACCTGGCTTGGCTTGTGGCTGTGCTTTTCTTATCACAACCTGGGGGACGCAAGTCACCGGAAACTTCCTTCATATGTGCCCGAGCCCCCCCCCACCCCACCCGTGGTGCCTGCTGGGACAGAAGCTGTGCAGGCTTTCTCTCACCCCCCTCCCTCCAAAAAACACCCCACAAAGAGCACAAAGCCCAGGGCCGCGCACGCCTGTTCCCCGGATCAATCTGCAACTTGGTATTTCCAGAAATCTTCTCTCTGCGCAGTTTTGATTTTTAACATTTTAATGAGCATTTAAAAGAGGATCCATATCAGCCGGCCGCCGCCGTTAAAAGGGAAGGGCATGAACTGCGTTCCCTGGGGGGGCGGCAGGAGATCCGTCTCACCGCTGGCTCTAGGACATTTGCCACCTGGCTTCGACAGACGCCCCCCCCCCCAGCCCACCACCTTTTCATAATCAAAACACGGCTGACATTATAAGCCCCAAGTGGGGCGTCTGAAATCCCTGCCCATCGATCCAGCAAACAAGAAACTTATTGGAAACAACACAGCAGCCATTGATTAAGTTGGGCCTCAGAACCAACGTTGTCAAAATAAATGAGCTGCCGTCCAGGGGAGAGAAGGACGACGACGACGACGACGACGACGACAACAACAACAACAACAACAACAACAACAACAACAACAACAACATGGCCCTTGGTGTTGTTATAATTGTTATTACTGGGAGGATCCCGATGTGTTAGGAATATCAAAGCCCACGTGTTTAGGGTCACGTTATATTGTTGTGTATCTGTATATAATATTAATGCTAATAATACTAATAATACCAACAACAACACTATTTCAAGTTGGACACAGATGTTCCTCATGCAGAATTGTGGCTTGGGTCCAGAAGCGTCGCTGTACTGCAGAACTATGCACCCTAGACCTAGTTTGGTCTAATGGTTCAGGAGCTGGACTCTTATCTGGGAATACTGGGTTCAATTTTGCCCTCCCCCATGAAGCCAGGGGGGTGGCCTTGGGCTAGCCACAGCTCTCTTCTGAGCTCTCACAGCCCCACCTACCTCACAGGGTGTTCTGTTGTGGGGAGAAGAACAGAAGGTTTGTCAGCCACTTTGAGTCCCCTTAAATGGGTGAGGAAAGCAGGTGAGAAAAGCCAACTTTCTTCTTCTTCTTCTTCTTCTTCTTCTTCTTCTTCTTCTATTCGGGTTCCAAGGACCACCTTAGTTAGAAGCAAGATATGCCTCTAAGCGCTCAAGACTGCTTCAGCAGAAGCCAGGGATGACCAGATATGACAAAGTAAATAGCTAACTGCAGATTAAGAAAGTCATATGGCTGCTGTGTTAAAGAAAAAAGAGAGCAGCTCTTCACCGACATCTGCATATATCAGAAGTGCCTCCTCCAATATAGACCTGCCAGAGTATTGAGCACCGGGGGAGGCTTTCGGAGTTCTGAGGGGTGGCAACACGCAACAGGGCCTTTTCTGTGGCAGCCCCCAGGCTTTGAAACTGTCTCTGACAGCTGAGACATGCCAAGACGCCAACATTATATGGCTTGCAGAGCCTGTTTACAAGCCTAAACCTTGCAATGTTCAAAATCCGTCTGAATTAGTCTGAATTCGGACATCTGAATTTGAATTGACTGCTTTGGAACATCTGTACGAAGCTTCGTTATGTTCGTGAAATGGGGAGGTGGGAAAGCGGCTGCGCCAGTCACATCTGCAGCAGATCCAGGGTGGATTCGAAGCAGATTGAAAGGAGATTCAAAACGGAATCAGGGCAGATGTGATGCATTCGGACCAGATACATAGGGGATTCGAATCGGATTTGTGTCAAACATTTGTATAGAATTCAAATCCTACCACGTTCAAAGGGGATTTGTTTGAATGAAGATGAATTTTCTTGCATTCAATTCTACATGAATTGAATACAAAACAAAACAAAAAAAACATTTGTTCACTTTCCTAGTTTATATCGCTTTATTCCATTATATATATATATAAAGGAAGGAAGGAAGTCCATCTTCTGTCATGACTGCAATGGAAACTTGCCAAAAGTGTGTGGAGGGCGGAAGAGAGAGAAGAGATCCCAAAATCCCAGGAACAAGTTTTGCAAAAAGAAAATGAGAGAGAGAGAGAGAGAGAGAGAGAGAGAGAGAGAGAGCAGCTCCACGGATTTAGGATTTTAAAGAATTTGAAATTCACAATTAGCAACTAGATGGGCCACTTTTTCCCCCACTGTTCCTGTTGATAGGCATTGGGGTCCCCTTCATTATCAATTTTGACACCCCCTGCATTTTTTAAGCTTAATTGCGCCTGTGTCTCCAAATCTAACCCCCAAGGCCATCGCCGGGCTTCAAATCTAGCCTGGACATTACACGGGGAGGTAGATCTCCGTTTCCCTGAGGTCCCGCGCTCCGTACAGCAGGCGCAGAAAGGAGGAAAAAAGCAAGAGATAATGGGCTTGTGTTGAATTCTCTGCTCTTGCGGGTCCTCCTGGGAGACAAACCGAGCAGATGTGATAAAAAAAAAGGGGGGGGGGAAATGTGCCAGAGAAAAGTAGCTTTGGTTTGCTCCTTAATGGCATTCACATGCAAAGACAGGCGGAAGGGGAACTTACTCCTTCTCTCGGCAACGCAAAATTTAAATGCAGCAGCCAGAGATGCAGCAGAGGAAACATCAAGCCCCCTCCGGCTCTCGTGAGTTAATGCAACTCTGGAGAAGAAATATATTTAGGCTTTCTCTGGACTGCAGGGTAAGGATAAAGTCCTAATAGAACACATAAAAGTTTCAACTAACTAACTAACTAACTAACTAACTAACTAACTAACTAACTAACTAACTAACTAACTAACTAACTAACTAACTAATAATAATAATAATAATAATAGGACCTGACTAGTGATAACAGTGACCAAAACCAGCATAAACATCTTGTTTGCTGTGTGTTACTGTTTTATGTCAATATTGATGATGATGATGATGATGATGATGATGATAACAATAATAATAGTGGGGCCTGCCTAGTGATAACAATGACCAAACCAGCATAAGCATCTTGTTTGTGTTATGTCAGTAATAAAATGCTGTACCAAAAGGAAATATTCGCCTGTGTTCCACAGAAAGGGCACCTCCAATCCCGACTGTTATATTACAAGTTTGACTGAAAATGCAACTTGAAGTATATTAGTTCAAATATTTCTTACACTCCCTCCGCCTTTAGATAAGCCAGCTCAGTTATAGGTCTTTGCAAGGAACCAGCCTTCAAAAACCACCTCATTTGCTGACCAGGGAACTTTGCACAGCAGCAACATTGCAGACAGCCAGAGTGTTTGATCAAGTGAGCCAGTTCAAGATGATTTTCTCACTGTGTGTTTATTTATATTTATATTACGTTTCAATGCTGCTTTCCATGACAAAATCCCAAAGCGGTTTATCATTCTGCAGGTGAGAAAAAGCAGGCACCCTCCATACTAAAGCCATGGTTTTCTCCTAGCCTGGCATTAGTTGAGCATTTTGGGGGGGGGCATTTCTGGGCTCTTCCGAGAAATTTATCTTCTGAAATGTCCTCTTAAGCTGAATTTTTAGGTGCAACATTTCCAAGCTATACAAGTTGGTCTTCCAAAGTCCTGTTCCCTATTCGGCAGATGGCTAAAGATTTTAAAAGGATTAAAAGAAGGAGAGAGAAAGAAAGAAAGAAAGAAGAGAGAGGAGAGAGAAAGAAAAAGAGGAGAGTGAGAAAGAGAGGAGAGAGAGAGAGAGGAGAGAGAGAGAAAGAGAAAAAGAGAGGAGAGAAAGAAAGAAAGAAAAAGAGAAAGAAAGAGAGGAGAGGAGAGAGAGAGAAAGAAAGAGGAAAGAAAAAGGAAGGCATCTCCCCCTACAACTAGAATTCAGAGAAACAACTCTTTTCTTCATTTTTATCATCATCAGTTTATTAATTATTCAAAACTGACCACATCATAACCAAACATAAAGTGAAAGTCAGTTGAACGCTATCATGACTATTCTGTAATCACGACTCTTAGTACAGAACCAAAGGCCGAGCCCAGGAGAACGGGATAAACTTACGCAAATCTTTTTAATACGTGTGTGTGTGTACACACAAACACTTTACTTAAGCTTCTGAAAGCTGCCTTCGTTTGAAAGCCTGGAAATTGGATGGGGGGGGGAGAGGAAGAGGCGAAGAGGCGCCGTTCTATGCTCCGCGCATAAATATTCAGGAGGAAGATTATAGGATCCGGGTTGGGCTGCCTTGGGTTTCTCCAAAGTCCACACAGAATAGGAAAGAACAAACTAACGAGAAGGAGAACAGATGTTAGACAATGCAGCCCCCCCCCCCTCTTGCCTCTCACACCGTGCCCCCCCCTCCCTCGGCTGCGCTAAGGGGCATTCATAGCCCCCCCTTTCAATATGGTTAGGTCATTCAAGGATTCTCCTATAAACTCCGCCGCATTGTGGCCGAGAGCTATAATCCGGGGCCCGGCCAGCCTTCCAAAACTTCCCAATAAAAAGGCATTATGCAAATTCTACCTCTTGCAGAAAAGAGGGGGGGGTTGGGGAGGGGGGGGAAGGGTTAAAAAAAGAAAAGAAAAACAAAAACCAGAAAATGCCTCCAATAGGAAGCCATTGGAGTATTGAAAATCCCAGGCTTCATTTCTGTACGGTTGTGTGTTTGCCTTAGGGCCACGCTGCTGCTTGTTTTGACATCCATCCCTCCAGATAGTTGGGATTAGCCAGGCTTGTTTAGATAAACTGGAAAATCAAGGCCTTCTCAAGGTAGATGGCGAGGTGGTACTACAGCGTTTCCAGCTGCTGCCTTTCTTTCATCCCTAAACAACTGGAGGCCGGCGGTAGCTATCACAGCCACAGGCAATCTTTCCCCATGCATAAGCAAAAAATTAAAAGGCGGCCGAAAGAAGCCTTTGCGAATCTGGGCGCCGAAATCGGGAACCTGCAAAGGACGCCTCAGAGACATTGCCCGGACGAGAGCGCCGGCGAGGCTTTGCAAAGGGTGTTTGATGCGTGGCGGTCACAGAAACACAGGCGGGGAGGTTCCACGCGAGGTTGGCTTTAAGCGGAGGGGCACGGAGCCGGTGGACCGGGCAGGTGTAGCAGGGGCAGGGCTGTAGGAAGCCTTACGATTAACAGGACTGGGCAGGAGCAAACCTAACAGGTGCTTGGACTGGTTCGGGCTGCGTAGCTTGAGATGCCTGGAGGTGTTTGGTGGGCCGCTGTGTGAGGCAGGAGGAAGGGATGGATGGGCTAAGGCCGGATCTAGCAGGGCCATGGAGGACAGGCGCACCCAAGGCTACTAGAAGAGATGCCCAGGTACCACCTCTGGGCTGGAAGGACAGGCAGGGGTGTCCTTCCATCTGCAGGGAGGCGAGGACAGGTGAAGGTTTCACCCCATCTTCTGCTTGGTGGCCCACTGTATGAGATAGAAGGCTGGAGTAGATGGGCCACGGCCTGATCCAGCAGGGCTGCGGAAGACAAGTCCATCCATGGCTATTAGAAGAGATGCCTGGGTACCACTTCTGGGTGGGAGAGAGAGGCAAGAGGCCATGTGCATGGATACAAGAGTAAGTGAAGGTTTTACCTCTGTCTGCTGCTTTAGAAGCCCAGAAGCAATGGGTGGCCCACTGTGGGAGACATGGTGCTGGACCAGATGGGCTGTGGCCTGATCCTGCAGGGCTCCCCTTAGGTTCTACCTCCGTCATACCTACTCAGATTTTAGCCCAAGAGTCTCTCTTTATCTCTGTTTCTCTCCATTAGTCAAGGACACCACAGCCCTACACCTGGGACCTTCCAACACCGCCATCAAAAAAGGCCCTTGCACGAATGCAATTTTCGGAATTCGATTCAATTTGAATTGAATATCCAAAAATTCAAATCGATCTGAATGTTTAACATTCAAACGTATTCGCATTCGCATTCGCATTCGATTCAATTCAAATCAATTCACATTAATTCGTGCAAATTTTCAATTGGACTTTGCTATTACGAAGGTTGACAACATTCATATATGCCTGGGTGCATCCATACATATCTGCATACATCCCGTAGTTTGCACGAAACAGATTTGAAAATTCAAAATTTAAATTTGAATTCATGGACATCCGATTCGAATTTGAATGCCCAAATTCGAAGGAATTCAATTGAATTTCGAATGTTTCAAATATTCCTGCACTATCAATCATTTTTAGCCTCCTCGCCAAGGAAGGTTTTGCAGGCGTAAGGTGGTCCCATGTGTCGGCTTCCGTATCCGGCGCTCTTAACCATGGCCCAGAGTCCCCTGGCATTCCAGAGCATCACAACACGGAGGCCAGAAGTGCCCAGTGCCCGGCGCCCTCAAGACAAAATGCCTTCCCCCGTTCTCCTATTTGTTTAATTAAGTAGCTGCCTCTCCCCCCTCCCCAAATGTTCACAATGAAGGAATCCTGCCAGAGCCCTGGGAGCGTGCAAAGATGCATGTAGTACACACAAAACCCAGCGTGAAGAGACTCCGGGATGGAGCAGGGACCGGCTGAAAGGTAAACACTGAGTAATTGCCGGAGCAGGAAAAAGCTGGGGCAGCCGGAGAAAGGAAGCCCAGCACTGGGTCAAGACAGAGTAAATACGTTAATTCCTCCTTTGCACTCTGGGTAGTTGATTCAATTAGCAAGGAAGGGCTGAAGGGGGGGGGGAAGAGCCGAGTGGCGGGTAAGGGAGGACGCAGAACCACCGTGCAAAAGGAGGATGCTGAAGGCACCATTTTGCAATTCAGACTGGAGAAGACTTCTGCATGCATGTGGGTGTGCTGTCAGGCCCACTATCATCAGTGCCCCTTCCTCTGAGGAGGAAGGGGCAGTCGCGATGCCCAGCCAAGCGGAGGCAGGCTACCCGGCCAGGCAAAATGAGGAGTGCTTGGCACCAGCAGCTAGTGAGGACGCTGAGCCTATACTTCCAACTGAGAGGAGCTCAGGCTTAGAACACACTGGGCTACACCCTTTGCCGACCGGTCTGAGACGTGAGCCAGAACAGCTGTGCAAATCAGCTAGAATTTGCGTCCATCACCTTCGGCGAAGGAGGCATGACTCTGACCCGCCTATTTAAGGTAGAACATTCTGATAAGCTTCACTGAAGCTCTGGAAATCCGTGACCTTGCTTCCTGACTGATGGTTGACCAACTTGGACCTTCTGCTAACTCCGACCCTGGAACTCTTTCAACTATGCGTTTAACTCTCAAGCCCCCAAGATACTTCTGCTGTTACTAGCTACTGTGGCTGCTGCTACTCTTCTGTGCAAACCTGTGTGTTTGCTCTCTGCGCCTCGTTGGCTGGAGACATGACAGATACATGCATGTGCACACACACACGCACACCAGGGGTGAGGCCCCAGCGTCTACTCAGGGGTTAAACAGCCTGGCCTGGTATCAAATAAAGATTTCAAAGGTGAGCAGGGATGTAGGAGCCATTTTTCTGCCCAAATTCTTTGAGGAACGCAAAGCCTAGCTGTTCAACACCGCCCACCAAAGGTCATCATAGTTAAACTCAATCGGGAGGTGGAATCTCAGCCGAGGGCGTCAGAAGGTCGCTAGTTCGATTCCCAGCAAACCACTATCTGCCAAGGAAAGCATGTGGGAGGATACTTCCTGGGTTGACTGTATGCGCCCCTCCGTGGGCACCTCTACGCAGTTTTCCTGGCAGGCATACCAAAGTAGTTTGCCATTGCCAACTTCCACCAGGGAGAACCTGGAGACTGAACCGAAGACCCTCAGCTTTGCAGGCAGTTTGCTCTACCCCTGAGCTACAGCCATTCCAAGACACCATGAGCACTTCTATACGCAGTTTTCTTAGCAGAAATACAGAAGAGATTTGCCTTTGCCTATTTCCTGGGAGGGACTGAAGATCGAACCAAAACCACTCTGCCTTCCAGGCTATTTTTGATCAAATTGAAACCTTTCTTTTGCACCACTTATTATGCACCTAACCCTATACACTATGAAGCTGATAGGTAGGAGAGTCAGATCATACAAAGGGAATGATCTTCACCCAGAGGGTCATCGGTCTATGGAATTGGCTGCCAGAAGAGGTGGTGACAGCAATCAGCCTAGATGACTTTAAGGAAGGGTTAGACAAATTCATGGATGACAGGTGTATCAATCTCTACTAGAATGGATGCTCAGGTACCACTTCCAGGTTGGAGGGATAGGAAGGAGGTCTCTAAGGCCATTTGCTGGGATTTGATAGCTTGAGATGCTCATGGGCAATTGGTAGGCCACTGTGTGAGACAGGATGCTGGACTAGAATGGGCTGTGGCCTGATCCAGCAGGGCTCCTCTGAGGTTCTTATGGACTAGATGGGCTGTGGCCTGATCCAGCAGGGCCCCTCTGAGGTTCATATGGACTAGATGGGCTGTGGCCTGATCCAGCAGGGCCCTCTTAGGTTCTTATGGACTGGATGGGCTGTGGCCTGATCCAGCAGGGCTCCTCTGAGGTTCTTATGGACTAGATGGGCTGCGGCCTGATCCAGCAGGGCTCCTCTTAGGTTCTTATGGACTAGGTGGGCTGTGGCCCGATCCAGCAGGGCTCCTCTTAGGTTCTTATGGACTAGATGGGCTGTGGCCTGATCCAGCAGGGCTCCTCTTAGGTTCTTATGGACTAGGTGGGCTGTGGCCTGATCCAGCAGGGCTCCTCTGAGGTTCTTATGGACTAGATGGGCTATGGCCTGATCCAGCAGGGCTCCCCTTAGGTTCTTATGGACTAGATGGGCTGTGGCCTGATCCAGCAGGGCTCCTCTTAGGTTCTTATGGACTAGATGGGCTGTGGTCTGATCCAGCAGGGCTCCTCTTAGGTTCTTACGGACTAGGTGGGCTGTGGCCTGATCCAGCAGGGCTCCTCTTATGTACTTATGTTATACTTCAGTCTAGAGTGGATTGGATAACAACTTTACAAGAACGCAAAGAGTTTTTAGTACTGTATATTGTGTTATATTGCTTTGGATTTTAAAGAGCCATTGATATTTTACAGAAAGGCAGGACAAGTGAGCCAGTTTGGTCTTGTGGTCAGGGAGCCGGACTCTTATCTGGGAATACAGAGTTTGATTCCACACTCCTCCACCAAGCCAGCTGGGTGAAGCCTTGGGCTAGTCACTGCTCTCTTCTGAGCTCTCACAACCTTACCTGCCTCACTGGCGTGATGTGCATCTGGCTAGCTGTCTTGGTCAGCAATCTATCTATGGTGGGGTCACCTCAAATACAGGTGACAACCTCACCTTACTGCTGCCATAATAGAGCTATATTCCCCCCATCTGGATGGGACCTGGGAAAACCGAATTCAGATTCTTGGCAAGCCTTGGAAAACACCGTGATGTATTAATTTCGATTTCTGTGCTTTGAATAAAGGGGAAAAAAGAAACCCATCGAACTTCATTCGGCGGCATCTGACGAAGAAACCAAAATCTAGGGGCTTCAGCCATATTCTGCACCTTCTGGAATGGGTATAAAACGGATTTGAGTTTTTAGGGCGAACAAGGATGGCCCAGAAGGGTATCTGTGGAAAGCTGGAATGAATTTTGTGAGCGTGGAAAGTATTTAGTTTTCTTTCCCAGCAGGGAGAGAGATGCCCCATGCGACCGTTAGTATTACTAACTGAAGAAATATTTGGTTGGCTAATTGTTCGGACAATACTTGAAATTTAAATACATCTGGCAAAAGCAAAATGTCAGCCCAATAGAAGCGCCAACTCTTCAAGAATTTCAGCAGCAAAAGGGACGGCCAGACAGGGCCTTCTCGGTGATGGCTCCCAGATTATGGAATAGCCTCGCTTCTGAGCTGCGTCAGGCACCTTCACTCCACATGCTCAGTAGGGCAGGGAAGACACACCTCTTTGCCCAGGCCTTTGGCCAAATAAGGAAACTGCTTCTCCTGCCCCCTTTTCAGATGCTGAGATTGTTTTCAGATGTTCATCTTGCAGATGTTCATCTTGCAGATGAACCAGATGTTCATCTGGTTTTTAATGTTCTAACCCTCACTGGGACTTTCGGGTAGAGGGCTGGATAAAAAATGCAAATAAATAAGTAAATAAATAATTCTGCTAGGGGAAAGAAATACCAGCTCTAACAGTTTTTTTTCTTTCAGTATGGACTATAGAACATTCCCATTTTCAGCAAAATAAACAAATAAAACAGCACTACACGTGAAAAATCAAAAGGTCCATTCCCAGCACTTGAGCAAAAACCTCTCAAAGATGGGCACACACCACCTCCTATCTTATTCTGAGCTCGTCCAAAAAAGTCATAGGGTGAGCTTTGTATGCATTCGTATAGAGCATCTTTATGCTATCTGCATGTATTTGGATGGGATGCATATGCTATTCATATGCATTCATATATAAGGTCTGCATGCTATTCGTATGGGACTCATACGTATGGGATTGAACATTTGTATCGTATACAAATCCTATCACATTCGAAGGGGATCTATTAGAACGAATAGGAATTTTCTTGCATTCAATCCGATACAAACCAAATAGAAAAAATAAATTTTTGCACATCACTATTAAGGAACAAACCAGGACATCAGCAACCGAGCCCAATACAAGGTGTTAACTTTAACTTATAAGGCCCTAAATGACTTGGGACCCAATTATCTGAAGGAACAGTGCCCTAAGATCTGGAGGGGAGGCCCTCCTGGTGGTCCCACCACCTTCAGCAGCAATAGAGGTGGGCACCCGGGAGAGGGCCTTCTCAGTGGTGGCCCCTAGGCTATGGAATAGTCTCCCCCTTGAGGTGCGTCTATCACCTTCACTGTAAACGTTTAGGAAGGCAGTGAAGACCCCCCTCTTTGCCCTGGCCTTGGGTTAAATGTGGAGACACTTTTCTCTTCCCACTGGCAGATGCTGTTGTTGTTTTAACGATGTTTGATTTCAGCTGTTGTTACCCACCCAGAGACCTCCAGGTATAGGGTGGGATAAAAATATAAATAAATAAACAAATAAACACAGCTGCCTTGTTTGCAGGAAAACCCTCTGGGATGAAAGAGACTTATTTAGATTAAATAGCAGCAAGATACACAGGAGAGGCTGAAATATTACTTTCAATATTGGACACGCAATCTTTATGAACATGCAGTTTCATTCTGTTTTATCGCATTTCACTTGACCCATTCCTTTCTCCGGTCAGGTCTGTGGACCGGTCAATTTATTTATTTACTTAAAGTTCCAAAGAAAGGCTAGTGCGTTTGCACCCTGAACAGCAAACTATCCAAAAACTTGGATTTCTGTGTAAATGAGTGCCACCCAAGGTTTACCACTCACCTGTTCCGAAGCAACAGGTATGCTAGGCGGTGTTCACACTTAAGTTTTAATCCGGCTTCAGTCCACATTCAGAGCGAGGCAACACATCAGCAAAGTGAACTTGTCAATTCCTTTCATCATCTGCCTCGAAGGTGGATTTTATGAGTTACTTAACGCTGAAATAAAACAGCTTGTCACTTTGCTGATGCGTTCTCTCGCTCTGAAAGTGGACTGAAGCTGGATTAAAGTTAAGGTGTGAACACAGCCCTAGATCTGAACATCATATAGGAAAAACAGAAGGTCAAGACTAAGTAAGGGACTTTTAAAATTAGCCAGAAAAGCTTTAGCAATTTAAGATACTGCTCAGTTGAAAATTTACCACCTTGTTATAAACTAGATGCTGCAGAAAGAAATCTGGAAAGTGACTATTTTGTCTTTAAAAAAAAACACAAACCCACACATGGGATATTGCCAGAAGTAACCCTTCTTGGCAGACCTCTGGTGATGGAATTATACAGCACTTATTCACAACCTATTTAAAATTCCTTAATTATGCCAATTACAACTTTAAGCCGGATTTTATTTCTGAATAATTTAATTAGCCTTTAGAGATGCAAAATTCCTTTTTCCAACGCCTGCTTCAAGTGCAACTCAGCGGTGTGGCTCTAGCACGCATTTTGTGCCTACGCCACGGAATTGCCCCACGGCAATTAAATATGCCCACATAAGCGCGGACAGGCGGAATCCCACACGCTCCTCACAGGGAAGCTATCTCAAATAAAGCTGCGTGTAAGCTACAGCCTCAGCCGAGGGGAAGTGCAGTGAAGAGATATTCTTCCTTCAGATGAACCTTGAAGAAATCCTGAGGGCTCAGAAAGAGAGGTGGGACTTGCCCAAGGCCACCCAGCTCCCTTCATGGAGGAAGAAGAAGAGTTGGCTTTTCTACCCAACTTTTCTCACCCACTTAAGGACACTTAAAGCGGCTGACAAGCCTTCAGTTCTCCCCACAACAGAAGACCCTGTGAGGTGGGTGGGGCTGTGAGAGTTCAGAAGAGAGCTGTGACTAGCCCAAGGTCACCCAGATGGCTTCATGGAGAAGGAGGAAGAAGAAGAAGCAGAGTTGGCTTTTCTACCTCACTTTTCTCACCCATTTAAGGGGACTCAAAGCAGCTGACAAACATTTTGTTCTTCTCCCCATCGCAGTCACCCTGTGATTGATCAGAAAGAGAGCTATGACTAGCCCAAGGCTACCCAGCTGGCTTTGTGGAAGAAGGAGAGCTGGCTTTTCTACCTCTTAAAAGGTGAGAAAAGTGGGGTAGAAAAGCCAACACTACTTCTTCCATGAAGCCAGCTGGGTGACCTTGGACTAGTCACAGCTCTCTTCTGAGGGTCTTCTGTTGTGGGGAGAAGAACAGAAGGTTTAGCAGCAGCTCAAAGGGGGAGAAAAGTGAGGTAGAAAAGTCAACTACTACTACTATTACTACTTAGCTGCTTACTCACACATGCTTTAAGACCATGGAATGGAGCAGGATAGAAAGATACCATGAAAAATTAATTTAGATCTAAAGATACTGTGAGGAACTTTACTGGCCTCGCCTCTGCTGTGTGAAAACGTGCAACATTTGGGATTCTGGACTATGAAACTGCACAACGTTCTTAACCACGTGAGAACTTGCACAGAGTCGTTTCCAGCTGGTCCAGGAGAATCAGCAGCAGAGAAGCTGAGCAGTTTCAGTAGGGAAGTACTACATACCCTACGAGTCCTGGACAGGTCTGGTGCCTGGAGATGCTTTTATCCAGGACTCCCAGTCAATTCCAGCTACTGACCACAGTCCAAAACGGACATTTGATTCTGAACCAAACGTTGGCAAATTTGAACTGACATTTTAATAGAATGTTTTGATACATTCGTACGAAGCTTCGTATGGGACTCAGACACTATTTGCGTGTATTCGTATGGGATTCGCGTGGGACTGAACATTCGTCTCGAGTATGAATCCTGACACATTTGAAGGATTTCTTGCATTCCGTCTGCTACAAATCAAATACATCCCCAGCGCAAATGCTTCGGTCAGTTAGTAACTCCGAAGGCCAGTACAGGCCGGGTTTACTATATCTGCAACATTCATTATTCGTATGAATTTGTACAAATCCGGACAAACAAAAGCTTCAGAACATTCATACCAAGTTTTGGAAGGTTCGTGAAACGGGGAGCTGGGAAAGCGGCTGCGCCAGTCACGTCTGCAGCGGATCCAGAGTGAATTTGACACGCTTTGAGAGTGGTTTCAAAGAGGATTCAGGTCGGATTTGACGCTTTGCCACCATCTCAAACCGCTATTGGAAATGGAGTTTTTTCCGCGCACCTGGTAGTGCAGATGGAATTTTTACCCTGTACCCTTAAACCTAACATGGCGTAAATATTCCCCAAATTAATGTTTATAACCCAGTAACAAGAGAAGGATACCACCGCACACACAGAGACACACACTTTTATTTGCCATTCCTTCTGCCAAAGCCTTGTTTCTGACGTGGCTTATGGAGTTTGCACAAGAAAGACTCTTAGTTTCTATATAAAGTGGCCCGTAAAATGTTTACGGTTTCTGTATAAGTGTATAAAGATGGTGGGGTTTCATTACAGCCCTTTGCTGGGCCGGTCGAAAAGGGAGGAAGGAAAGTCCCAGCAGAAAGCACGGAGGTGCCGACGCTGAAGAAAGAGCTGAAGCCACAAATACAACGGTTGGTCAAATGACATTTGGGAAAGGAGGCCAAAAGGGGCACATAAAGCAGGACTTTGTTCAAAGAAGGAACGGAGGGGAAAAGAGAGGGAGCGGGGAAAGAGAGAGACCTAGAGCAAAGGGAGGGAGACCTAAAGAGAAGGAAGGAAGGAAGGAAGGAAGGAAGGAAGGAAGGAAGGAAGGAAGGAAGGAAGGAAGGAAGGAAGGAAGGAAGGAAGGGAGACCTAAAGAGAAGGGAGGGAGGGAGGGAGACCTAAAGAGAAAGGAAGCAAGGAAAGAAGGAAAGAACCTAGAGAGAGACCTAAAGAGAAAGAAGGAATTCTAACGAATTTTGAACGAAAAGAGTCTTTCTGTAATTGCTGGAGGTTCTACTAAAGATTATTAAAGTGATCCAAAAGGTTGGTTTTTAAGTAGTTTTATTCCATTTTGTTTAGAGCATTTCTAGACCACATCTCCTAAAAACGTCCAAGCTATTTTCGATAATAAACATTCAGGACAAGGATTTACTTATTTGTTTGTTTGCTTAAAGAAGGGTTTCAAGTGACGTGGCTGTATATAGTTTCTCTGCCTCTGTTGCCAACTACAGGGTGATCTGGGGGGAAAATGTTTCCTCCCCAGGGATGCAAATATGCAGGTAGCCAAACCTGAGCACCAGCATATTTAACTCCTATTGATATCAAAAAGGAGAGATAATCTATTTAACTTGTCTAAGGCAATCAGTGGGTCATTCGGTGTGGTTAAATCCGAGAAGCTCCTGGGCACAGAGTTCAAAAGAAAGAAAGAAAACCTCCAGAACTTGGTATGATACTTGTTCACTTTTCTACCCCGCTTTTCTCACCCATTTAAGGGGACTCAAAGCATCTGACAAAGCTTCTGTTCTTCTCCCCACAATAGAACACCCTGTGAGGCAGGTGGGGCTGTGAGAGCTCAGAAGAGAGCTGTGACTAGCCCAAGGTCACCCAGATGGCTTCATGGAAGAAGAAGAATTGGCTTTTCTACCTCGCTTTTCTCACCCATTAAAGGGGATTCAAAGTGGCTGACAAAAGCTATTCTATTCTTCTCCCCATAACGGAACACCCTGTGAGAGAGGTGGGGCTGTGAGAGCCACCCAGCTGGCTTCGTGGGGGAGGGCAGAATCAAACCTGGTATTCCCAGATAAGGGTCCGGCTTTCTAACTACTAGAACAAACTCTGGCTGATGATCAACTCTGGGTTGTTGTAAACACAATATGCAGTTAGTGGTCCTAAGGCCAAAAGGAGGCCCTCGTGACTCTTTCAACCAGCACTTCTCAGCCTCGGTCCATGTAGTCCTTGCCATTCTGTGATGGGTTTCAGGCAGCCTGTGAAACAGACAAACACTTCCAAAATAATCCCGTCTAACCATTTCTCCAAACTGATTTATGGGCCTTTTTTTGAGAAGGATTTGCAAAAGGGACCACGGCCTGGAAAAGTATCTCCACTTTAAGTGTAATTTGTTAAACAATTCTCATGCGAGTTCTGACAGGTCTTGGGTTTTTTTAAAAAAAAGGCTGGGAAACTTATTCTTACCATATAGAGATTACCTGTTGGATATTCCAAATAACTGAAGAGGGCTGAAGGTAAGTTGCAACCCTTTCGCCTCCTCGCAAATTTGAAAGCAGTGGCAGAGAAAGGTCTCGCGGACTTACAAAAATAAACTGTTGGGCACCATAATTAGAGCAATATTAACTCATAAATCATATGCCCCTTCCATTGGGAGGCATCGAAGAGAGACTGCAGCCTTGATAATAAAAATGGTGCAACCGGCGCAGAAAAGGCGGAAACGCAAATATCAATTGCGCATCTTTAAGAACAAGAAAGAGAGACAGAGAAAGAGGAAGAGAGGAACCGGTAGAACACACCAATATGGTCTTATTCTGGATATATTATAGGATGGGATAAAGTCTCTATAGATTGTTCCTTTAAACCAGGAGAAAGCAGCAGTTTGCTATGTGACACTTTTTTCCAAGCCACGGCTCGGAGACCATGGCTGTTTGTAAAAGATTTTAGCTATTTCCATACTTTTATGATCTGTCCGCTCCAAAGGCGACGGCTGGAGGAATTGGGGGGGGGGGTTGGGGGTTGTTGCTGAGAAACACACACACACACATACACACCAGGGAGGCAGGGGGGTGTCCACTTTGGGGGATAATTACAAGCCGAATCCAGCGCCGGGTCTCGGTGGCTCATTACTTGCTCTCTTTGCACCAAACGCCTTATTTACATTTCAGATTACATTTTTCATGAAACAGCAAGATCTGTCGGAGCGGAGAGGGCGGAAATAATGAGGGGAGAAAAATATTTTAATAAAAAGGCGCGGAGAGGTCCTGCATTTCCGCCCGAGTCGGGGTGGGGGGCGGGGGCAGAAAGAGAGAGACAGAGGAAGGACCGCTTTCTCTCTGTAGCGGCGGATCATTTATTCCGACTCGAAATGTGGAGAGAGAGAAAAGAGAGATGAAACTGATGAACTTTTACTGCCCGTTTGTCTTTCGCAGACAATTAAGACGGGAGATCAAAACGGATTATCGGGCCGCGTAGGCAACCGGCCCAAGAGTGAGGCATCTCCGGGACGGTAGATTCGCCACCCGGCTTTTATCCGGCTCCCCACTTTCTTCTCGGTCCTTTCTGCTCTCCAAAGGCGACGCTGGCTTTGTGGCGGAAGAGATGCCAAAGGCGTCCTGCCCATCATTATCGAGACACAGATGTCAGTCTGACCTGCCTTTTTTCTCAAGGTTTCTAAAGCTGGAAGCCACAATAATTTGTGACACATTCTTTTACTGTAAGGTACAAAGAACACACAGAATAAATCATCCAGCGGCATCGCCGGCTCTGATCAGCTACGGTGCCTACATGGGAAACGCACTGTATGTAAAAACAAAAGCCAAGAATTTAGACCGGGGAAAGGCGGGGTGGCGGGGGGGGGACGGGGGACGGCAGGGAGAGATCTTGGGGGCTTTCTCACTAATGAGTGAATCGCCTTGTGTTGACTTAACGCACCATATTCCTCCTGGATTTGGATCCCCAGCAAGAAAGGTTTGCCAAGCTGTGCATGCTAGCCTGGTGTTCAAAGCACTACAAAAAGGGGGGCCTTTGTTTTGGGTGCACGGTAAAAGAAAGCGGTTGTGATTTCAGGGTTTCCTGTTTTGTTTTGAAGACATCCACCCTACAGAAGACTCTTCCCCCAAATCTGCTTCTGACCTCAAGTTTGACAGCAATCTTCCGCTCTTTCCAATCCTCCTTGCACAGAGGGGAAAAATTACCTTTCGACTACCAAGTTTGCCGCACTTATACATTTATGGACAGGTGAGAAGGCTAAATGTTGCTAAAAACTATCCTCTGCTTTACGTTACCAAATCAGAACACCGGACCCGGGACAAGAACTTCTTGGTGGTGGTCCCTAGATTGTGGAATAATCTCCTCACGGAGGTACATCGAACACCCATGTTCAATACATTCGGAAAATCGTTAAAAACACACTTAAGTGTCCTGACTTTTGGTCAAAGGAAGGAAACACCTTCCCTTCCCCAGATTCAGTTATTATTTTGGTATCTTATAAGTTTAATTTGTTCGTTTTAGATTTTGTTTTCTATCGCTGACGCTGATCCTGAGCTTTTGGGTATAGGGCAGGATTTTGGTGGGTTTTTTTTAAAAGCAAATAAAATAAGATACAGAGTGCTGATCTTGCTTTCCTGTGCTCTTGCAATCAGTTAGTATTTTTCCTCTCAAAATGACAGAACTTATATTCTTTGGGTTCTGCAAGAACATGTCCAAAAGAAGTGGATTGTAACCCTGAAGGGTGCATGTCTGGGGGGGTGGGGGGGTGGATTAAGTTTAGGAAGTTTGGGAAGCATCCTTCTTTCTTCCCTATACACCGCCCTGTTTGCCTGTTTTGTTTTGCTTTTTAAAAAGTTTTTTTGAGCATTGTATTAGCTTGGCTCTGGGGTCGTTTACCGCACGCTAGAATTCCTCACTCTCTCCTGCCCCCTTCAACCCGTTTTACAAAAGAAAAAGAAATATATTTTATGTATGAGACACTCTTATAATCCATAGATCACAGGAACAACAGACAGCAACAGCTCGGAGGGACCCTTAATCCGACTACATTTCACATGATAGACTAGCAGCCTTTTCAGCACACACTGTGGCCTAACTCTGCCGGGTATACTTAGGGAGCTATTTATTAACAGATTATTGGCACGAGGTGGTAACAAGGACGCGCATTTACAAAAGAAGGCTTTGTGACACAATAGCAGGTCCATGCTGGAAATGTCTGGAAAAGGGACCATGATAATATTGTAGGGGGAAAATTAAGGGGGGGAAATCAGCTAAGAAATAAATTCAGAGTTCGCAAAAGTGTGTGCAAAAGAGCGCAAGAGCGCAAGAGCGCAGTATTTCGGTATTTTTCCAGGTTGTGGATATCAAGGCGTCCGCCGGCCCTGATGTTGCGTTTGCCACGACAGGGCAAGACCGCCTGGGCGCCCTCTATCAAAACACACAGCCGCAAGGAGGCTCTGGTGCATTTCCAGAAAACAGGAACATTTTTTAAAGGGGAAGGGAGTGGGGACGGAAATCGTCTCCCAGAAAATAGATGGGAAGACTATGAGAGCGTTTTCCACCATCCCATTACTGCGCAAAAGGATTGTCCACTCTGAACAGAGACACACAAAGATGGAAGCGATTAACAGAATTATTCCAGGGCTTGAATTTCAAGTGCCAGCCTTTACTAGTTTCAGCAGCTGATGGAAAACCTCCTCCCCAAAATCAGGAAATGGTCTCCTCCCTCCCCCCACCTTCCAAAATAAACAAGACAGATCAAGTTCTCCAGTGGTGGGAAAAAAGGATGGTTTCCACCTATCTGTCCCCCCCTGACCACAGCCATCTTCTAACCAGATGCGTTCAAAAAAAGAAGCAGGAATTGAGTCCAGTAGTAACTTCTACTTATCACACTTACAACCAGGAGTGGATTATGGATTCCTTTCCCCCCCCCCCTCTCCTCTGGGCACAAATTGCAAAATTCCCATAGCATTCTCGATGTACACTTCTCCCCTTCTGCGCTGCTTTTTATTCCATCACTTTGAAAGGTTTATGACCCCAGAGTTTTTATTTTTATTTATTTTCTTTAAACAGGTTCCAGTTAACAGAAGATGACAACTCTGCCAATCTCATCAGCCTTAAGCACTTTCAAGGCAAGGTATTTTACTTTATTTTTTTTATTTTATTTTTTTACATTAATTAAACTTATAATTTGGCTTCCTCAAAATCAGTCCTTCAGCTGGGAAGTCCTGCAGACAGCAAAATGCATTCAAAGTTTTCCCGCGAAGGTTGTCAAAGGCTGTATACATCCAATTTATTTTCGAGCAACTTGCGTTTCCTCTTTTTGTATTTAAAAATAATTAGGTTCCATTTGGGGGGGTGTTGTTGTGGGGGTTAAAGAGCTGCACTAATACATTGTACAACCCTGAAATGAATTTTGTCATGCAAAAAAAAAGAAAGAAAGAAAGAAAGAAAAATTAATTACGCATTCCAAACCTGGTCACTGTAGTCTTCCGGGAATTGCCTTTGTAGCTCAGGATCTGTAAATAATTGACAGATAATATTAATTGGCTATGGATTAGTGAGCAAGCAGAGAATCACACATTAATATTTGATCAGAAGATGATAGCACGCCTGGCGGGGGATCGATGAAGGGCAGCGGTGGCTAAGGCGTTGATAAGAGAAAGTAAGGAGTCTTCAGGGCTCTCCTTTTACCCTTTTTCCAGAAAGACAAAACAGAAATTAAAGAGACCTGATGCTACTGTTAACTTTAGGCTGTTATCTAATGCCGAAACCTAACCAGGTGCAAATTGCCAGCGACGTGCATTGCAAGGGAAAGGGGTCCCAACCGTGCCCAGACGCTTGGTTTTTAATTAGGAGCCTCATTTATTCAGACTCTGGAGTGGGTGGGTGGGTGAGTGAGTGAGTGAGTGAGTGAGTGAGTGAGTGAGTGAGTGAGTGAGTGAGTGAGTGAGTGAGTGAGGGGAAGCACCCATCGGCAGAATTCTGCAAACACCCATCGCGCTTTTGCGCAAATGCGATTCAAGTGCATTTGTGAAAAGGAAGGTGGTTTGCTCAGATCTAATTAAAGCAGCTCTGGACCAGTTTAACATTCGGGAACCCCATCGCCCCAGCCATCACACAAGCGCTCTCTCGCTCCTTGTTTCTCGGGATATGGGCAGCAGTTCAACATACGAAGCCTGAGCTCCAAGCAGGCTTAATTGTAGGAAGGAGAACAGAAGCAGCAAATGAACAAAAAACTCACGACAGAAATACATTTTCTGACAAATCATCACAAAACAAGTCCTAGGCGACCATCTGCTTCCCCCCCCCCCCTTCCTTCTAACAGCATTTCTAGGATTGCCAGGTTCCATATTATCGGTGTAATTTTTAATCAATTTAATAACGCTAAAAGCCTCGGATTTTGCAAAGCCTTGGATTTTGCACTTCTGCAAGGAGCCCTGTTTGTAGACTGACGCCCGGGCACAAATTGTGGCCGCGTTCGGGGCTCTGGGCTTGCCACGCTGAAGGCATTGTTTGCCACATGCTTTTCATTTTTGCACGGAAAAAAGAGAGAGAGAGAGAAGGGAGAGAGAGAAAGAGAGAATAAAAACCTTTCCACAAGTTTTGGTCATTACAGGGGGAATAGGGATTTGTAAACAATGTTTACTGCTCAATTACTGTGCCGTCCTGCCAAAGTGAAGGCTTTTGAGGCCCAGAATAATTTTATTATGTATACATCATATACTTTTATATTTATTTATTTATTTTGAAAGTCCCACCCTCGCTCCCCTCACGGGCAAAGTTTGTTTTGCTAATAAATTGGTTAATTGGCAGGTTCAATTGTTAGCAGATGCTGATTTTCCACCAAACTGTACTTGCTTTCAACAAAAGTATTTAAAACGAGAACACTTTTTTAAAAAAAAAATTAAAAGGGGGGGGGTCCGGAGGGAAGTTGCTATTAAATTTTCCATATGGATATAAGTTTGATTATAGTAATGGTGCATTTTGATTTAAGAAGGGACTTTAAAAAAAGGCAGGGAAACAAAATAAAGAACCACAGAGCATATGAAGGAAGTCAACCAGAAGATGGCAGAATAAAAGATTCCTTGTACATCGTCAGGAAAAAGGCATCCTAGGTGCCAGCCCTGTTTTTCCCTATTTCCCCCTCTGTTCTATCCATTATAAGAAGTTCTGAAGGGTTATTAAAGCTCTGAGCTGAAGAAGATCTCCATGTGCCCAACTGGAAGAAGGTAATGGTATTGAGGAACCAATGGAATTTCAAGGACCATAGCTGTATCTGATGCAAATGAAAGGAAATGAAGGGTTTGGCCCACTTTATTCTGTTCGCCCTGGGAGAAGACCTTGATGCCACCCTCAGAAGACCCTGGGAGAGTTGGCAGGCAAAAGGAGAAGGAAGTGGCAGAGGATGAGACGCACAGAATCATGAGTTGGGAGGGACCTCCAGGGTCATCCAGTCCAACCCCCTGCTCACTGCAGGATTCCCTCAACCATCCCAGACAGCTCCAGCTCCAGCCTCTGCTTGAAGACCTTCAGCGAAGGAGAACCGACTATCTCCTGTGGGAACCTATTCCATTCACTGATCGCCCTCACTGTCAAGAAGTTCTCCTGAATATCTAGTCTGTATTGACTCCCTTGAAGTTTCATCCTGTTTCTAGTCCTCCCATCTTGGGCAAGTGAGAATAGGGACGATCCCTCTGCACTGTGATGGCCCTTCAGAGACTTGAAGACCGCATCCCCTCAGACTTCTCTTCTGCAGACTAAACTTTCCTAGATCCTTCAACTTTTCCTCGTAGGACATGGTTTCCAGACCACTCACCATTTTGGTAGCCCTCCTTTGGACTTGCTCTAGTTTGTCAATTTATTTTTTTTTTTAACTGGGGTGCCCAGAACTGGACAGTGCATAGATAATGTCGTGGAAGCAACAAATGATGCTATGGGGATGTGGTTCTAGAAAAGACTTAGGAGAGTCCTCTGGACTGCAAGGAGGCCAAAGCAGTGAATACTCAAGGAAATCAACCCTGGCTGTTAATTGGAAGGACAAAGCCTGAAGCAGAAGCTCAAATACTTTGACCGTAGAATGAGGAGAAGACAGGACATGCTGGAAAAGGTCCTGATTCTGGGAAATCTTGAAGGCAAAAGGAGAAGAGAGCGGCAGTGGATGAGATGGATAGACAGGCGTGTCATGGAGCCAACAAACATAGGCTTGGGCAAACTTCAAGAGACAGCGGAGGACAGAAGAGCTTGGGTTGTTGAGGTCCATGGGGCCACCAAGAGTTGGACACAAGCCATCAGCTGAGCAACAACTCTGTACTTGGCAGTTACTGAGTCATCCTTGGCATCAACGTGAAAGGGGAAGAGGAGACCACTTTCTGCATGGCCAGATGGGAACACGTGCGGGGTACGTGGTTGTGAAATCCATACAATATGTTTTCTTCTGCAATATGAGTCTTCAAAGCCATGCTAATTATAAAATGTACATTACACATCCATCATTTCCCATGATTCAGACAGAACTTCTTCGCAGGCTTCTGAAAGTGCTTTTGATGGAGTCAGATCATTGCAACATGCCGACTAAGTATCAGAAACAAACCCATAAACTGCCCTTCGCCAAGATCCTCTAGGCGATACAGTCTAGAAACAAGCCACGCCATAGTAAAATGCGCGCATATGTGCACACTCTCCAATAAAAGAGGTCAGAATTATTCACCAGGCAGCATCTCAAAAGAAAAGAAAACTTCTGGGCGGCGCAATGCATAGACCTTGCAAAGGTGAACCCCAGAAGTGATGAGGAAGGAGGTTAATCTGTGAAAGACACCTCCTTCACTAACACATTCTCAACACCAAGAGCAGAGGCCAAAGGATGCCTAGGTTGGACGGACAAGTAGGATGCCCAAAAAAGGCCCTTGCAGGGAGTCCAGAGCAGGTGAAGCTTTTGCTCTCATCTTCTGCCTGAGATGCCAAGAAGAACTTGATGGGGCAATGTCTGAGATGGGATGCAGGACTAGATGGGTTGTGGAATGACTCAACAGGGCTCCTCTGAGGTTGTTATGGACCAGATAGGCTGTGGCCTGATCCAGCAGGGCTCCTCTTAGCTTCTTATGGACTAGATGGGCTGTGGCCTGATACAGCAGGGCTCCTCTGGGGTTCTTATGGACTAGATGGGCTGTGGCCTGATACAGCAGGGCTGTGGCCTGATCCAGCAGGGCTCCTCTTAGGTTCTTATGGACTAGATGAGCTGTGGCCTGATCCAGTGAGGCTCCTCTTAGGTTCTTATGGACTAGATGGGCTGTGGCCTGACCCAGCAGGGCTCCTCTTAGGTTCTTATGGACTAGATGGGCTGTGGCCTGATCCAGCAGGGCTCCTCTGAGGTTCTTATGGACTAGATGAGCTGTGGCCTGATCCAGTGAGGCTCCTCTTAGGTTCTTATGGACTAGATGGGCTGTGGCCTGACCCAGCAGGGCTCCTCTTAGGTTCTTATGGACTAGATGGGCTGTGGCCTGACCCAGCAGGGCTCCTCTTAGGTTCTTATGGACTAGATGGGCTGTGACCTGATCCAGCAGGGCTTCTCTTTTGTTCTTATGTTAGACAAAACTTTATATTGAGAAACCTAAGTGCCAAGGAGACACCTGGGTGCTTTTTTCTATGTACTCAATCCATAATCTCCACTTTCAGGACAGAAAGAGTGCTGCCTGTTCCTCCTTGGAAAGCGAGCCTTGGAACCTGGAAATTTTCTCCTTCCATCTTCCCACCCCCTGGCACGGAAGCCTACGATCTAAAGCAGGGGCCATTTGCCACGGCAATCTTGTCCGTTCCAACTGATTTCTTTAGCATCATGGGTCTATGCTGCCAACCTTTTTAAGGCCGCATTTCCACTGCCCATCTGGTCCGGCCTGAAAGCTGCTCGAGGGCTCGCTGTCCAGACACTTTAGATGGAAATCCCAGTTTCTGCAGACTAAATGTCCAAAAATCAGGGGAATCCCTGTTCAGGTTTTAACAGGACTCATTGCAAAATCTTCTTAAAATCTGAATATTTATGGAATGGGAACACTGCCACAACAATCTCCTCCGCTGCCACCCTGACCCATTCTGTCATCGTCCCCTGCTGCTTGCCTTCCCCATCCCACCCATTCCACGTCTGTCAGTCTCCCACCCCGCACCCCCTTTGTCCATCTTTTGTTGTCTCCCACCCCTTCGCTCTGCCCCGTTTCTCTGTCTTTCTTCTCCCACCCCTTCCCCCATCCCATTTCTCCATCTTTCTTCTTATCCCGCCACCTCCCTTTGCCCCGTTTCTCTGTCTTTCTTCATTTCCCAGTGTTCCCCCCCTCCTCCACACTTTCCTCCATGTGTTGGAGAACGGTGGGGAAGGCAAGGAGCAGGATGACGACGAAAGACGGAGGAACGGGCCCAGGAGGGCGGGGGAAACGACACTTCATTGCAGTCAGGATGGCTGCAAGGAGCCCTCAATGCTGGTCAAAAAAGTCTGGGTTTTAACCCGGACACTTTTGACCAGTCAGAACACAGCCTAGGAGGAAAAGACCTTTTAATAAAACATGCACCACACATGCCAATGACTAGCAGCTTCGTGTCTTTCTGGCACACTGCTGTAGGGAGAAACGCGCAACTAAATATTTCAACCTAACAGCAACCCTTCCCAGAGGCCTCTGCGGCTCTACGTGTATTTTCTCAGCTCCCGTAATCCTGGGAAACAGAGTAAGGAATAAACTACAAGGTCTACAGAGACAGACTCCTCTCCCTATGGAAATACTTCCAAGCACAGATGGATCCATCTGTCCAACTCTGCGCTTCTCAGTTTCTCATTTTCATAACAAGTAGCCGGTGCAGTGCAGTTCAAAAACGCCTGCGTGAAAATTTCTACAATTTTGCACAGGCAGCTTCCTCATCACAAGCGTGTGCATGTCATACAAGTACTGTTTTTAAGGCTGCTAGCCCAAAAGACACATTGAATGTATATATTTTGATCTTTGGAGAGCTTCTTTAATAGTTTGTGAACTAAGGGGCCATTTGACAGATACACTGAGCCTAAAAACCCCCAGACTAAATCTGATACTCATAGGAGCATAAGAGGAAAGCCCTGTTGGATTGGACCACAGCCCATTTAGTCCATAAGAACCTAATAGGGCCCTACTGGATCAGGCCACAGCCCACCTAGTCCATAAGAACCTAAGAGGAGCCCTGCTGGATCAGGCCACAGCTCATCTAGTCCATAAGAACCTCAGAGGACCCCTACTGGATCAGGACACAGCCCACCTAGTCCATAAGAACCTAAGAGGAGCCCTGCTGGATCAGGCCACAGCCCATCTAGTCCATAAGAACCTCAGAGGAGCCCTGCTGGATCAGGCCACAGCCCATACAGTCCATAAGAACCTCAGAGGAGCCCTACTCCCAAAGACGTTAACTCGCTTGGCAATTTTGCAGTGAAAAAAGCTACCTGAGGGCGAAATCCACCCACTGACTCATCCATCCATCTATCCATCTGTCTGTCCGTCCGTCCGTCCGTCCATCCATCCAATTCCTCTCGGAACTAGGTAGCACCAAGGAACAACTTTGCGAGGCATATAATCCGCACTGCGGGCGACTGGCCAGCCCTGGGCAACAACTGATATGAATAAAGCGGCTGCGCCCCTTTCATGTTTGCAAGTGCCCTAATTTCTACCAGCAGCCACAGCAGCCTGGCATACGGAGACATCCCGGCACCCTGCCGTTCACAAAATGCCTTTAAATTCTCCATCTGGAGGCAATCCGCTCGCATGCCTGTACGTTTTTACGACGACTCTGCTGACAGCCCCACATTAATGTGACTTCTGCAAGTATTAAAAGATTGGGAGGAATTTCCAAAAACGTTACATGCATCTTTATTGGGACGAAAGAAAAAAGGGGGACGGTCACAGCGTGAACATAATGCACTGTTTATGCACTCTGCTTGCTTCTCAACGGTATTTGTAGGAAAGAAAATCCGAACCCCATTCGTTCACCGTACAGTAGTTCTTGGGCTAGTGCATGCAGGATATACAAATATTAAAAATAATCATGCAGATATGCCTTATAAGACACTGCAGTTTGATTTCCACCCAAAACTATGGAGCTCAAAAGAGTATTGCGCAAGTAACTGTTTCGTACAGAGAGCAGGTGGTTAGAGGAGAGTTGGTTTTTATAACTCACCTATTGGACTCAAGGTGGCTGACATACCTTCTGTTCTTCTACCCACAAAAGAAATCCTGTGGGGAAGGTGGGACTATGAGAGCTCAGAAAGAGAGCTGTGGCTAGCCCAAGGCCACCCAGCTGGCTTCAGGGAGGAAGCAGAAGAGCTGGCTTTACTAAACTGCTTTTCACACCCTTAAGGGGACTCAAAGCAGCTGACAAACCTTCCGTTCCTCTCCCCACCACAGACACCCTGTGAGGCAGGTGGGGCTATGGGAAGGAGAGCTGTGACTAGCCCAAGGTCACCCAGCTGGCTTTGTGGAGGAAGAAGAAGAGTTGGCTTTCCTGCTCCCCTTTTCTCACCCATTTAAGGGGACTCAAAGTAGCTGGCAAACCTTCTATTCTACTTCCCACCACAGACCTGCTATGAGACAGGTGGGGCTGTGAGAGCTCATAAGAGAGCTGTGACTAGCCCAAGGTCACCCAGCTGGCTTTGTGGAGGAAGAAGAAGAGTTGGCTTTCCTGACCTGCTTTTCTCACCCATTTAAGGGGACTCAAAGTAGCTGACAAACCTTCTATTCTACTTCCCACCACAGACCCGCTGTGAGACAGGTGGGGCTGTGAGAGCTCATAGGAGAGCTGTGACTAGCCCAAGGTCACCCAGCTGGCTTTGTGGAGGACAGCGGAATCAAGCCAAGTATTCCCAGACAAGAGGCTGGCTCCTTAACCACTAGACCAAACTGACTCCCAATCTTGGCTCAGTTGGAGCGTGAAGCTAGTGCAAAGATGCTTTGAATTTCTTCCACCACCACCAACCCCAGTATCTGCCGCCTTCCCACTCCTTAAAATCTACAAAACAGAGTTTTAATTGCAAAGTGGAATAAATCTATATGTTAGCCCTGCAGGCTGTTCATTGTTAAGGCCCAGTGGTTGGGAAACGCCCTGAACAAAGGCCTGAAAGCAGAACTTTTCTTTTCTGCAGAAAAACCCCCCAAATCCCATTGCGCAATTTCATGCCTCTAGAGGCGGCCGGCACCCTCCCCTCCACGGCCCTGCGCTAATCCCATGCTGGATCCTGATTTAATTTTCCAGCCGACAGGGTGGGAATGCGCTCCGTGTTTATGGCTGCTCTTTTCTTTAATCATCTTGACGTCATTTGAATACTACAGTGCAGCAATTAAAAGAAAAAGGAAAGAGCTCGCTCATTGTTCAGACAGGCCCGGCTTCAAAAAGTTATCTGCACATGAGGAAAGGGGCGTCTTTCCTCCAGAGGACGCCTGCGACGTCAGAAGACAAGCAGCGACACATGGGCTTAAATGCAAACACACCCGGCTCCCCGTTCCATCCCAGCGCCTGCCCCAAGCCCGTCTTCTGAAGTTTCCTGGGAAGGACGAAAATGGTCGCTGCTTGTTTGCTTTCCCAGCTGATGGCCTTACAACGCCCTGCGTGCGCCCAAGGTGTCCTCACCTGCTCAGGGATTCTGGCATAAAGGAAGGTAGATCTGAAAGGAAGGAGGAGGCTCACGCGCTGGTGAGAACAAAGAAAGCAAGAGAGAGAAAGAAAAAGAAAAAAGGAAGGAAGGATGGAAGAAAGGAAGAAACAAAGAGAGAGAGAAAGAGAAAGCGAGCGGGTGAGAAAGAGAAAGTGAGAAAAAGAAAGGAAGAGAGAAAGCGAATGAGTGAGAGAAAGAGAAAGTGAGAGAAAAGAAAGAGAAAGTGATAGAAGGAAAGGAAGAGAGAAAGCGAGTGAATGAAAGAGAAAGTGAGAAAGAGAAAGAAAGCAAATGAGTGAGAGAAAGAGAAAGTGGGAGAAAAGAAAGAGAAAGTGAGAAAAAGAAAGGAAGAGAAAGCAAATGAGTGAGAAAAAGAGAAAGTGGGAGAAAGAGAAAGTGATAAAAGGAAAGGAAGAGAGAAAGCGAGTGAATGAAAGAGAAAGTGAGAAAGAGAAAGAAAGCAAATGAGTGAGAGAAAGAGAAAGCGGGAGAAAAGAAAGAGAAAGTGAGAAAAAGAAAGGAAGAGAGAAAGTGAGTGAATGAAAGAGAAAGTGAGAAAGAGAAAGAGAACGCAAATGAGTGAGAGAAAGAGAAAGTGAGAGAAAAGAAAGAGAAAGTGATAGAAGGAAAGGAAGAGAGAAAGCGAATGAGTGAGAAAAAGAGAAAGTGAGAGAAAAGAAAGAGAAAGTGATAAAAGGAAAGGAAGAGAGAAAGCGAGTGAATGAAAGAGAAAGTGAGAAAGAGAAAGAAAGCAAATGAGTGAGAGAAAGAGAAAGTGGGAGAAAAGAAAGAGAAAGTGAGAAAAAGAAAGGAAGAGAGAAAGTGAGTGAATGAAAGAGAAAGTGAGAAAGAGAAAGAGAACGCAAATGAGTGAGAGAAAGAGAAAGTGAGAGAAAAGAAAGAGAAAGTGATAGAAGGAAAGGAAGAGAGAAAGCGAATGAGTGAGAAAAAGAGAAAGTGAGAGAAAAGAAAGAGAAAGTGATAAAAGGAAAGGAAGAGAGAAAGTGAGTGAATGAAAGAGAAAGTGAGAAAGAGAAAGAGAACGCAAATGAGTGAGAGAAAGAGAAAGTGGGAGAAAAGAAAGAGAAAGTGAGAAAAGGAAAGGAAGAGAGAAAGTGAGTGAATGAAAGAGAAAGTGAGAAAGAGAAAGAGAATGCAAATGAGTGAGAGAAAGAGAAAGTGAGAGAAAAGAAAGAGAAAGTGAGAAAAAGAAAGGAAGAGAAAGCAAATGAGTGAGAAAAAGAGAAAGTGGGAGAAAGAGAAAGGGATAAAAGGAAAGGAAGAGAGAAAGCGAGTGAATGAAAGAGAAAGTGAAAAAGAGAAAGAGAACGCAAATGAGTGAGAGAAAGAGAAAGTGAGAGAAAAGAAAGAGAAAGTGAGAAAAAGAAAGGAAGAGAAAGAATGAGTAAGGGAAAGTGAAAGTGAGAAAAGAAAAAGTGAGAAAAAGGAGGAGAAAGCGAATGAGTGAGAGTCAGAGAAAAGAGAAAGTGAGAAAAAAGGAAGAGAGAAAGCGAGTGAGTGAAAGAGAAACTGAGAAAAAGAGAAACTGAGAAAAAAGAAAGAGAGAAAGCGAATCAGTGAGAGAAAGAAAGCATTTGAGAAAAAAAGGGTGAAGAAGGAAGGAAGAGTGAGGAAGAAGGACGAGAGCAAGGGAGGGAGGGAGGGAGAAAAAGGAAGGGAGCGAGCGAGCAAGTGAAAGAGAAAGGAAGGAAGGAAGGAAGGAAGAAAGTGAGTGAGAGAGAGAGAGAGAAAGAAAGAAAGAAAGAAAGTGAAAGCAAAGAAGGGAGGAAGTTACTTCATGGCCCTTCAGCCTATTCCATCCCCTGGACCGTCTCCAGCGGAGCCTGCAGTCACAAGGGGAAGTAAGAGACAAGAGCCAGGGCCAGGTGACAAAGAACAGGGGGAGCAGGCATCACTGGGCACCAGGGACAATCCTTTTCCGTCCCCCTCCAGCCAGGAAGCAGTTCAAGGCCAGGCGCCCCCGTGCACGCAGGCTTTGTGGCAGTTCAGAGGGCTCGGGAAGCCACGTTCCTTTCACGAGAACCTGACCGGTGCAGACCCTTGCCTCTGCATCAGCAGGGGAAGGCAAAGAACAGGCCACCTCCGACCGCCCAGCCAAGCCTCCTTTCACGGGCAAGATGACTTCTCCGCAGGAACAAGGCGCTCCGACCTCCGGACACAATTGCCACGGCTCATCTATTTATGCATGCGGAGCGGACGCCGGCCCATTGTCCTCCCGTGCCGGAGCCGCTCTGAAAAGAGCACAGCCGCCAGCGGAGAGGATCTGCCAGGGCTTCGAGCATCGGCTGCCCTAGAATAATCCCAGAGGTGGATTTCACGGAAGGCTTCCTCTTCCGTCTCCAGAACGGCTCAGAAATGCAACTCCGGAGCTGGAAGAATACTGACGACTTGGAAAACGCTTTTTTAGGGTGACGCCTGGACTCGATTCCTAGCATTCCCCCTGGGGGAAGGGAATGGCAAACCACTCCTGCGTCCCTGCCAAGTAAACTGCACGGATGGAGCCACGGAGCCACCAGTGGCTGAGCACAGTTTTGAGGGCGTCCGCTTGCTTCCAGTTACCCTGGGAACCAGTCATTCAAAATGAGGCCACCACACCCTTTTGAGTAAGGGGAGATCTTAAGAGGCCTGCAATCACCCGTGTCTCGGGCAACACAGAGACGGAATCGTCACCGCGAGGATGCCCTGCTGACGGCCAAGTTTCATCATGGCATCAGTTTGCCCAAGTATTTAAGGCCTAATAGGTTAAGGTTAACACCTTGAATTGGGCTCGGTAATGAATCAGCAGCCAGCGCAACTCTTTTTAGTCTGGCGTGATGTGCATCCGGCTAGCTGGCCCGGTCAGCAACCTAGCAGCCGGGTTCGGGACTAGCAGCGGCTTCCAAACGGTCTTCAAGGGCAGCCCCTGTACAGCACATTGCAACAGTCCAGGCTAGAGGCTACCAAAACACAGACAACTGTGGCCAAATCATTGCTGTCCAAAAACAGCTTCAAATAACGCACCTGCCGTAATGGGAACAGGCACAGAGTCCAAGAGCGCCCCCAAATGTCACCCCTGTCTTTCCCAGGGCATCACAACTCCATAGAGGACAGGATGCCTCCCCAACCACAGGGACCTGAGACCCTGTGACACACAGCATCTATCCCATACGTATCCCCAGTTTAACCTATCTACGAACTATTCATATGAAAGTTCTGAAAAATTTGTATTCGTATGGACGTTAATGTACGAATGTCGTAACAGAAGGGAAAATCTGAGAAAGAGGGAAGTGTTTGTTCCCAGTGTAAAACCTCTGAAAATATTAGGCATGTCAAGAAGTAACCGTGATGGGACACGGGACAAAAGCCAGCGAACCCAGCCAGAGATGGAATTTTAATTGTTCAAAAAGCTCCAGCCATACTCCTGAGCCCCCATCCCGGAATACCTTTTAAAATGTCACTTCAAATAAACCCATCTAGTGTTGCTTTGCATGGGTTTCTTTTAATCCTGAAGCTAAAAAAAGAAGGAGGAAATTTCCCAAAACTAAAACCTCGGAGAGATCACTAAACAGGAGAAGAGACTCAGAACTGAAAATCCTGCGTACAGTTTGAGGCATGATGGCCAACTGCTTGCCCCAAGACGGCGTGATGGGGAAATCTAATCCTTATGCATTGGGAGATAAACCCATTCGACCGCTGACCCAGATCAAAATGGTAGCTGAATGCATCATCATTCAGATGGACTAGAAATGGTGGGAATCATCAGGAGGACGAACCCAGACTTAGAAAGCCAAATAGAAAGAGGTTTGTTTAGTACTGGAACCATAAAACGTGGCAATCTAGGAAATGCCTCCATGTTGGAAAGAGGGAGAGAGAGAAACAGGCAGGGTGTTAAGAGCAGGTGAAGGTTTTGCCTTCATCTCCTGTTTGAGAAGCCTCAAAGTGCTCGATGGGTCACTGTGTGAGACGGGATGCTGGACTAGCTGGGCTGTGGCCTGATCCAGCAGGGCTCCTCTTAGGTTCTTATAGAATTAGACAAATTCACGGAGGTCAGGTGGATCAATGGTTACTAGGGTGGATGCCTGGGTACCACCTCCAGGTTGGAAAGACAGACACAGGACCCTAAAGGCCACTGCATGGATTCTACAGCAGGTGAAGGCTTCGCTTTTGTCTTCTGACCGAGATGCCCAGAAGCACTTGGTGGGCCATTGTGTTAGACAGGATCCTGGACTAGATGGGCTGCGGCCTGATCCAGGAGAATTCCTCTTCATTCATGGAGGACGGGTGAGTCAATGGCTCCTAGAATGTATGCCTAGGTACCCCCTCCAAGCTGGAGAGACAGGAAGGGTGACTCTAAAAGGCCATTTGCAGGCAATTAAGAGCAGATGAAGGTTTTGCCTTTGTCTCCTGCTTGAGATGCCCAGAAGCATTTGGTGGGCCGCTGTGTGCGACGGGATGCTGGACTAGATGGGCTGTGGCCTGATCCAGCAGGGCTCCTCTTAGGTTCTTATGGGCTAGATGGGCTATGGCCTGATCCAGCAGGGCTCCTCTCAGGTTCTTACGGACTAGATGGGCTATGGCCTGATCCAGCAGGGCTCCTCTCAGGTTCTTACGGACTAGATGGGCTATGGCCTGATCCAGCAGGGCTCCTCTCAGGTTCTTACGGACTAGATGGGCTATGGCCTGATCCAGCAGGGCTCCTCTCAGGTTCTTACGGACTAGATGGGCTGTGGCCTGATCCAGCAGGGCTCCTCTTAGGTTCTTATGGGCTAGATGGGCTGTGGCCTGATCCAGCAGGGCTCCTCTTAGGTTCTTATGGACTAGATGGGCTGTGGCCTGATCCAGCAGGGCTCCTCTGAGGTTCTTATGGGCTAGACGGGCTGTGGCCTGATCCAGCAGGGCTCCTCTTAGGTTCTTATGGACTAGATGGGCTGTGGCCTAATCCAGCAGGGCTCCTCTTAGGTTCTTATGGACTAGATGGGCTGTGGCCTGATCCAGCAGGGCTCCTCTGAGGTTCTTATGGGCTGGATGGGCTGTGGCCTGATCCAGCAGGGCTCCTCTTAGGTTCTTATGGGCTAGATGGGCTGTGGCCTGATCCAGCAGGGCTCCTCTTAGGTTCTTATGGACTAGATGGGCTGTGGCCTGATCCAGCAGGGCTCCTCTGAGGTTCTTATGGGCTAGACGGGCTGTGGCCTGATCCAGCAGGGCTCCTCTTAGGTTCTTATGGACTAGATGGGCTGTGGCCTGATCCAGCAGGGCTCCTCTGAGGTTCTTATGGGCTAGATGGGCTGTGGCCTGATCCAGCAGGGCTCCTCTTAGGTTCTTATGGGCTAGATGGGCTGTGGCCTGATCCAGCAGGGCTCCTCTCAGGTTCTTACGGACTAGATGGGCTGTGGCCTGATCCAGCAGGGCTCCTCTCAGGTTCTTATGGACTAGATGGGCTGTGGCCTGATCCAGCAGGGCTCCTCTGAGGTTCTTATGGGCTAGATGGGCTGTGGCCTGATCCAGCAGGGCTCCTCTGTGGTTCTTATGGGCTAGATGGGCTGTGGCCTGATCCAGCAGGGCTCCTCTGTGGTTCTTATGCCGGCAGTGACAGAGATGTGCAGGAAAAGGAATGTTGAAAAGACTTTTGTGGTCTTCACTTCTGCCAAGTTACTATAAAGAAAATCTCATTAGGTAGCCAGAAGCAGCCAGGTACACATCTGCCCCTTACCTGTAGCCTCTGTCTCTTGAAAAAGAGGTCTCTCTTAAAGCGCACAGAATTCATGTTTTAAGGGGTGGCATTTATTTGTGTTATTATTAACTGGATGGGCACACCGAATCTCTCTGTGAACATTTGCCTTTGTTATTCTTTGTAATGACTGCATGACTATTTCCACTCTGCTCAAAGCACCTACAGATTTAGAGAGCGGATTGTTCAAGGCTGTTTTTCAACCAGTGCATCTCCGAATAACCAGTCCAGAAGAAATGGAAACCATGCCCTTCAAAACATGGATACAAGGAAAAGAAAAGATGGAGCTTTTGAGACGATCTGGACCTTGGCCAGCACATGATCAAAAGCAGTCCATAGTCTGCTCAGGTTGAGAGGGAGGGACCCTCAGGAACATTTTTTGGCAAAAATTCTACTTAGTCAACCCAGGGCACTAATAAGGCACACCTTCCCTTGGAAAACAAACGTGAAGGAAAGACACAGAATTACCTAAGGTTTCTCCTGGGCCCTGAGTGGGCGTGGTCAGGACAGAAGAAATTCTGAAAACAGTCAACTAAGATGCATAAACTCATTGGATGCCATGCCCAGATATCTGAGGAAACCAGTGTTTTGTCAAAAGTATTTCAGCTTCTTTGGGACGTTCCACCACGTTGCTTCTCTGATCTTCTTCCCGTCTTATCGATGCTTCCCGCCGCTTCTCTCAGCGACTTTCAGGGCTACTGTCCTTCCTGACGTTCCTGGCTTTCTGATCTTTGATCATCAGTAGTAGAAGTGGACTTCAATGTACCCTTTACATTTCAACCCTCTCTGACGATCAAGGGTACTCCTGGAACCAGCCTCCAAGGAAGGAACCACAGTTGGAGTCAACAGTCCTTGATGTTCACTAACCTTCTAACTGTTGCTGGTCTTGTTAGGGTTCCAGTAAAATTTGGCCATTCAATCTCAAATCAAATGTTACTTTATTCGTATGCTAACATTTGGACGAATACGAATGTTTGTGGACATTTGTATGAATAGTTTGGACATTTGTTAAGCTGGGGAAACATATTCAATATGTATCTATTTGGATCAGATATGTATCTGTTCGTATCAGATATGTATCGAATGTTCATATGGATACATATGAATAGATTTGTATCGAATAGAATTTTACTACAGTGTTTTGGGAAATCTTGACATACGAGTTTAATTCGTTCCGTAACCTTGCTCTCATGTCAAATCGCTCGTATCTCAAAGCAATTTTCCCATTAATCCATTCCAGCTCCCAAAACACCACCTCAGTTGTTTTTGTTATGTACTTGTACTGTATTTACATACTCGTATCTCAAATCTTGCTCTCATCTCAAAGCAAAATATCACTCGCTCGGCGGCTTGTATCTCAAAACACTTGTATGTCAGGGCACTTGTATGCCGAGGTACCACTGTACATTCACATGTGATCTATTCATACGACTACAGATTTCAAACACTCAATTCATTTCGAATCGAATGCCCCCCCAAATTCTGTGTACATCCCAAAATGGAGTCCCCCTCTAAGGAAGGAAGGCATGAAAAATGGCGGAACGGAGGGCCCCCGGGCCCCCGGGGAGACGCGAGGTCTCTTCTTGGTGGACTTTTAAAATCAAACCCAACCGTTTGGCTCGGGATGCGGCGATGCTGCTGGTTCTGTGCGAGCGACATAGCCAACACATGCTCAGCGCCCTTGCAATCTTGCTCATAACCAATACAATTGACAGATTTTCAGAGGGGGAGGGAAGGAGCAGCTTGGAGGGGTAGTTTAGAAACAGTACCAGCCAAGAGAGATCATGAAGGGAATGCAGATTAGGGAAATGATACGTGTTACCCTGTAATTAGAAGACACTGCCCAAATGTAGGCTGCTCCTTTGTTCCACATAGAATCATAGAGTTGGAAGGACCACCAGGGTCACTGAGTCCAACTTCCAACTCAATGCAGGATTTCCTAAACCATCCCAGACAGATGGAGGTCCAACCTCTGCTCGAAGACCTCCAGCAAAGGAGAGCTCACTATCTTTCATGGCAATCTATTCCATTGACTGATTGTCCTTAAACACATGAAAAACACAGAGGGCACAGAATTGTAGAAGGTGGCTCCTTCAGAGAAAACTCAGTCTTTATGCCCTGAATTGCCTTGCATTAAAAAGAAAGGAAGCGTGAAGACCACAGTCCTCAGATCTTCTTGAACTTTACCTTCCCCAGCTGAGAAACCCAGATCCACTTTATCACTCAGATCATAAGAAACCTCAGCTTGGTCTCCCCAGAGCTTCCCCAAACCCCAACTCAAGCAATCTTGCCTAGACCAAAGCTCTGGCTTAGGGCACGTAGGACAACATGACCACCAAGAGGAAGCAGCCACGGTTCAGAGTGCAGAATCAGATGCAGAAGTGATACCTGAAGTGTCCGGGACGGGAGCATTTGCATCTCTTCAGGTGCCCCTTGGAGGTGCCAGGCAAGCGCGCTGGCACCTCGGGCAGCCACAACCATGACTGCCACTGCATAGAGCGACAGCAAGGTGACGACACTGACACGTATACGGTTGTGGAGGGCACCACAGCCAAAATGGCAGCGCCCAGCAAAGGGCTGGCCCCCAGATCCAATAGGGTATGGTAAGTATCCCATCACCGGGGAAGGGAACGGCTCAAGTTGATGAGCACTCCAAGTGCGAGCGCTAGTCAACGTTGGTTCAGCGCACTCCTTTCCTGTCCAGTCCACGGGAAGGGCAAAAAACGCCTCCGGTTCGTAGCAGTGAGTTCACAAGTATTGGAAGCTGAGGCCAGCAAGCAGCGGGCAAATAATTGATTGGATTAATTAGCCAGGGAATTGAAAAGCAGTTTGGAGCTAGGAAACCAAGACTCTAGACTGTTTAAACACTGTGGCATTCGATCAAGGATTCCATCCAGCCCTCATGTTGCGTCCCCTTCTTCCTGCTCAATGTTTCAACACATTTAACCTGACGGAGGTACTTTATCATGAGATCTGAATGACAGTGTCAAAATAAAGAGAGAGAGGCGGAGAGAAGGATGCGAATTTTCAAAATGTCACAAGCTGTTAGCGATTGTGCCAATATGCAAGAGCCCAGTCAACATGAATTTGGGGGTGGAGAGGGGAGAGAATCGATAATTTTTTTGTAAATGGTTCCTCTAACATAACTTCCTCAAAACATTTCGGCAGGGAGGGGGAGATTACAGATGGACAAAGCAAACATCTCTGCTGCCATGGGGAGAAAAATGACCATACAAAGCTCGAGAAGAAAAGGGAAGAGGAGGAAAGGCCAAGCCGTGCGTGATAGAAAGGAAACCTGGGAGCATGAACGCATGGAATGTTTTTCTCCATGTACTATTAGCCAATTATTGGATCTAGGGAGCCAGGCAGAGAATGCTAGAGAAACAAGACCCAGCAAAGACATTCCTAGTTTCTATTACTAATTGTGCACCAAGAACCCCAGAAAACAAAGGATTCTCCATATGTCTTTTTGTCCTCTATGCTAGGAGACCTGGCCACGCTTTTTAATCTGTACCGTGCCAGACTGTAAAGTCAGACAGAAAAGCGATGTGCTCTCGACAGCCCATTCAGACAGAAATTTAAAAAGCATCACAAGGGATGCAAAGACAGGAAGTTCCTAGAGAAGGAGGAGGTGGACGTCACGCCTGCCCCTCTGGATCAGACCTGTAGCCCCTCTTGTTTGGTGGCCCAGTCCTCACAGAAGCCAATCAACTGCATACAGAAGCCAGAAGAACCTGAGAGGAGCCCTGCTGGGTCAGACCACAGCCCACCTGGTCCATAAGGACCTAAAAGGAGCCCTGCTGGGTCAGGCCACAGCCCACCTGGTCCATAAGGACCTCAGAGGAGCCCTGCTGGGTCAGGCCACAGCCCATCTGGTCCATAAGGACCTCAGAGGAGCCCTGCTGGGTCAGGCCACAGCCCATCTAGTCCATAAGGACCTCAGAGGAGCCCTGCTGGGTCAGGCCACAGCCCACCTGGTCCATAAGGACCTCAGAGGAGCCCTGCTGGGTCAGGCCACAGCCCATCTAGTCCATAAGGACCTCAGAGGAGCCCTGCTGGGTCAGGCCACAGCCCATCTAGTCTATAAGGACCTAAAAGGAGCCCTGCTGGGTCAGGCCACAGCCCACCTGGTCCATAAGGACCTAAGAGGAGCCCTGCTGGGTCAGGCCACAGCCCACCTGGTCCATAAGGACCTCAGAGGAGCCCTGCTGGGTCAGGCCACAGCCCATCTGGTCCATAAGGACCTCAGAGGAGCCCTGCTGGATCAGGCCACAGCCCATCTAGTCCATAAGGACCTCAGAGGAGCCCTGCTGGGTCAGGCCACAGCCCACCTTGTCCATAAGGACCTAAGAGGAGCCCTGCTGGGTCAGGCCACAGCCCATCTAGTCCATAAGGACCTAAGAGGAGCCCTGCTGGGTCAGGTCACAGCCCATCTAGTCCATAAGGACCCAAGAGGAGCCCTGCTGGGTCAGGCCACAGCTCACCTGGTCCATAAGGACCTAAGAGGAGTACAGCCTATCTTGACCAGCATTCCATCTCACACAGCGGCCAACCAATTGCTTCTGAGCATCTCAAGCAGAAGAGGTACAAATAGGGCACAAGGATACACCTTATTCTGCTCATGGTCTCCCAGCTGCTGACCTTTAAGGACACGCTGCCTCTTATGTTTGATGAAGAAACCACCAAGTCATTATGGACAGGAGCCACTGATAGCCCTTTCTACTAGGTACTGCTCCAGATGGCCGTATTCAATATCACGCTGTATGCCAATGAGCTCTTCTGCATATAATCCCTGGGTTGTCTTTACATAAAAACCACCGCACACAATCAGGGAATGAAAAGCTAGACCAGGAAGGGCCAGCAGAAGAGGGCCTTCAAGATGTTCTGAGAACCATGTTGGGCCAGCTAGGAGAAGACAGGAAGTAGTAAAGCAATCTGAGCAGAAGTCTCTCCTCAAGTCAAAGCTTTTCCTGCTGAGGCTGGGCCACTTCTTCATAGAAGATTATTTCATACATTTCATTTATCTACCTCTATACCACCTGGGCCTCATCACCACCGCTATTAACTCCCCACGTTTCAATGCTCCAATGCTGCAGGTGGAGACTTGATTCCGTGTGGAATGTGCTGGACTCCAACGGGCGGAGGAGTATCACAGATCACAGATGGCCAATATCAGAGAAATAGCTGTGTTAGTCTAATTCGAAAAGTCCAGCAAGGTAGTTAGTAGTACATGGATGCAAAGCAAACCGGGGGGGGGGGGGGGATTCCTGAACATCACTATTTTCAAGGATATCTGAAGGATTTCAAGGTTCTTACCCAATCAAGGGGGGGTGGGGGTGGCAAAGGCATCTAACTTTAAAGCATGTGAAAGGTACCATAAAATAAAATAAAATAAAAAATTCAGAACAGCATTCATGAGATCATTTGTATTGAATCTTTTGTCACTAATCCTCAATATTTAAGTTTGCAATCAGGAGACAGACTGGGAAGGAAGAAAACCCTGCAGCAGATAATTTTAACTTAATTGCAGTACAGCTATTAGAATTAAGATGAAAGATTAAGAAATTTAAATAAATGGGCAAGAAAAAATGTTTCTATAGGATAGTCTTGGGCATTTAAAGGGGGGGTGAAATGATCTGTCTCTATTTATAATATTTAGAGGCAAAGGGAACTTTACAATAAAGCACAAACGTTAAAAAGGTATCCTTAAAGCCTCCCTTTAAGCAATCGCTTATAATGGCATGATTTGCTCTGGACATCATTAAAATGTAAAGTTAATGAGGATTCAACTGCAAACAGAAAGAAATGTAACCTATTTTCAGGCAGGAGTTCTAACACTCCAATCAGAGGGAAAGCCTCTTTGATGTCTCTTTGTCTCTTCTCATTAATTTCCTTTTGGTTTTTAAAAAAACAAAGGCTGTTTAAACTTTTAAAAAATGCACAGAAGTTTAAACATGGTAATTACAGCAAATCTGCAACGAGGTCATTAGGTTTTTTAAAAGTTTGAAATAAACAAGAACAAGATGCATGGCTGTTTTCGAGATGTCAGCTCTCCTGCTTGATGGGAAAACCAACGGACTCCCTGCGTTGAGCCCAGGTGTCAAAATGACGGCTGGGTAGAACGAAACGAAATGATCCCCCAGCTGCAAATTGTATTGACAAGGAACGACACCGTGAAAGCTGGAAGCTCCGTGGAAGCACGCGGTGCCAATATTGTTCCCAACCCCACAAGATAGTGGTGTTTTGACTTGGAGTCTTGGTCTAAGCCCACACTATGTAAGCTGCACTTCAGAAGAGCTCTGAAGGAGCAAAGCTAAAGACCACAAGTTGCTACAAAGGCATCTTCAGGAGAGGAAGGCCTCTGGGGAGACAAAATCCAACCCACACCAGGATGTCTCAGCTTACAACTGTAGTTCTCAAAAGCCCCCTCCGCCATGATGCTCACAGACTACGTTCCATTTCACGCACTCTTTTTTGCAGATTTAGGGCTGATGAACATCTAAGTGGAAGGCCTCCTAGAAGGCAGATCTGTGGTGTCTAACTCTTGGTGACTTCATGGACCACAACATGCCAGGTTCTTCTGTCCTCTCCTGGAGTTATCTGCATGACACTAGCTACCTATCTCACCTTCTCCTTTTACCTTCCACCTTTCTTAGCATCAAAGCCTTCTCCAATGAGCTCTCCTGTCTTCTCATTAGGTGGCCAAAATATCTGAGTTTCAGCTTCAGGATTTGTCCTTCCAGCACTCAGGGTGGATTTGGTCTCCTTGCAGTCCAAGGGACTCTCAAAAGCCTTCTCTAGCACCACCGTTCAGAAGTGTCCATCATTCCGTGCTCAGTCTTCCTTATGGTCCAGCTGTCATGGCCACGAAACACAGGCTGCCCACGTCAACAACTGGATGGCCTATGTGAAGGGCTCACCTTCTTTCCTACTCCACCCACTCTACTTCTTTTAATGAATTATTATTAATGTTGTTCCACCCTTCTTTTTACATTTATTATAAACCCAACCCTGCCTCCATAATAATAAGGTAGAAGTTCCACAAATTCAGCCACCGTTTTTGCTGAAAAGGAAGCAAAAACTCATGTATGGGAAGAGTAAAGGAGAGATACATAATTTCCAGAACAAACTGAAATGCAAGAAGATATGATGACCAGTAGACAGAAGACCAGTAGACACTGAGAAAGTAGAAAAGACCAAAGGGTTGTTTGGTGTGTGTGTGTGTAACAGACGGACGGACGGATGGATGGATAGAGGCAAAGAACTGCCCGGGACAGAGAGCCATGGAAGAATCCAGCAACCAGCCTTGATAGTTTATAGACAGGATTAGATATATTATGGAGGACAGGTACATCAATGGGTCCTAGAATGGATGCCCAGGTACCTCATCCAGGTTGAAAAGACAGGCAGGATGCAGGCAGGCAGGTGAGAGCAGGTGAATGTTTTCCCTTTGTCTTCTCCTTGAGAAGCCCAGAAGCAATTGGTGGGCCACTGTGTGAGGCCGGAAGTTGGACCAGATGGGCTATGGCCTCATCCAGCAGGGCTCCTCACAATTCATGGATGTCAGCTGTATCAATGGCTACTAGAATGGATACCCAGGTACCACGTCCAGGTGGGAGAGATAGACAGGGTGCCCCTAAGGGCCATCTGCAAGGATTCAAGAGCAGATGAAGGTTTTGCCTTTGTCTTCTGCTCGAGATGCCCAGAAACAATTGGTGGGCTACTGTGTGAGACGAGATGCTGGACTAGATGGGCTGCGGCCTCATCTAGCAACGTTCCTCTCATGTTCTTCTCTAGAATGAATTCCTAGGTACCACCTCTGGATTGGAGAGAGAGGCAGGATGCCTCTGAAGGCCATTTGCAGGGAGTCTAAGAGCAGGTGAAGGTTTTGCCTTCATCTTCTACCCGAGATGCTCAATCCCTGACCGCTTGGATCACTGCTGAACTCTCGCAGTCTCTCCTAGGAAAAGCAGTTCACAGCACACCTTCTTGAAGGAGATACAGGTATCTCCACCAAAGCCAGTAACATTTCGTGAGTGCAGTTATTTCTTGGTAGGCATCCTGAAAACCTTGAGGTTGGGAGGTGGGAATTAAAGGGAAATTAAGACCTGCAGCTATCAATTGCAATATGTCAGACAACTGTGTGAAATTTACAGGAGCGCATTAAATGCCTTCAGAAGCTTTCTCCAGCTCCCTGTTTGATGAGTCCATAACTCACAAGAGCCCAGCACGGGAGACCAGAATGGCTCTTTTAAATAACGAGATCAATTCCTTCCATGCCGTTACCGTAAATTATACCCAAGAAAAGCCTCAGCGCTTGAGTTGTAGAAAGGACAGAAAAATATATAGATGGAGAGATAGATGATCAGTGCATATTAACAATTTAACTTCACTTAATTAAGAACTTAAGAACCTAAGAGGAACCCTGCTGGATCAGGCCAAGGCCCAGCTATTCCAGCATCCTGTCTCACACAGCGGCCCACCAATTGCCCACAGGGACTCCAAGCAGAGACAAGGGCAAACCTTCTCCTGCTCTCCAATCCCAGCAAATGGCCTTAGAGGCATCCTGCTTGTCCCCCCAGCCTGAAAGATGTACTTAGGCATCCATTCTAGTAGCTATTGATACACCCACCACCCTGCTGGATCAGACCACAGCCTGCCTGAGATGGCCAAAAGCAATGGCATGGGACAGGAGGCGGGACTAGATGGGCTGTGGCCTGATCTAGCAGGGTTCCTCTGATGTTCTTCTCAGAATGAATTCCTACGTACCACCTCTGGGTTGCAGAGAGAGGCAGGATGGTGCCTCTCAAGGCCATTTGCAGGGAGTTTAAGAGCAGGTGAAGGTTTTGCCTTCATCTTCTGCCTGAGATGCCCAGAGGCAATTGTCGGGCCACTGTATGAAACAGGATGCTGGACTAGGAGGGCTGCTGCCTGATCCAGCAGGATATCTCTTTAGGTTCTCGCATTCTAATAAATGGGGGGCTCTTCAGCTGAGGACCCAACATGACTGAGGATGATGGGGAACTCTGTGAAGCAAAGGTTCCCATTACGTTCTTCTGGGGGGGAAACCTTCTGTTCTTCTCTTCACCACAGACACCCTGTGAGGTCAGTGGACTGATGGCGGATATGGCACATTCAGAGCAGATACGCCGGGGATTCGTAGCATGGATTCGAATAGGGTTCGTATAAAACATTTATACTGAATGCGAATCCTACCACATTTCGGAGGGATTTATCCAAACGGATACAAATGTTCTCACGTTCGACTTGATATGAACCAAATACACACACACAAACACATTTGTTTCTGTTAATTGGTTAACGCTTCGGCTACCAGGGAAAGACGAGAAGGAGGCAGAAGAAGAAGAGGAAGATTTTTTTCTCTCCTTCTCTTCCCCAACCGATATTCACATGTTATGACACACTCAGTTAAAGACGACCTACGGGGAACTCCCATTAACTCCTCTCCATTGAGCATGAAAGGAAGATGTTCCGCTGCAAACCAGACTTTAGGGTGAGATTCCCTAATTGGCAGCGGCTGGACCGTGGAGGCATCTCTCTTTCGGGGTGCTCCTCGGGCGAGGCATCAGACGGGGGGGTGGCGGGGCTGGAGAGAATCTCCGCAGCGGCGCCATTTCTGCGTGAGGAAGAATTTCCCAACAGACAGAGGCACACGAAGGCAGTGTTTAGGAGGCAAGCAGAGCCAACCACGTGTTGCTGGAAACTTTTGGGCTGTTTGGGGGATATTTGAAGAAGAGTTGCATTTTTACCCCGCTTTTCTCACCCATTTAAGGAGACTCAGAGAGGCTGACAAACCTTCTGTTCTTCTCCCCGCAAAAGGTACCCCGTGAGTTGGGTTGGGCTGTGAGAGCTCAGAAGAGAGCTGTGACTAGCCCCAGGTCAACCAGCTGGCTTTGTGGAGGAAGAAGAAGACCATCACCAGGAGGGGGAGTTGGCTTCTATACTCTACCCTTCTCACCCTTAAGGGGAGTCAAAGCAGCTGACAAACCTTCTGTTCTTCTCTTCACCACAGACACCCTGTGAGACTTTCATGCTTAAATGAGACTATGTCTATCACAATCTACTCCCACAAGGGATGTGCGCAGATATTCGTAATTGTCCACATTATTCATATGAATATAAACGAATGTATTCCGTACGGAATCGAAGGTCTGGGTAGTCGCTTTCTCGTGATTTAGGTACATTCGAATTTCCAGATTTTCAATTCGTTATGAATCCAACTTGAAAACTGCATTTGTCCACACCTCTAACTCCCACGTATTGGCTGCCCATTTTAAGTCATATATAAAAGCCCCGATATAAGATAAAAGGGCGCACTTCTTCCTGAATCCCCAGCTGCCCGTACTGAAAGCTAGTCACTGTTGGGGGGAGACGAACACAAGGTTTGTCGGTCACCTTGAGTCCCCTCAAATGGATGAGAAAAGCAGGGTAGAAAAGCCAACTTTCTTCTTCTTCTTCCTCCACAAAGCCAGCTGGGTGACCTTGGGCTAGTCACAGCTCTCTTCTGAGCAATCACAGCCCCACCCAACTCACAGGGTTTCCATTGGGGGGAGACGAACAGAAGGTTTGTCAGTCACCTTGAGTCCCCTTAAATGGGTGAGAAAAGCGGAGTAGAGTAGAAAAGCCAACTCTTCTCCTTCTCCTTCCTTCCAACACAGAATGCAGAAATGTCATTTTCTAAGGGTCCCACACAGGCCTTTGATGGCCCTACACCTGAGCAGTTTCCACCCACAGGGGCCCTGAGATGCATCGCGGAAGCTGGAAGACACAGCCGGAGCATTCACAGACCAGGCTTAACCGCGTGGGTGTCCTGGGTTCAAGGGAAGTTGCACTCCTAAACTGTGCTCACTAAGGAAGAGGAAATCACAGGACGCTTTACAGTCTCCCTTCCCTTCAGAAGGCTACCAAGTTGCGGGAGTAAAGCCCCTGAGGCGCCCTCTGAAACCGTCTGTGAAGGCACTCCTGCCCAGGTTGAATGCAAATATTTAGTTCTGTTTCCAATTAAGTCCGCCTTAATTAAAGGGAGCCCCAGATTGTGCAGTTTACAAAAAGTGCATTTACTGTTGCTTTTTGTTGTCGTCTGAAGCATTTTTAGTAGTCATTAGTATTACTTCCCCTAGAAGAGGCATTTTTAGAAAACCACTAGAATTAACTGGCATTTCAACCTCAAGTATCCCGACTGGATGTACCAGAAGGAGTCAACAATGGAATATGGTTGCACAACACTGTTAAAGATTTTAATCACCCTCCTTAGTAATCTATGGGGAGTCTGATTTAAAGTCATTAGTTCATTGTTTCATTTTAATCCCAACGACTCTCTAATTAAACTTCTTCCGCAGCCACAGAATTCTCCTTGCACTGAGATATGGCAACTAAACTTCAGATGCGTTGGGCTTAAAGCAAAAAAATTAACACTCATTAACAAGATTACCTGTTGTGATTCAGAAAGCGCAAGCAAGGAAAACTGCTAGCAAATATTGTGAACGAGGAGATGAGAGTTTTAAACCCCCCATACCCTGTAAATTAAACCTTTTTTAAAATAATTTTTTAAAAAAAGCAGCAAAGCTCTGGAAAGCCACAGAAATCCCCATTCAAAAGAAAAACCTGTTTGCATCTGGTTACTTCAATGCAACTCCTGGGTTTTAAAAGCGACCCGTTCGGGGAGCACTTAATTGCAAAAAGCGCTTCATCGCCGCCGTTTCCTCCGACGCTTCAAAATTCCCAAAGACTCAACAAGTTCTGAAGTGGAACCTCTTCATTCCACGGGGCCGAAGCAAACCCTCCCGAAATGCATGGGAAACCATTCTTTAAAATGGCGCATGCACGCACACACGCACAGAGGAAGGAAGGAAAAGACATGGATAACTTTTTTCCTGCAAAACTTAAATCCAACGAAAAGTTAATTTTGCTCTCCGGAGAACTTCCAAGCTCTGCAGTGAGAAAATTTCAACTTGGTGCTAAAGCGGTACCAGCCGTCAGGTTTCTCGCCCATTTCCAACGTGAAAAGAAAAGCTGACAGATCACAGGAGTTCGCCTTTGTAAACCAATTCAGGAACTTTCATGCTTCTTATTTGTTAGGTCAAAGGTTAAATTGCTGACCTCTGACCTCCTGCTTAGCCGTCTTTCCCTTTTTCTGTAAAGCTTTATTTCTGGCCTGTATTTACATGGATTAGTCGCTTTTCACGCTAAGACGGAATTTGTTCAAAGCCAAAGCCCTCGTTCTGCGCGCACAAAAAAACCAGCCACAATTATTCAGCACTAGACAATGACCATATTGTGGGTTTACAAAAAAAGAGAGAGAGAGAGAGAGAAAAGAAAAAAGATCGCATCCTAGCCATGGCAAGCCCTGCTCTTGCTGCAGAAAACAATAGAAGGGGGAAAAGACTTGCCCACTATTCAGTGGAAAGCAAACAAAGCGAGCCTACTGTGAACTTGATGAAGATGTCAAGCTCTCTTTAAAAATATAAAAATCAACAAAAGGAGATTTCCCCCCCCCCCCATCTCAGGGGGAAAAGACCTAACAAAACATGCCTTGTGACCAAGACCAGCTCTCTTTTAGAAAAAAATAAATAAATAAATCCCTTTTCTGGTTAAACCGCCAGAAGCAGCAGAGCAGCAAAACTGCTCAGAATATGACAACCCGGACGGAGGGTCTTGCAGAAGGATGGCTGAGAACTTACCATAATTTGGCTGAAAACCCAGAAGCTACCTCCTGCTGGCTGTTCGCCCCACAGTGGGAGCCACGGCCCATCTGAGATCTTCTCTGAGCCGCCAACCAAAATGTCTCAACCGGGCATCCAAAGGCATGAATTGTTCTCAGTCGCAAAAGCCTTTTTAAGAGGTCCTAAATGTTAACTTCAGGGATTTATTTACTTATATCCCAAATCTGCCCTATAGGTAAAGCTTTCAAGATGGGTCCCAACAAAATTGGTATAAAAGAAATCATAGAATCATAGAGTTGGAAGGGTCCTCTAGGGTCCTCTAGTCCAACCCCCTGCTCAATGCAGGATTTCCTAAACCGTCCCAGACAGATGTGGGTCCAGCCTCTGCTTGAAGACCTCCAGCCAAGGAGAACCCACCTCCTGTGGCAACCTATTCCACTGACTGATCACTCCCACTGTCAGGAAGCTTTTCCTAGTATCTAATCTGTATTGACTCCCTTGAAGGTTCATCCTATTCTTTTTAGTCCTCCCATCTTGGGCAAGTGAGAATAGGGACGATCCCTCTGCACTGTGACGGCCCTTCAGAGACTTGAAGACCACCATCATGTCTCCTCTGTCTCCTCTTCTGTAGGCTAAACATTCCTAGATCCTTCAACCGTTCCTCGTAGGACACGGTTTACAGACCACTCACCATTTTGCTAGCCCTCCTTTGGACTTGCTCTAGTTTGTCGAAGTGTTTTTTTATCAAAAATTGGTGAGCTAGAGTTAGTCAGGGCCTGCGTTGGGAAGGGATGCTGTTCCGTCAGCAAACGGCCAGTGTAAAGAGGTGAATTGTGCAAGCGATTTTAGGGCAAAGGGGGAATAAAGGGCAGAGATTTGGGAAATACCACTGCTGGAAAGCAAAACCCAACTTGTTTCCACCTCCTTGTTTCCTGACCGGCCTAGAGGCAGGGCAAAAGTGACACATTCCGGTTGGAATCAGCAGGTGATCTGGGAACAGTCAGACAGAACGCATGCCTGAAATGCTGGGGAACAGAAATCAACCAGTGTGGACAGAACCAAGGGTGAAATCCGGCGCAAGATAGTTTTCCATGTCATCCAGTTGGCCCCAGCAGCACCTGAGGTTCAGCTTGCTGTAAAATCAACCTCAGAGCGGTTAAACAGCTAGAATTAGAAACAAGGTTAGAACCTAAAATGAGCCCTGCTGGGTCAGGTCGAACCCTAAGACGGGTTGGAGTGGCAGGCAGGAGGTCTCTGGAGGCCATTTTCAAGGACTTCAGCAAGTGAAGGTTTTGCCTTGGTCTTCTCCTTGAGATGCCCAGAAGCAACTGGTGGGCCGCTGCGTGGAATGGGATGCTGGACTAGATGGGCTGATCCAGCAGGGCTCTTCTTTATTCGTGGAGGGCGGGTGTATCAATGGCTCCTAGAGCAGATGCCAAGGTCCCACCTCCTCCAGGTTGGAGAAATAATATTCTACACAAACAGGACATACGCACATTAGCATCTTCCTTGCTCCTGGTGCTAGGAGTTGACCTTCTGCCTCTCCCTTCAATCCTGGAGGATGCTCCCAGTCATCACGACTGACTCACAGCCATTAATCCAGCCATCCAGATGAATGACCACAGCCCCAATCCTGCAATAATGAATCCATGGTTCATCTGCAGGTTGAGTAATTTTTCAACAGTGAAAAACACTAGATGGCCCTCTGAAGCTTCTTACCTACAGCCCAGCCGTGTATAGCAGAAGATCATGATCCTGCCCACGACCAGATGCCGCAGTAGATGGGCCCAGGGTCCAGTCCAGCACCAGCCAGTTTGATCTAGTGGTTAGGGAGCTGGGAATACTGGTTTGATTCCAAACTCCTCCACGAAGCCAGCTGTGTGGCCTTGGGCTAGTCACAGATCTCTCTCTGAGCTCTCATATCCCCACCTACCTCACAGGGTGTCTGTTGTGGGGGAGAAGAACAGAAGGTTTGTCAGCTGCTTTGCATCCCCTTAAATGGGTGAGAACAGAAGGTTTGTCAGCCCCTTTGAGACCCTTTAAATGGGTGAGAAAAGCAAGTAGAAGAGCCAACTCTTCTTCTTCTTCTTCTATGAAGCCAGCTGGGTGACCTTGGGCTAGTCACAGCCCCATCTACCTCACAGAAGAAGAATGGAAGGCTTGTCAGCTGCTCTGAGTCCCCTTAAATAGGTGAGAAAAGTGTGGCAGAAAAGCCAACTCTTCTTCTTCTTCTTCTTCTACACTCATAAGTTACATGTGCCACATGTATAATTCTTCAGCGCAAGAAAGCGCCAAGCCCTCGCTTCCGCCGCGATGTTCTGCCACAGCAACTGGCAAACTATTCAAAGTCCCTTGCATACGCGCCATTATCTCCTAGCTGGGCGTGAGGCTTGGATTACTGTGATCTGCTGAGCCAAATAAAGACGTTTCCACACAGAGGTCAGAAAGACAAAGTGGGGAGTTCTTAGTTCCAGCAACCACTCAGGCAGACTTCCAGCAGGAACCAGATTAAGCTCAGCCACTAACTCGGAGGCAGTTCAAATGCAAATGGGCCCATTTTCCCAAACCACAGATAAACTCCCTCGGAGTTAATAATTTCCCCGGGAAGATTCATCTCCCTTTTCAGCAGAGTGGAATGTTTTTGGAGAAAAGAAAAGAAAACACAGAGAGAGAGAGAGAGAGAGAGAGAGAGACTTAGCTGGCAGGCCTTTCAAGCGCCTTTGTTGAAGCTGAAGCTAGCATTTCCTTCGCTAATCCTGGGGAGGGCTTGTGAAAAAAATAAAGTAAAATAAAACCCCAACCTCCAGGAGCACTGATCATCAGTTCCTCCCCGCGCTAGATGGCACAGGCACCTTTTTAAAGAGGAGTGGAGGGGAAAGGGAGGAAGAGGAAAAGAGAGAGAGAGAAAGAGAGAGAGAGACTGCCCGTTGAAGGAGGGGTGGGAAAGGAAAGGAAAACCTGAGCTACAAAAGGCATTTTCGCTTTTCCTTGAACACACAAGCAAGATTTGTGTGGGACTCTCACAAAACGATGAAAAGAGGGGTCCCTTCTGGCTCACTGTGGGGGCAACGTAGCGGATACAACGCCATCCTCTTGATGTCTACACTGGCAGCCACCCACACACACACTTTACAAAAGCCCTCCTGCATGAGGGACCCCCCCCCTCTCCCTCACCTTCCGTCAGCCTTCCACGTTGAAATATTCCAGCTCCTTATTTTGATCAGTCACTTTAGAGTAACGCATGCACCTTTCCTTCCCCCTTTGCTATTAATCTCGGCTCTGTAGCCAAATTCTCTCCGCTCGTTCCCATAACAAGACGGAGCCTTTGGCACGCAGGTCTCCCGAGATCAATGCATGTGCCAGGCGGCTCTTTTCTGGCAGGTGACACGCGGCCGCTGCCTTGAAGGAAACAAAATAGGCAATTTGAAAGCAGAGGAAAAGAAAAGGGGACAGAGGAGGCACCTTCAATGTGCCGCCCCGGGTCCATTTTTATCACAGTATTAGACATCTTATGGGGTTCCTTTCAGGCTCTCCATCTGAGGAGCGTCGTATTTCCTATACGAATGTAGCTGATAATATGCTCAGTGACATTGTAGCAAAGCTTCAAAAGCCAAACTTAGGTTGCTTACCAAAAGAATATCTATATATCTATCTATATATCTTGCCGAGCAATTTAAAATTACAAGGAACAGTTCCAGTGTCTCAGATGCAACTGTCTCCAAAAGGCACTTTCATTTCCTCAACCGATCGACCAAGCGGCCAATTCTTCTTCCACTTTATGCGAGGAATTCAGCGCTGCTGAAAAAATCAATCCCACGGCCAATGCAGACAGCATTTGGGGACCCAGAGAGGAGGGAGGTAGGCGGGGAAATGGATAAAAGGCAAATTTGCAAAGGAGCTGACGACAACTTCGTAAGGATCTGGAATCGCAAACTGAGAATACCCAGGTGGGCACTGGGTAGGGGCAGGCAGCGTGAAGACTGCAAGCAGGCGTTTTAATATTACAATTCTTTCCATCCTCAAAGAAAGGCGGGGAAAGCGCGGAGGGAAAGCCACTAACTGCCTTTCAAGCAGGGAAGATCTGTCACGTCACTAGAGGAACCTAACTCTACGTGGGGCTGCCCTTGAAGACAGTCCAGAAGTTGCAGCTAGTGTAAAATGCAGCCACTAGGGTGTTGTCTGGGACTGCTAGCCGGATGCACATCGCACCAGTTTTAAAAGGGCTGCATTGGCTGCCAATTTGCTACCGAGCCCAATTCAAGGTGTTAAATTTGACTTATAAGGCCCTAAATGACTCGGGCCCCAAATATCTAAAGGAACGCCTTCTCCCATACCGACCTGCCGGTGTGTTAAGATCTGCAGGGGAGGCCCTCCTGGTTCAGCAGCGAGGCGGGTGGGCACCCGGGAGAGGGCCTTCTCAGTGGTGGCCCCCAGGCCCTGGAATAGTCTCCCCCTTGAGGTGCGTCTATCACCTTCACTGTACACGTTTAGGAAGGCGGAGAAGACACAGCTTTTTGCTCAGAACTTTGGCTAAATGTTGGTTATGTTTCCCCTATTACAGATGTTACTGTTTTATTTGATATTGTTTGCTGGATTTTAAATGATGTGGTGGTTTTTACCGTTTCTATATATATATGTGTGTGTGCGTGTGTGTATATATATTTATATGTATATGTATATGTACGTATGCATATACATACATGTATACAGTATATATATGCATATATATGTATATTGTTACTAATTTGAACATTAGAATCCTTATAAAAATGTAATAGGGCTAATTCAGGTGTAAATTCAATGTTTTCCTTCAATGTTAGATTTATTTCCTTTTTCACTTTCATCCACTTATTCCCAATACTGAGTTTGATTCCGCCCTCCTCCATGAAGCCAGCTGGGTGACTGCGGGGTAGTCACAGCTCTCCTTTTGAGATCTCACAACCCAACCTGCCTCACAGGGTGTCTGTTGTGGGGAGAAGAAGGTTTGTCAGATGCTTTGAGTCCCCTTAAATGGGAAAAGAAGGGTAGAAAACCCAACCCTTCTTCTTCCTCCATGAAGCCAGCTGGGTGACCTTGGGCTAGTCACAGCCCTCTTTCTGAGCTCTTACAGCCCCACCTGCCTCACAGGGTGTCAGTTGTGGGGAGAAGAACAGAAGGTTTGTCAGCTGCTTTGAGTCCCCTTAAATAGGTGAGAAAAGCGGGGTAGAAAAGCCAACTCTTCTTCTTATAGAGTTTCAACAAGATTGGTAAAAGAGCATCTGCTAACAAAGGACACCAAAATTTGTCATTATTTGGCGGGTTAGTTCACCACCAGGAACTTCTTCATGTAAGTATATTAAGACAGACAAAACAGATTACGCATGGAACTCCCACTGAACAGCTTTGAAACAGTATCACACTCCCTCCCATTAAAACCACACAAAGATTTGTGTTCCCAGTCCTTTAAAACCCACCCTCCCTCAGTGGGAAATTAGTCCTTTGAGAGACGTACAAATTTCAAAGAAAATAGTATCAGGCTGTGGCTACAGTTGGTGAAACGGGGCCAGAAATGTACATAAACGCTCGGAGCCAAAAGTACCTGCGCCTGCTGCCGCCGGGAATGCCACTTCCGCGTAGACGTCGAAGGTGGTTTCTGGATTTTGCCTGGAAGACAGAAGAAGGATTATTAGAAACGCTTCCCAGGGCAGCCCAAGCTAGCAACGCTCATCTTCCCAAAAGGAACAAAAAGTGGAGAGAGTGCCAGTCGTTCCACTTAATGCGCCACCGCTACGAAGTGTCGGCATCAGGTGTGACGCCATGCGCCAACTGAGCATCAGAACGCGCAGCTTCCCCCAGTCTGGACACATACAGAGTCGCAAGAAATTCACAATGGAATTAAGGGCTTGGAGAGTTGCAGGGGTGTTCCAGAAGTTGATGGCCTTTGTTTGAATAAATGTTAACTGTTTTGTTGTTGTTGTTGTTCAAGAATAAACATGCACAAGTATTAGCAGCATTTGTTATTTGGACAAATTCGGACATTCATATATGAATTGACGCCTTTAGAACAGATCTGTTACCGGATACATATCAGATACGTATGCGTTCGTATCAGACATCGGTACGAACTCGTACGAATACGTTCGTATCGAATAGAATCCAACCACATTTGAAGGGGATCTATTCAAACAAATACAAATTCTCTTACATTCGATTAGATACGAGTCAAATACAAAAAAAACCCCGTTTGAACAAATAAGATCCGCATTAAGATCTGCAGGGGAGGCCCTCCTGGTTGTCCCACCATCCTCAGCAGTAGAAGGGGTGGTCACCCGGGAGAGGGCCTTCTCAGTGGTGGCCCCTAGGCTATGGAATAGTCTTTCCCTTGAGGTGCATCAGGCTCTTTCTCTGTTTATCTTCGCTCAGGCCTTCGGCTAAATGTTGATTCTGTTTCACCCCACTGCAAACACTACTGTTTTAACTGATACTGCATTGTTTTTAACATGCTGGATTTTAAATATTGTGATGGTTATTATTGTTTTAATATAGGTTTTTTGATATGCTGGATTTTAAAGGTTGTTACCCACCCTGTGAGCTTTGGGTATAGGGCGGGATAGAAATATAAATAACAAATAAATAAAATAAATAAACATCCACGGAGTGACCTCAGGCCAGGCCCTGCCTTTCAGCCCAGCGTACCTCAGAGAGCTTCAGATATAGGGCGGGATAGAAATATGAATGAATGAATGAATGAATGAATGAATGAACAAACAAACAAACAAACAAACAAACAAACAAACGAATGAATGAATGAATAGGTGAATGAATGGGTGGGTGAGTGAGACATCTCCTAAAATAAGCCCTAATGCATTGTTTGGGTGATCTTATTTTTGGGGAAACAGGATATAATCAAGTTGGAAGCTAAATTAGTTTCAGCCAAAGGAACCAGCAGGATCCCCAGGGGGAGACACGGCCATTCACTTTATGGATCTTCCCAATAAAAGCACCGAGGTTTGTTTGGATTTTCCAGAATCAACGCGGCCCCACCCAGCATCACACGTGCCGGAGTTGAGCAGAAGCCCAGAGACGGTCCGCCGTGGCTGTTCGCGTCTTCGCCTGCGCCCGCGTCCCTACCGATGGAGCTGATGATTAATTATTGCAACACATTATTTAGCAGTAGCTATAATTAGACCAAGGCAGCCTTTCAACACCTCCTGGAATAGTTTTAAATATGGGCCCAGTGTTTGCTAGTCCTGTTTTCATTTTAGCTAAATGAGTGCTTTAATATTTCAAACGTGTTGCCAAAAAACAGCTGGACAGCAGATTCAGCTGCTCAAAGGGAGGCGAGGCAAGAGGGCAGCCCGGCTTTTCAATGGGCGGTAGTGGGTAACCCAGGGCAGTCTTTGGCTCAGCCAAACACAACCCTCGGCATGAGTCAGCCTGTGTGCCCACGCCCTGCAAACAGGCAAAAACCCTAGATCTCCAGTCACTTTTCACAGCCTCCTGGGAAATGGGGGAAACAAGAGGGGAGAAATAACCAGCCAGCATCTTCCATTAAGAGAGTGGCCGTAATTCAGGGGTATTTCTATCCTGCCCTATACCTGAAGGTCTCAGGGCAGGTCACAAGAAAATAATTCGAAAAGGTGTTATACCCCAGCCCACTTTCTGGGTTTGTGCTGGGCCTGTTACACCAAAAGGACACGCCAGGGTAGGAGTTGCAGCTCTCTTTAATGCTAGCAATAAGGGAAACCAGGAGATAGCTCTCAAAGACTGCCTCTGCATGTCTCAACAGTCACAACCTGACAGCCTCTGCACGTCCCACAAGCCGCAGCCCGACTGCCTCTGCGCCTTGCTCCAGCCACAGCCCGACTGCCTCTGCGCCTTGCTCCAGCCACAGCCTGACTGCCTCTGCGCCTTGCACCAGCCACAGCCTGACTGCCTCTGCACATCACACCAGCCACAGCCTGACTGCCTCTGCACATCACACCAGCCACAGCCTGACTGCCTCTGCACATCACACCAGCCACAGCCTGACTGCCTCTGCACATCACACCAGCCACAGCCTGACTGCCTCTGCGCCTTGCACCAGCCACAGCCTGACTGCCTCTGCACATCACACCAGACTCAACCAGGACCTGCAAGTCACAGCAGCCGCAGCCTTGATTGAGTGGAGTTGAGCCTGGATGGATGGGAGCTGTGGTTCCGGCACGCCTGGAGCGATACGACTGATGCTGGGTTAGACTTTCTGTGCCTCCTCCCTCCCCTACCATCTGCGTTGGGTCAGCCTTCTGTTTTGCTTCCTTCTAGACTTTATGGGCACTCTAAAAAAAGCAAACAAACATGCCAACGCCATAAAACCAGCTACAACGGGAGAATAGTCTGGCATTCTGTCTCCAGCTCCGCTTGACAAAACTCAGGACCCGGAAAGGTGGCCCATACGCCACGGCTCCAAACACAGCTTGCGTTTGTTTCCGCAAGGGCCCGAAGAAAAACAGCTCCCAAAGACCAGGAACCGTGGCGACAAAGAGCGTATTCTTGTTCCCAAACAGCCGACACCTCGGCAGAGAGTTTGCAAAGCCCGGGTAAAAACGTCTCACGCGCCGGAGGGCGAGCGGGAGAAGGGATGCTTTATATGCAAGGGTTCTACGCCTGCCCCAGGGTGCCAGCGCCCTCTGCTCTTTACAACACCGGGAGATCTCCGTGGCCTAAAGCGCTGGGAGCGGATCCGGTCTGGCCTGGGAATCAGCTCTGAAGAAAGGGATGCCCATCCAGGAAAGGCAAGGTCTGGGGAAGGAGGTCTAGAAGGTTGCAAGGCATCCTTCCCGCTGCAAAATCAGACACCACCACCACCACCTGCTTCATTCTGGTTCTTGGAAACGCTGTCCAGACTTCAGGTGCTCGCTTTCCGCAGGGGGTTTAATTTGGAAATGGGCCAAAATGTTCTGAAATGGGGAAGGGAAAGGAAAGAGGTGGGCCCGCAAGACATGCCCTCTTGGTTGTACCACCATCCTCAACAGCAAAAGGGGTGGGCACCAGGGATAGGGCCTTTTCAGTGGTAGCTCCCGGAGTGTGGAACAGTCTCCCCCCTGAGGTACGTCAGGTATCTTCACTGTATATGTTTAGGAAGGTGGTGAAGACACACCTCTTTGCCCTGGCCTTCTGGTAAATGGGGAAATACTGTCTCTTCCCCCTCTAACAGACAGTGTTGCTCTTTTAATATATAAATATATGTCTGATTTTAAGTGCTGTTATCCATGCTGAGCCCTTCAGGTATAGGGCAGGATACTACTACTACTACTATGAGGAAAACTACAGTGGAAAAACATCCCTTGTTTGCTGCGTGTAACTGCTGTTTTTACATCATCATCATCATCATCATCATCACCATCATCATCGTATGTGTTCAGGAGAGCCGTGAAGGCACACCTCTTTGCCCCGGCCTTTGGAAATGGCTTTTCCTTCCCACATTCAGGGACTGTTATGGTTCTGATATCTTCAATCTCTCCCGGAGGCTGAAGCATCCATGAAGAGGGATGGACACTGTGCCAACGGGGTCTGCTGGGAGAGCTTCATAGACAGAAGGAAGCTGAGTAACATCTTCCAACACAGCCCTCTTCCACGCCTTTGTAATGCAAATCCTACAAAGGAAGGCAGGTGGAACTCTTCCCGCTGAAGCAAAGAGATGGGGAATCCACACCGCCGCCTTGCTGAAGGAACCGGAAGGCCGTCCCTGCAATTACAGCCATGCACACTGTGATGGTTGGATCACTCATCCAGGCTAGGCAGATGTTAAAAAGCAAGTGGCAAAGCTTTAATACAACACAGTTTTGCGCAACACCGCTTTGACGAAGTAGAGTTGGCTTTTCTACCCCACTTTTCTCACCCATTTAAGGGGACTCAAAGCGGCTGGCAAAGCTTCTATTCTTCTCCCCACAAGAGACACCCTGTAAGGTAGGGGTGGCTCTGAGAGCTCAGAATGAGAGCTGTGTCTAGCCCAAGGTCACCCAGCTGGCTTCGTGGAAGAAGAGTTGGTTATTATACTCCGCTTTTCTAACACTTTAAGGGGACTCAAAGTGACTGACGAACCTTCTCTTCTCCCCCCACAGACACCCTAGCTGGCTTCACGGGGGAGGGCAGAATCAAAGCCAGTATATCCAGATAAGAGTCCAGTTCCCTAACCACTAAATCAAACTGGCTCACGTGAAACCTGCTGCTGCTCTCTCAAATCCCCAGAAATGGCCTTCAGAGGCCTCCTGCCTGCCTCTCCAGCCTGGAGGTGGTACGAGGCCATCCATTCTAGTAGCCACCGATACACCTGTCCTCCATGAACAAAGAGGAGCCCTGCTGGATGAGGCCACAGCCCATCTAGTCCAGCCTCCTGTCCCACACAGTGGCCCACCAGTTGCTTCTGGGCATCTCAAGCAGGAGATAAGGGCAAAACCTTCACCTGCTCTCCACAACCTGCCTGTCTCTCCAACCTGGAGGTGGTACCTTGGCATTGACTCTAAAGAACATTAGGTTCTTAAGATGTCTCCTCTAGTTTTAAACACGGCTCGCAGCCCTCAAGTGCAGCACTCCCAAGGTGCATGGACAGAGAGCCTGGATAAGTCCAGCCAAAACAAGGCACTTGGCTAGATAACATGCCTAGGCATTCATGTCACGGAGAAGTTATTACGTTTTCCAAGGTAGCACTAGCTCCCAGCAGGCTAGTAAAGCATTTTTGCAGGCTAGTATTTTTTACAGGCCTGTTTACAAGTCGCTTTAAGGTGCCACAGAACTCTTGGTCACTGTTTCTCCACTTCTGCAAGGAAAGTTCTCAGACAAAAGGACTCAAGGCCGCCTGTTTGGCAGTTCCGACTTTTTCCACATCTGCAATCAGGTGTGTCGGAAGTGCCCAGGTCACGTCCAGCATTTGAAGACTGAATAAAATGATACGCAGATAAATGTGCGGGAAAGACCCAAGATTCAGCTGAACCTGTGGGGCTTTTCTGCGCTTGGTTTGTGTGATCTGGATGGCCTTAGAGGCCTCCTGCTTGTCCCCACAGCCTGAAAGATGTACTTAGTTATCCATTCTAGTAGCCATTGATACATCTATCTTCCATAAACGTATCTAACCCTTCCTTACAGCCATTTAGGCTGGTATCTGTTACCACCTCTTCTGGCAGCAAATTCCTTAGGCCAGTGGTTCTCATCCTGGGGGTCGGGACCCCTTTGGGAGTCGAACTACCCTTTCAGAGGGGTTGCGACAAGTCCCCCACTGCCCTTCCCTCCCACCTCCCACCTGCGCTGCCCCTGTGGTTGGGGGTCTCCACAACATGAGGAACTCCATTAAGGGGTCACGGCATTAGGAAGGTTGAGAACCGCTGCCTTAGGCGTTTGAGGAGTAGAAATGCACATTCATTCATTCATTCATTCATTCATTCATTCATTCATTCAAACATCTCTCAGCTTTCACCTGAAGGCCCAGAGTGGGTCACAACAATCAAAGGATAAAAACCATGCAACAGTTTAAAATATACATCAAAATAAACCCTCCCTCCCTAGCAAAGGATCAAAGTCTCACAGGTGATATCCAAACATATCTCAACAGAAACCATCAGTAACATTTGCCACCTACTCTGACACATTTTGGAAAAAGGTTTTGTGGCAATCTGCCAGTGTTCATTTTATCTGTTTATGAAACTGTCAAGTGGCCTAAACTAAAAACTGTTCCAACTTCTTCATTTGCATTTTTTAAACCCCCTGAAGAGCTCAAGGAAATGCCTATTTTTCTCGTTTTCTTTCTCACAACAACCCTGTGAGGTAGGCTGGGCTGAAAGGCAGGGCCCAGCCTGAGGCCACTCTGTGAATTTTTATTTTATTTATTTATTTATTATATCAATCTCTATCCCATCCTACACCTGAAGGTCTCAGGGCAGGTAGCAACCTTTAAAATCCACCACATCAAACAAAATAATATATATTAAAACAATAAAAACCATCACGGCATTTAAAATCCAACATGTTAAAAACAAAACAATATCTATTAAAACAGATTAACAGAGGTACGTACAAAAACAGCCACTAACTCCTACACCGCACTGTTGCTGCTGTAAGTTAGCCTAAACCCTTGTAGTTGCTTAGGAAGCCCAGTTGCTTTCCTCTTCCAAACTATTTAGAGGATACCCCATTTGCAGAGACTGAAACACACACAAAAGCAAACAACCCCATTGCAATTTCTCACAAGCACTGGTCCTGGAGGTGGGGCCAGAGAGTGCTGGGGGCCCTCCACTAGAAGAAGACGCTGTGACGCTCTCTGGAGAGAAGAGATCACAGCCGGAGCGCACTGGCCTTATTTCAACATGCATTCTTATAGAAAGATTCCTTCTGGCAAGGTTGAAGCACTTCTGATGAAAGGCTTTCTCCAGTCGGGCGGCGATGCGCCGAACATTAATTCCAGCATCAATTCCCCACGGAGGGAAATGGAACCATCAGCGTGTGGAGCCTCTCAAAAGCCGGAGACACGCACACCCAGCGGCCTTCGTTTGAAGTTGTCGTCCCCGTATTTACCGAGCAGGCGTTCCAGAGCAACATAGCCAGGCACCAATGGGTTACATTAAATGTACGGGAAGGGAAGGACGCTCACTTTTCACCTTTTGTGCATCACAGGAGAGAAGCCACGCAGCCATTTCCTTATGGCTTATTCTGGAATATATCCTGGAATAGGGGCCTGCTGTCCACAGGCCAGTGCAGGCTACAGCAGGCCACACATTGAGGCCTGCCAGAGTCTGCATTAGCATGTGGACATCAGACCCTTGTCCAGAGATCTATTTCAGGATAGAGCAAAGCGTAAACAGGCCCCATGCCAGATCTAGAGGCAGATGGTTAACAAAGATGGGAAAGAGAATCCTGGGAGGTGTCGTCCAGGAAGCCGTTGCGATCCGACCGTTGAGCAGAAAAAACCTTGCCTTGAACAGAGGAGCCCTGCTGGATCAGGCCACAACCCACCTAGTCCAGCCTCCTGTTTCACACAGCTGCTTCTGAACATCTCAAGCAGAAGGCAAAGGCAAAACCTTCACCTGTTCTCCACAACCTGCCCATGGCCTTTTGAGGCATCCAGCCGGGAGGAAGTACCAAGGCAGCCCTTCCTGATAAGAACCTAAGAAGAGCCCTGTTGGATCAGGCCACAAGGGCATCATCCTGCCTATCTCTCAAACCTGGAAATTGTATCTCGGCAACCATTCTAGTAGCCATCGATGCACCTGTCCTCCATGAATTAATAGAAACCCTGCTGGATCAGGCCACAGCTCAGCTAGTCCAGCATCCCATCTCACCCAGTGGCTCACCAGTTGCTTCTGGGCATCTCAAGCAGAAGGCAAAGGCAAAACCGTCACCTGCTTTCAACTCCCTGAAAAAGGCCTCAAGAGGCATCCTGCCTCTCTCTCCAAACTGAAGGCTGTATCATTCTAGCAAGCACTAATACACCTGTCCTCTGTGAATTCACAAAACCTATAAGAAGATGAGAGAACCCTTGCTGGATTAGGCCAGGGCCATCTAGTCCAGCGTCCAGTCCCACCTGGGCCTTCCCAAGCAGCAGATGAAGGCAAAACCTGGACCTACTTTGGAATCCATGCCAATGGCCTTGAGAGGCCTCCTGCCTGTTTCTCCAACCTGGAGGTGGTACCTGGCCATCCAGTTCTAGTAGCCATTGATACACCTGCCCTCCAGTCGTTTTAAGACTCCATATAAACCTTATACATCCCTAAAGACACCTGGAAGCTGGGCAAATTCAACTGCACTTTTACAGCGTTCCAGGATCCACGTAAGGCACGACCCAACAAACCCAACCGTTCGCCAGGCCTACTCACTGCTTCCTGTTGAAAGACTCTTTGGAATCATTGCGGGAAACAGCTGAAGTTTTGACAAATAATTAGGTCAATTTCATTCTGCGGCTGCCACCATCGCTTGAGAAAGAAACAGACTGCAGTTACTCAGCAAGACAGGGATGGAAAATATCCTGAACGGCTGGAAATAGTGCCTAGGAATTTAATACATGTTCCTCTCCGCCCAGGCCTGTTTGGTGCCAGCTTGGACTAGTGGGTCAGGAGCTGGACTCTTATCTGGGAATACCGGGTTCGATTCCACCCTCCCCCATGAAGACAGCTGGGTGACCTTGGGCTAGTCACAGCTCTCTTCTGAGCTCTCAAAGCCCCACCTGCCTCACAGGGTGTCTGTTGGGGGGAGAAGAATAGAAAGCTTTGTCAGCGGCTTTGAGTCCTCTTAAATGGGTGAGAAAAGCAGGGTAGAAAAGCCAACTCTCTTCTTCTTCTCTTCAACAATGGAATGTGGAGAGCATTTTTAAGCCCTTTTTTGCACTCGCAATGAAGACCCTGTTAGGAACCAGATAGGTTCGCAATTGGTGCGGATAAATTACATACCTTATGCACCCACGACCCCTTAAGGACCCCTTTCTGAGGGCACTGTCCACACAAGCACCATCGAAATCTGGATTTAATGGGGGGTTTGGGGGCCCTAAATCCGGATTAACACAAGACCCTTTAACGGTGTCTTTGATTCAGTCTTCCACACGTATACTGGGCAATGGGGCCAGGGGTGGGCTGGGAGGCTGCCATTCACAGCGGGGATCTCCACCCCTCAACACAACGCTACGTAGGCCTGCATGGCCTTTGTAGCAGCCTAGAAGCTGAGCAGAAGCTTCACAGAGCTACGTAAGCAGCTATAAGGCCATGTCTCTCTGCAACCGCACTGTAACCAGAAGCGACCCCTGTCTGACAGCTAAGTGAGCCAATCATGCCACGCCATCAGCGGGCCTTCCTGCTCAGATCTAATAGAAGCCTTGGGCTGGTGCTCCAGTGTCTGCACGGCAGCCATTTTTAGCACCCTTTGCCACTGGCCGCAACGGACCCTCACTATGATGCCCGGCTGCAAGGACCAGATTCCACGAGGAACGGAAACCAAAAATCCGGATCTTCTTAATCCGGATTAAGAGAGGTACGTGCAAAAGGGCTCTTAAGACTCAAGGCAGATCCTTCTCGCTGATATAATTTGAACAGAACTGCAACGGCCCTGAAGTCATAGCAGAACCCGCCACCCTGCAACTGCCAAAATCAACAAACAGCCAACAAGGAAGTTGTTTGCTGCCTCCCGCAAACATGTTTTTGCCTTGTGGGAAAATGCGGCGGAATCTGCATCAAATCTCACACACTTCAGAGTATCTGCCTGTTAATTTCATCCCCGGCATTAAGATCCACAAAGTTTACTTAAGCTCTTCGCAAAATCCCAATATCCCGACGCAGTGAAATTTAATATGGGCTTCATGTCTTATTTAAGTCCCAGAGTTCTTGTAGCACTTAAGAGTTAATAAATCAAGAGGCCTGAACACAAAGGGAGGAGGAAACAGTTCAGTAGGCCTGGGCAGTAAAATAGGCTTCTAGATGCCTTATTAACCCTGTTTAATTTCCCTTTGCAATCTTAAAAAACACACAAGCGGAGCTGGAATAGTTTACAGGAAGATTCTGGGACACAGAACACTAGAACCACCTCCTTGCGTCTGAGGATCTTTGAAATATCAAGTTAAAACAGTCTCTTATCGACTCCTGGTTTGACTTTAAAATACCTTTTTTTTCAAGGTTACAAGAGGCACAAAGAATATTGCATAATCCCTCTCAGTTTGGACTGGCTTGGATTTCCGAAAGTTGTAAAAGGATGTGCACAAATGTGGGTTTTTCTGCATCTGATTTCAGTTTGAATCGAACGTCCAGACGTCTGATTCAGTTCCAATGTTTAGAATCCAAAGGTAACAAAATCTGATTAGAATCAAATACATTTGAATCTATTTGTTCAAAATTTGTTATTCGAATCTGATGATAAGGATGTCGACAAAACTTGTATGTGTCATTTGCATCTGTACGCATTTCATACACAAATGCATACAGGTACATATGAGCTGCATACAGGTACATATGAGCTTCATACAGGTATGCAAGAGATGCACAAGAGTATGTAAGAGATGCATACAGGTACATATGAGCTGCATACAGGTACATAAGAGATGCATACAGGTACGTATGAGCTGCATACAGGTACGCAAGAGATGCATACAAGTACACAAGAGATGCATACAGGTACGTAAGAGATGCATACAGGTACGTAAGAGATGCATACAGGTATGCAAGAGATGCACAAAGGTACATAAGAGATGCATACAGGTACGTATGAGATGCATACAGGTACGCAAGAGATGCATACAAGTACACAAGAGATGCATACAGGTACGCAAGAGATGCACAAAGGTACATAAGAGATGCATACAGGTACGTATGAGATGCATACAGGTACGTATGAGCTGCATACAGGTATGCAAGAGATGCACAAGAGTATGTAAGAGATGCATACAGGTACATATGAGCTGCATACAGGTACATAAGAGATGCATACAGGTACGCAAGAGATGCATACAGGTACGTAAGAGATGCATACAGGTATGCAAGAGATGCACAAGAGTATGTAAGAGATGCATACAGGTACATATGAGCTGCATACAGGTACATAAGAGATGCATACAGGTACGCAAGAGATGCATACAGGTACGTAAGAGATGCATACAGGTATGCAAGAGATGCACAAGGGTATGCAAGAGATGCATACAGGTACGCAAGAGATTCATACAGGTACGCAAGAGATGCACAAGAGTATGTAAGAGATGCATACAGGTACGCAAGAGATGCACAAAGGTACATAAGAGATGCATACAGGTACGTATGAGATGCATACAGGTACGTATGAGCTGCATACAGGTACGTAAGAGATGCATACAGGTACGCAAGAGATGCACAAAGGTACATAAGAGATGCATACAGGTACGTATGAGATGCACACAGGTACGCAAGAGATGCATACAGGTACGCAAGAGATGCATACAGGTACGCAAGAGATGCATACAAGTACGCAAGAGATGCATACAGGTACGCAAGAGATGCACAAAGGTACATAAGAGATGCATACAGGTACGTATGAGATGCATACAGGTACGTATGAGCTGCATACAGGTACGTAAGAGATGCATACAGGTATGCAAGAGATGCATACAGGTATGTAAGAGATGCACACAGGTACGCAAGAGATGCATACAGGTACGTAAGAGATGCATACAGGTACGCAAGAGATGCATACAAGTACACAAGAGATGCATACAGGTACGCAAGAGATGCACAAAGGTACATAAGAGATGCACACAGGTACGCAAGAGATGCATACAGGTACGCAAGAGATGCACAAAGGTACATAAGAGATGCACACAGGTACGCAAGAGATGCATACAGGTACGCAAGAGATGCACAAAGGTACATAAGAGATGCACACAGGTACGCAAGAGATGCATACAGGTACGTAAGAGATGCATACAGGTACGCAAGAGATGCATACAAGTACACAAGAGATGCATACAGGTACGCAAGAGATGCACAAAGGTACATAAGAGATGCACACAGGTACGCAAGAGATGCATACAGGTACGCAAGAGATGCACAAAGGTACATAAGAGATGCATACACGTACGTATGAGATGCATACAGGTACGCAAGAGATGCACAAAGGTACGTAAGAGATACATACAGGTACATAAGATGCATATAGGTACATAAGAGATGCATTCAGGTATGCAAGAGATGCATACAGGTACATAAGAGATGCATACAGGTATGTATGAGATGCATATAGATATGTACCTGTACATTCATATCTGTACATTTGAATATTTTGAATAATTCAAACGAACGTTTTGGAACATTTGAAATTCATTTGAAAGTTTAGATTCAGATGTGTAGCCGTTCTATTCGAGTTCAAATGTCCACATTTGATCGAATTCAATTGAATTTCAAATGTTTAGAACACCTGTGCACATAATTTCCACTCCACCAGAAAAAGTACAGCCTGCAAAGAAAGGGAGAACTACTCCATGATGCAATTACAAAGTATCTCCATTCAGCCAAGGAAACGGATAGTAACAGGATTTCTTGAGTTACACTTTGGAGCGATTGTTTGTGGCAAATTTCTTTCCTTGTTTTGTTACACTTGCTCAACTGTTATGCTTGTTCAAATGTTACTGTGGTTTAGAAACTCTCTTACATAGAAACAAAAATTAAACGTGGAAAAAAACCTATACTACTGCCTTGGCTTGAAAGTGTTTTCATGCCACCAGCTCTGTGGCCACGGAGGGATAAAAGGTGCATTGCACCCATTTTTAAACAACCAAGGTCACAAACTCATTTCTAGGTGCTTATGCAACAGGCAGGCAACCAAGCATGACATTTGCAGGGCAGGTTACAAATTTTTTATGTGATCTTCTGATCCAGGGCAGATTTCAGATATGCCTTTCAAAGGGGATCTATTCAGACAACTACGAATTTTCTTACATTTGATTTGAAACGAAACGAACGCCCAAAAAAAATCATTCGTGCACATCCCTAGTTTTTACTGTTTCAAAAACTTTGTGCAAAAACTCCATGAAGCCAGCTGGGTAACCCTGGGCTAGTCACAGCTCTCTTCTGAGCTCTCACAGCCCCACCTACCTCACTGGGTGACTGTTGTGGGGCAAAGAACAGAAGCTTTGCCAGCTGCTTTGAGTCCCCTTAAATGGGTGAGAAAAGTGGGGTGGAAAAGCCAACTCTTCTTCTTGTTTTCCTTCTGGAGAAGGTAGGAGCCTAGCACCTTCATTGCCAACACCTGTGGAGGCCAGGTGAGCACCACCGAAGGCTCGTTTGTGATCCAATGGTTCTCAGCTGTGCAAAGCCAGGCTCACACATACCAGAAAGTTCTCTTCCACGTATGCACACTTGAAAACACTCTCAAGCCCTCGCAAAATAAACCCAGCAGCCTCAAATAAGAACCACAAGGATGCCTGTTTCTTCGTCCACACAAGTGGCCTGAGCACAAGGCACGGACCTCTCAAGCCGTTTCCCCGCCAGAAGATGCAGGCCTGCCCTCCAGGGCGGCTCCCAAAAACATAATCTGTTCAAGGAACCAAAACTGAAAGGCAGCTCTTCTGGCCCAGAAATGCTCTCCTCCGAGGCCAGCTGCCTTAATCAACCGCCGCCTCAGCAGACACAACAAGCCTTCACCCATGCTCACACACCTTTGTGCACACTTGGACGCAGCCATGGCGTTTGCTCTTCCTATGCCCCTGGGCACCACCGACCCAGGCTGCTGCTCCCTGTCTGTGCAAACACGTACACGCAAACAGGCAGAAAGCAACACATGTGCTTCAATGCCACAGGGGCACGGGAGACCAAGCCTCACTCTCTGCTCGCTCTGATGAAATGGGGGGGGGGCTTTTTTGGGTGGGGGGGAGAGAATTAGGTGAGTGGCATTCAAGTTGTGCTGGGACAAAGAGATGGGTTTCGCAGGGGAAGGAAGGAAAAAAAGGAAATACTTTAGGAGTTCTTCTTTCCCAAGGGGGGGGCAAAGGGGCAAGCTCTTGTCCCTGGTTCCCATGGTGGGGGTGGCACCTCTCCCCGCACTTTCCAAGGGGCAGCACAGGTTCTTTCCCTCATTCCCACCTGGGGTCAGTGGTGTGGGGGGGTTCACAGCTCCCCTCCACAATTCCAAGGGGGGGTCAAAACTTCTTACCCTCATTCCCACCTGGGGCTGGCGGTGGGGTGGGTGGGGGTTCGCAGCGCCCCTCCCCCTTTCCAAAGGGCGGGGTGAAAACTCCCCTCCCCAATTCCCCCAGAAGTTCTCCCTCCCCCCCCATGCCCACCGGCGGGGGATGATGGGGAAAGAAGGGGGTCTCTCCTCTCCCCTCCCTCCCTCCCCCCACAGCATCTCTCGGGCGCCCCCCCTCGCCCCTCACTCACTTAATGCGGGACCCCATGGTCTCTGCGGGGGCCGCATGGGCCGCGGGCGGGCGGGCAGGCAGGCAGGCCAGGCCGGTGCTACTCCATCCCGTCTCCTCCTCCTCCTCCTCCTCCGGGGCACGAGAAGCAGCCGAGACCGGAGCGGAGCGCCGCCGCCCCGCCGCCGCCGCGAGCGAACAAGGCGGGCGGGCGGGCGGGCGGCGAGGAGGAGGAGGAAGGCGGCGGGCAGTGGCAGTGGCGGCGGCGGCGGCGGCGGGCCGGAAACGGGCGCGCAGGGCAGGGTGGGAAATGGAGTCCCTCCTCCCGCCGCAGGCTCGCAGACCGGAAGCCGCTAGCCGCCGCGCCCTCTTCCGATCCGGCCGCCCCCCTCCGCCTCCTTCGGAGTCGCCATGGCAACGGGAAGCCAGCCACCGGGGACGCCTGTGACTGACTGACAGGCCTTGAAAAACAAAATTAAATTAAGAAAACAAAATGAAGAAAAATGAAGGAGCCTCGTCGCGATACAGTGGACATTCAGTGAAACAAACGGAGTCAAACACTTTTTTTTTTTACGTTTTAATTTGTTCATTTTCCCCTCAGCTGACGCCGGTTTATTTCCTTTATTTCTTTTGAATCCGCATCTAATGATAGGCACGCTATAGTCGCACTTAAGGTTTAATCCGGCTTCAGTCCACTTTCAGAGCGAGAGAACACACCGGCAAAGTGACAAGCTGCCTTCTCTCAGTGTTAAATAACTCAGGAAATCTCCTTTTGGGGATAGATGTGGAAAGAAAATTACTGGTCGTTTTGCTGGTGTGTTCTCTCGCTCTGAAGGTGGACTGAAACTGGATTAAAACTGGCTATGGACGCACTGAAGGTTTAATGCGGCTTCAGTCCACCTTCAGAGCGAGAGAACACACCAGCAAAGTGACAAGTTGTTTCCTTTCGGTGTTAAATAATTCAGAAAATTCACCTTTTTGGGGATAGATGTGGAAAGAAAATCACCGGTCAGGTCACTTTGCTGACGTGTTCTTTTGCTCTGAAGGTGGACTGAGGCTGCGATAAGCCTTAGGTGTGACCACGGCCTCTGAAAGTGGACTGAGGATGGATTGAACCTTTGGTGTGACCACAGCCCTGGGGATGTCGGGGTGGTGGGTTTCGCGTGCCTCTCGAGTGGTTTTGGACGGCTCCAACTGGATCTTTTTGCCTGTCTTGGGGGGAGTTTGAGTTTGGCCTCAGGAGGGGTGTGGAGAGGCAGCTTCTAGGCCAGCCTTGCATAGTTTCTGGAGTTCGGAAGCCATTTTGACCTCCACAATGTGATGGCAGCGTGGGAGATCATTTTGATGGATGTAAAGAGAGCTGCAAGGTTCCCACATACAACAGGAGTTCCAGTAGCCCACGCTTCATACCTTTTCTAAAGCTGTGGAAGAATAGCCTCCACCTGAACCAACCTGAGAGGCTGAGGAGGAAGAGGAGACGTTGTAAATCCTCTCTTTTACTGTCAAAAAGGCTGTCTTCTGGGTGCCCTCCAGCACCAAGTCCCTGGTTCATGGGTTGTCTCTGACTGCAAGGCAATTCTCCACAAGATGTTCCCCTCCGAGACTGAAATGAGGCAAACGTGCCAACTTTAGTATGGTGTCCCTTCCTCCAAATTACGCCCTTTGGCACCTAGGCACAGAAACAAGTGGGTGCTGTTCTCCAAGAAAAATCTCTCTTAATCCTTCGTGTGCGGACAAGCAGCTTCCATGCGAAATGTAATTTTGAGGCCAGCCAAGGATCTCCAGCCACACCACTGTACTCACACAGCATGTAAGAAGACATCAAAGGTAAGAAACGCAGATTTCTCCAAGTTTGGGCACTCAGTTTGAGGCTAGAGTATGTGGGGAAACATCTTGTTTGGCATCAAAGGTGACGTTTCAACTGGTTGAAAAGTCCGTCATCCCACTGCTTGCCTTCCCTGCCATTATCCAACAGATGGAGGAAAGGGACGGGGGGGGGGAGGCAAGCTCCGGGAGACAAGGAAAGATGGAGGAATGGGGGGGGGCAAACACCAGAAAATGAGGAAAGACAGAGGAATGAGGCAGGGTGGGAAAGGTGTAAGATGGTGACAGAGGAATGGGGCAGGGGGGAATAGCGGGAGACGGTGACAGACAGAGGAAAGGAGCGGATGGAAGGCAAACACTGGGAGACGAGGAAAAATGGAGGAACGGGAGGAACAGCGGGAGACGGAGACAGATGGTGGAACGGGTGGGTTGGGGTAGGCAAATGGTCAGGGACAACAACAGAACAGGGCGAGGGGAAGGTAAATACAGATGGCAGTGAAGATCATCATGGGTGGCATTCCCATTAATAAATATTCAGATTTTAATGGGGTTCTGCAGTGAGTCCTGTTAAAATCTGAACAAGGATTCCCCGGATTTTCAGACATTTAGTCTGCAGAAATGGGGAATCCCATCCATAGTGTTGGGACATTGGGCCCTTGAGCTGGATTCAGGCCAGAACAAAAGGCCAGTGGAAACACACCCAAAATGTTTGGAGGGGATCCTGGGTGTTTCACCATTGCAACCTGTGAAGAGACTGTATCTTAATGTGGTGGAGGGAGGGGGGCTTTGTATTTTTCAGCACTGTAGAATATGAAAACCCTTTTCCAGGTGTCGAATGTGGGCATTCAATTGTGGCATCAGTGTGCTCAGTACTGCAGCATGAGAAAAACACTTTTTTAATGCATTTGGGAGGTGACCATTCTGTGGCATCAATATGCTCAGCATTGCAGAATGACTAACACTTTTTTTGAATGGGACAGGTTGGTGTTCCATGTGGAGTCTGTGTATTTAAACACTGCAGAATGTGAAAAACCCTTTCATAGATGGAGCTGGGGACTCTATTTGACATCAGTGTTCTCAGCATTCTAGGATGTGTAAAGCTCTTGTCTGGGCAGGATGTGTGAGGAATCTTGCCAGTTTGTGTGCTCTGCATCGGTCGGTGAAATACTTTGTTTAGGAGAGGGTACTTTGAGTACCCTTAAATGGGTGAGAAAGGCGGGGTAGAAAAGCCAATTCTTCCTCCACAGTAGATATTCTTTGCAGTAGCTATACTGTGCCTATTTCAGTGCTAATGATAATAGGCCCACAGTGTGGATGCAAAAGAAAAAAAAAGACTTTCAAATTAAAATATTAATATCAAAATCTTCTGGAATACATTTCCTTTAAAAATGTCAAGTCATTGACAACAGTCCTATGGGGGGGGGGAGAGAAGAACTTTGCAGACAGCAGGAGGTAATGTTACAGAATTTTGTCAGCAGGTCTTCACAGGCTCTGCTTTCTTCCCATTAACTGGGCATAGGTCCGGCAGGCTTCATAAGGCCGGCTTGAGGGTAAACAGTGAGGATGCTGAAAGAGTCTGCCGAGAGTATCTTGGAAGATGGCAGTGGCAAAGCACTTCCTGTATGCTCAGGAAAAGGAGCGTGCAGCTAACTGCGCAGCGAAGTTTGCAGTCTGTTTATCCATTTATATTTATTACTGAACTCTGAGCATGCTTTAAGACACAGGCTGCATGGCACAAAGGTGCCACATTGCTTTCTTTATCCTCCATGCTATGGTCCTGCAAGTAGGTAAAGGTAGAAAATTGGGTGATAGAGATATTCCCTGCCCTTTTCTCTTGGAACACGAAAGCCCTCTGAGCTAGTTCAGAGATGGTTTGCAGGTACGTTTATTCATACAAGCCAGACAGGCTGCTCCACCCGTTTCATGAACATTGTAGCCTGGAAAAGTGGATTGGAGATGGGACATGAACACACAACCATCTCTAAGGCACATTGGAGCCACTTCTGTTGCTATGTGTGAATGCAGTCATAGAATCTCTCTTGCTTGCCTTCCGTTCTGAATGCTTTAGAAAATGCAGAGATTACGGGGATTGATGACTGATGAAGCCATTCTCTGTGTGTCTCTCTCATGCCAGCGATCCTACCTTTGGGCACTACTTCCTCTTCCAGATGCCCCAACCTAAATCCAGCCTTGTGGGGCTTGTGTGCCTGTGTGCCGCCGCCCCTTTGGCAGGGCAGTCCTTGGAGAATATCCCAGGGCTTCTCTCCTGCTTAATCCTTGCATTATTCTTTTCTGCTTGGAAGGCCTCCGGGTGCCTTCTTTTCTTTGCGGCTATTGTATAGAGCTCAGCTCAGTCAAGAGACGGACCCTCCACTAATCGGCTTCTCCATTCTAGATGGTCTTAAGCAGAACTGCCCGGAGGACAGGGCAATTGTTTGATGAAAAGCCTTCCTTGCCTTGTGCCAGGAGGAATCCTGGCCTCAGCTGAGGGTTACAAAAATCCTACAACACAAAAAGAGGTTGCAGACCCTCCACCTGCACTGGACGGGCTTGGATGGCGAAAATGGCACACTAGCCAGGAGACGTTTTATATGGCTGCTGCCCTGGTTGATTTGCAGGGTGCGGCGGCCGATCATTTGGGCTCAGCAGCAGCTGACCACGATGCGCAGGCAACATCCTCCCCTTTGCCTTGGCACCAACTAAACAGCCTCTATGAGCTGAATCCACGGGATAGGGCACCATCAGGAAATCCTTCCACAGGGCAGCGGTGGAGATTTGATGCCTCCCTGGTAAATGGACATCATCAGTCTTTATGCTGTAGCCATTTTTTTTAAAAAAAATCATCTTTCCCCAAATCTCATATACTGTAAGTTTGTATCAAATGCAGTGTCCACTGGTGCGTATTTGTGGCAGCACATCAGAAAAATAGATGGCTGTAGTGTTTTATCTAAAGAACCATAGGAAACTATATAGAATGTAGCCTGGAGGGGTGCTTTTCCTTTCCTTACATCTTTTTTTTTTCAAATTAAAGTTTCTCAAAACAGTGACCTTAAGAGCAGAAGGTAGACGAGGTGTTTCTGACCACGTGAGATTTCTAGGGATGAGGAAAGCTAACATCTCAGGAAGAATATGAGACATTCAATGAACATCCACCCAAATGGTTGTTGTTTCTTAAGTTTAGTTTTTTTAATGGGACAATTCTGAGTTGGTGGTCGAGTCTATTCTGCCTGGCAACACCACAACTGTGTAGCTCATTGTAGGTAATTTCTCTAGCCGGTTTCCTGTAAGGAAAGGCAAAGTAATCAATGGAAAACAGGTTTCAAAATTCTCCGCAGTCCCAGACTTGATCCTCAGTGTAGCACCTCTGTTTCACACAATGGAGATGTGCCGGCTACCTGCCTGCAAATCACCAGCTGTTGCTACCGAACTGTCAAACTCAACATTTCTGTGTTTTAAGCACTGAAATCCCAAAGTGTCGCCTCTGTCTGGAATATCATTCCTTGCAACACGGCAGAAAGTCTGTCATTCAGAAAAGGCATGGTGTCCTGGTCCTCCTCAGATTTCAAGGAGGAATCCAGGCTTCAAACAAGGCAGATGGTACTTTCAGCACAGAAAATGAAAATGTTTCCTTTTTCAAATAAATAATGCAGCTGTTCTCCCTGAGTGCCAGTGGTCAAAAGACCAATGCATCATGGGAGGAAAAATTGGACTTGCTGCCAGTTTCACAACTGGAATGACAGACAGATATTTTAGCAAAGTGAGAATGAGTTTATTATGGTATCTATAGCTGCTGTAAAAATTCATTTAAGAGGGGACTTGGAGTAAGCTCTATTGAACTCACAAATCTAGCAGCTTCAACATACATTTAGTCTATCAGGGGTTCAATAATACAAAATTTCAAAAGTAAAAAAAGAGCTATTTAAAATGACATGTTTTATATGTAAAGGTAGCTACTCAAAATATTGGAAGTTCCTAATACTGCTGTTTTCTCTAACTGAAAAGGCATCCATCCTTCCAGTAATAAAGTTGACTTTTTAAAAATTCATGATAGATTGCTCCCAGAACCCCAGCTACAACTGGTAACACTTGTGCTACTGAAGGGTAACAAATATGTATGTATTTATTTATTAATATTATATAACACCAATATCCCCCCCCCAAAAAAAAAAAGGGATCCAGAAATGATTCAGGGAATTACAAATCACTTAGCTTAAGATCAGTTCCAGGTAAAGTAATGAAAAACATCATGATGGGTAAAATTAGTATCTACATCGAAAGGCCAACATTGCTGAAGGGAAATCAGCATGGTTTCTAGAAGGATAAATTGTAAATGTGCTAGAATTATTTGGCCCTGTTCACACAAGTCTAAGACAGGATGGCCTATTCATTAATTCGCATTGAGGTCGTGCTAGTTCTGTTCACACCTAGATCGCTATAAGTTATCTTCAGGCCGTCTCCGCCTTGGGCTCCATTGCTCACACCTGTCTCCACGATCAACCTGAGCCTCCTCCATGGAACTATTGGCAGCAGCTTTCCTTTTTATCGGTCTATCCATCCACCCACCCATCCATCCATCCATCCATCCCGCCCTATACCCAAAGGTCTCAGGGCGGGTAACAGCATTTAAAATCCAATACAGTAAAACAGTAAAGAATCTATATTAAAACAATAGTATCTGCAAATAACTACCAGTGGTTACAAGTGGGAAGGGAAAGGTGTCCCCATTTAACCAAAGGCCAGGGCAAAGAGGTGCTTCTTCACTACCTTCCTGAACATATAGAGTGAGGGAGTCTGATGCAGCTCTTAATATTTGGGGCAGAATAGCATCCTTCATAGCCGAGAGAGAAGCAAGCTAGACATTGGGACAGAAGCCACTGGATCCTTCAACAACAATGGTACAGGGATGCCCTGATGCCTCCCAAGATGGCCGTCCTGATGCTTTAAAAGCAGGGCCTTCCGTTTCCTGCTGCCTGAACCTTTTGTGTCTGACCTGCTTCTTTCTCTAACAAACTTTGCCATCTTCTTGTTCTTCCTTCCATCTCCAGTGGGCGCTTTCCCCAGAACCAGCCAGAGACATTCGTGGGCATCACCGATTTCCCTCCCTCCAGTTCCTTCTTGCCAGGGCTTAATTTGTCATTTGTAAAGCAGAAAATGACCATATTCTTATGCGCTTCCAACTGCCTCTCCCTCCCTCCCTCCTGAGCCGCTGCCCTTCTGCCTGGCAAACCTGGAGCGCATTATGCAAGCCTCCTTTTTCTTCCAGCTAACAAGCAGCCTGTGAAAGTGATATAATATATTTCCCTTGAAGCATTTGGAGTACCATACACCGTGTGACCTTTCAGAGCCCTGTTCACAAAGGAATAAGAAATAACCATTCTTATATCTCAGGCCTATGATTATACCAATAGCTGTAACTCAGGCCCATAAAAGCCCCTTAGCCAAGCTGGAGATGCATTCCCCAAAAGAGAAGAGCACATCATAATTGACCTACAATGAACCCTCCTCTTTTATAGGCGGAAGAAGATTTAAATATGGGAGAACATAGCCAGGGGTTACTGACTCTCTAAAGACCACTTAGATCTGTCCGCATAGCCCTCCATGATTAACAACAATGGGTGATGTATACACGCATGGACTACAAACAGCCTCGTCCGTGCCCTCTAAATGTTTACTAACTTCCTGGCAATGAAACACACCACTCTTCGCCTGCGAAATTTCTTTTTTTGTTTCCATCTGTTTGCACCTTCGTCTGCTCAAAAATATCATGGCCATGCTAAGCTTCTCTGCGTCAGCTTGGGGAGGCGATCCCTGATAAATCAACATGGAGGCAGCCACCGAAAACAGCAATTAGACGGCTCCAAATGCAGTGCACGTGCTCCAAAGAGGCCACTATGTTCACCAGAATTTATTTATTATGTTTAATTTATGTCTCTCCCTACAAGGCTCTGTTGGTGTACAACATATACCGTGATTTTTTTAAAAAAGAAAGAAAGTAAAAACAGCACAAATTTCTAGAAATATCAAAGCATAAATCAGGAATGTTGGGACATTTGGAAAAACTTCCTGGAAGGGAGAACCATCAGGCCACCTCCAGAATTATCCACTTTATCATGTTATTTAGCTCTTTTTAGGGGTGAGCCAGTTTGGTCTAGTAGTTAAGGAGCTAGATTCTTGTCTGGGAATACCAGAAAGGGCCCGTGCCTCCAGACAGGGGCCGTTTCTGCACTTGGCTTTATTCTGGACTATATCTCAGGATAGGGGCCTGCCGTTCAAATGCTAGTGCAAACTATGGAAGGCTGCAGGCAAGGCCTGCCAGAGTCTGCATTACCATGCAGACAACAGTCCCCGATCCCAAGATATATTCCAGAATAAGGCCAAGTGTAGAAAGGGCCCCTGTCTGGAGGCAGCGTTAGCCAGAGGAATGGGTTAGCTTGTGGAGTTGTGTTGACCCTTCATGGAAAATCTTCAAGCAGATGCTGAATAATTGTCTATCAGAAATATTCTAATGAATCCATCATTAAGCAGGGATTTCCTTCCAGCTCCGTGATCCTATGAGAAAAACAACCCCGCTCTGTCTGTCAAACGCTAACCAAAAAAGGTCCATTTGTGTGGCTCTGAGCAAGATGTGTTCTTGTCCTGTTTGTGGGATACTGTACGCAACTCGTTGGCAACTGTAAGAACAAGGTATGGGACTAGAAGGACTACTCGTGCAATTGAGAAGGGCATTTCTTACATTCTTGCGCTAGGAACCTATATAAACAGGACATGTTGCTGAATCCATGTTCTGCCCATAGACTTCCACATATGTGATTGGAGTAGACTGGCCCGCTGAACTGCCAGGAATCGCTCTGTTCCCACCTTCTTCTCTCTTTTGGGTGCATATCCCTAGTAAAAGTCCAGTCGGGAAGCCAAGCATGAGTGTGTTACCAGACTCCTGTTCCATCTTCTGTGTGTCTGAGAATCCAGGGATCCGAGTGGATTTTCTGCCTCACGTACCTGAGCTACTGGATGCTGAGACACTACAACTGGGATCAGAGGTCCAGCCAGTGCCTGAGCTTGGTGTTCCAATCACCCACTCACGTTTCAGAATGCTGGTCAGATCAATCTCCGTTTCCAACCTCCTCCCTCTCAGCTGTAGCCTTTCTCAGATCCACATCTTTATCACCTTCCCGGATAAAACTCTGTCTAAGGTTCCATGTATAACAGGATGCCCTATAGCCTAGAAACAGCCCTTTGTCTGTGGGTCCCAAAGCTTCTCCACCAAACTCAGCACAGCATTGCTTAGCAACACCATGCATACCGCCCCCCCCATGTGTGCTCTAATGAGGATGTTTCCTACCAGAGCACAATTAAGTGAGAAACACTTCAGCAGGGCTATATTTCTCAACCAAAGGCATTTCCCTGTTTGATGTCTCCAGAGTTGAGCATCAGCATTTTCCTCTTCTCTGAAAGATGCATTTTGTTTTCTAGTTCTCGAGTCTTTTGCTTACAAACGGTGCTTGCTGTTGTGTACCACCGAGTCATGGCTGGCTCCTGGTCACCTGCACGGGTACCTCTGCACGGGCACCTCTGTGCAGTTTTCTCAGCAGAGATACAGAAGTGGTTTGCCATTGCCTATTTCTGGGGAGAGACTGGAGATCGAATTGGCACCCTTCTGCTTTCCAGGTAGTTGACTCTACCACTGAGCAATAGCCCTTCCCAGACTCCATGGACCCAGCCATGCAGTTTTCTTGGTAGATATAGAGAAGTGGTTTGCCATTGCCTACTGGGGACTGAGCCAATAATTCTGTGCTATTCTGGGCCACACTACTGATATCCCATCCAATGCACAGGACACCCCTGCCAGCGATTGCCTCAGGCCCCATCACTCATGTCTTTGAAGGCAGGACCACCACCACCCCTCTATGTCTGGATTCCGGAAGTGATCTTTGGAGGAAACGCATAGGCTGCAAAGACAGGGTGGCAATGGTGGAACACAGCCATGACCACAGGAAGAAGGCCCATTGCCTTATCCAGAGCAGGCAGCATTAATAAAATTGTAGACCTCTTAAAAGAATAGGGGCCATGTGGGACACTTCTGGGCTGGACTACGGCTAGTTCCACACAGAAGATTTTTCCTAGTGAGCAGCTTGTTCCGTGATAAGGCCCAGCTTCAGGCAACTCAGCCCTGAGGAAGGAAGCCAGCAAAATGGATTCTTCTACTGCAGTTATGTAATTATTTTAACCTATTTCAAAGTCTCTTTGGCCAGGCGTGTAGCCATTCTCAACGGGAGCCACAGCCATGGATATTCCTTGCTCCCTGGCCGTGCGTAGACCACTGCAGACAGGGGTATCGATTTACATGTCTGGGAATTGCGAATGCATGATTTATTGACACCTTAAAATGGTCTCTTTTCACTTTCTTTTTTTAAAAGGGGTCTTCTTGTTCCAGAGCAGCGAAGCTAGGGTCTCTCTCTTTCAACTGGGCTTTTAGGGTGGGAAATGCCCAGGAGTTTGGTTTGCTCTGTAACTCAAGCAGCCCCACTAAGTAAAACTGACCACAATATAATTATGTTCAACATCCTCAAGGGAAGGATCGTGGAGGTTGGGGGGGGGGGAGAGAAACAGAGGAAGCTAGTTAAAAAGGCCCTAAAGTCGAAAGCGAGGAAATTAAAAAACCTTCAGCTCAGCACGGAGCCTGTATATAAGCAGAATCACAGAAAGCAGCTCAGAGGAGCCTTAAATGAAAGGAAGCACAATGTCCTTTAGCGAGCAGCTCTTGCTGCCGACATGTGCAAGGCAGCAAAGCTTTGGGGACCAAAGGGAGAGCTTTCAGGGGAACAACAGGAGGTAGACAGGTTATCACAGAAAGGAAAAAGCAGTTGCAAATCCGTCTGTTTCGGGTTAGTGGCTTTTGTCCCGAATCTTGGCATCTCCTAGCCATTGATAGGGCACTATTGGGGATGAAGAGTGGGAGAGAGACCCACAGACAGACAGAGGGGATGTTTTTCTTTGTAGGCAGTTCTTTGTACAGCCATCTCTTCGTCTTTATGGTTTTAACAGTCACATGTTTTGGGTGCCCCTCAATAGCAGGACTATATATAAAGGTGTGGGGGGTAACAGCAACCCATGGAATCCACCTGTTTGTGAGTTTAGGAGGCTTCCCCACTTTCTTGCAGGTGGCATGGGGGTTGAAGGTACTGGCTTTGCCAGTTTGGAGTGGGTGGTGCTGTTCCCCTTGCTCTGCTCTGAATTAGCCCTGTACTTCTGAGGCTGTGTCTGTAGGGCCAATATATATATAGGTTTGTCCCTCATGCTCAGATCTGCAAATGCCAGAATGCGTGCAGACAGTCCCTGCTCTTGAGAAAGAGCAAATGCTGGAAATCCCTTGGGTCACAGGCACCAATTCCTACCGGCCTTAGAGGTGTTAGGAGAAAGCTGAATTTTTTTTTCCTCCTACAGTTTTTCACCTGGGGGGGGGGGGAAGGATTCCCCTCCCTTTCCCAGGTAGCACTATTATTTAATATTTGCAGATCTGAAATTTATGGGGTTTTCTAGGACTATCACTCCTGTGAATACTGTAGAATTGCTGCAAGGCCTTAAGGCAGTTGACAGAAAAGAATCAAAACGTGTCAAAATGATACAAGTAGGGCTTTTATTATTAATTTTTTGATCTAAAGCTGGCTTCCAGAAGAGTATGAGAAAAACTAGAAAAACAAATGAAGCTATTGTTATAACTATAGGTTACTAATACAATCCTCTTAAGTGGTCTAGTGGTTAGGGAGTCAGACTCTTATCTGGGAAAACCGGGCCGGTTTGATTCCACATTCCTCCACGAAGCCAGCTGGGTGACCTTGGGCTAGTCACAGCTCTCTTCTGAGCTCTCACAGCCCCACCTACCTCACAGGGTATTCTGTTGTAGGGAGAAGAACAGAAGGTTTGTCAGCTGCTCTGAGTCCCCTTAAATGGGTGAGAAAAGTGGGGTAGAAAAGCCAACTCCTTTTCTTCTAAACGGATGATATCTAGAGAGAGAGACAGGGCTTTCTCTGTGGTGGCCCTTTGGCTTTGGAGCAGACTTCTCTCAGATATATGCCATGCACTCACGTAAACACATTCCAGCATCCAGTAAAAATTGTTTTATTTTTCCTCATTCAAGCATTTGATGATATGTGGTCCCTTCTTTCCCCCTCTTTTGATATTAGTGGATTGTATGATGTTTTATCTTCACCCTGCCACAGACAGAAACCGATTGGTTCCAATGCTAATGGAGGCACCCAGTTTCACTCCCCTTCCCCTCTTCCTTGGCAGCATGTGGGTGTGCGGATGTGTGCTGCACCCACTCACATGCCCATTTGGGCAGGCGGGCGTCACAGGCCGCTCCATGGTGGAAGGCCATTTCCAGGACCCCAGTGAACGTGGCTTTATTTAATGAGCGCGTCTTTCCTGACAGATTCATTATTTGTGTTCAGTTGCTTCAAGTCAAAACTGATTAGTTACCCTTGCTGCTGCAAAGATTTAATGATTTTATTGTTTATCTTCAATTTATTTTGATTAACATCTCCGTTTGTTTCATTGCCAGTGCAATTAGGTATAGCATAACAGCGCCTACTTTAATTTTGTGGAAATTAAGATGAATAAGTGACGGATTATGGCACTTTGTTTAACAAATAAATCACAGTTAAGAGGATTGTATTAGTAATAAATGAAATGAGAATGAGAAAGGGGGGGGCAAAACGAGGAGAGAGTCTAATTTAAGCGTCTGGATTCTGTTTGCTTCTGCTGTGCCAAAAAGGGAGGAGCTTTATTTTGGGAGAGGAAGCTGTTTGGAAGCTGCCTTTCCTGAAAGACACTCAAAAGTGGAAGGAGCAATTTTGTTTATCAAGCAAATAAGGAACAGCAAGCAAGATGAAAGGAAAGGTTAAGGAGTGGACCATAGGCCCTTGCTGCCCTGGGACGTAATTCTAAGATGTATCCTGGCAGCGTGCTAGTCCGGACTACAGCAGGCCTTGTAGAGGATCTGCCTCAGTCTTCACTAGCTTGAAGCTGCAGACCCTTATTCCACAGTATATCCTGGAACAAGGCCCAAGAGCAATAGGATAGGAATAATGCGGGTGATTCTGAGATCTCCAGAATCTGATCAGAAAAGAAAACAGCCCAAAGCCCCCTGTGCTGACATACCTTTGGAAAGCCCTGAAAGAGAACAACTTAGTCTAAATCAACCTTCAAGCGTTATTTGCTGCTCCTCATTGCTCCCAAGGTGGTGGTTCAGTTTTGCTTTGATATTTTGCAACAGTTTTGTTCATGTGCGCACTTGGGCAGAGCTGTTTTCTCCGGAGTTTCTAGCCCTTTATGCACTGGGGCCTATTCCAGATTATATACTGGACCCTCATCCCTCCCAGTTTGGTCTAGTGGTTAGGGAGCCAAACTCTTATCTGCGGAATACCGGGCTTGATTCTGCAATCCTCCATGAAGCCAGCGGGTGACCTTGAGCTAGTCACAGCTCTCTTCTGAGCTCTCACAGCCCCACCTACCTCACAGGTTGGAGAGATTAAACTTGACTCATTGGCATGTGGGGAGAAGAACAGAAGGTTTGTCAGCCGCTTTGAGTCCCCTTAAATGGATGAGAAAAGTGGAGTAGAAAAGCTGATATTTCTTCTTCCTCCAGGACACCAGCTGGGTGGCCTTGGGCTAGTCAGAACTCTCTTCTGAGCTCTCATAGCCATACCCACTTCACAGGGTGTCTGCTGTGGGGAGAAGAACAGAAGATTTGTCAGCTGCTTTGAGTCCCCTTAAATGGGTGAAAAAAGCAGGGTAGTAAAACCAACTCGTCGTCTTCTTCCCTTCCACCATCTGGACATCAGTCCTTCCCCTGGGCTATGTGGATTTTCCCTTCCACCATCAGGATGTCACCCTTTCTCCTCCACCATCTGGACCTCACCCTTTCCCAGCCATCCTGTGAAAAAGCATCCCTGGAAAATAATTTTGCAGGTGGCAGCAAAACTCCAAGCTCATGAAGATCTCAGAAAGCAAGGCATCGACCCTGGCAACCATTTCCTTCAGATCACAGCAAGCTGCAAACCAATGCCAGCACAACTCATTCGAGAAAACGGTTCCACTCTACAGCCCGGTGATTCCGTAGCTTCTGCACCACTCTAAGGGGTAGCTGTCTTCAGAATCCAGTAGATCAATCCAGTCTTTTGTTTCAGCCTCTCGTAGTCTTCCTACTTGTCTGAGCCATTTAAACTGGCACAGTTTTCAAGTCCCATGAGCATTTTCCTGAAAGATATTTGGGATCTGGAGAATTTCTGCCACAACGGGTGCACATAATTTCTTTCTAAAGAAGAATCCAGCAGCTTCTTTGCAGCACTTGCTCTGTAAACTGTTTTTTAAGAGAAAAGGTAAATAAAAGTGTCCCGAACTACGCTCAGCTCGCTCACCTCTTGATGACTACGTGGACAAACCCGCACGGTTCTTTTCAAAACAGGATAGAAATGGCTTGCCATGGACTTCTTCCGGGATATTTATTAACTTTTCAGACAAGCCTATAACCCTGGGATTTCCTGATGGTTTCCTGTTCAGATAAAGGGGTAACATGCCACTGAGTCAAGTTTAATCCCCCCTTGTTTCATCCTGTCTCTCACAGTGGCCCACCCATTGCTTCTGGGCATCCCAAGCAGAATATGAGGGCAAAATGCCCACCTGCTCTTCACTCCCTGCATACGGCCTTCAGGGGCCTCCTGCCCGTCTCTCCAACCTGGCAGTGGTATCTGGGCACCTGCTCTAGTAGCCCTTGATGCACCTGTGCTGCAGGAATGAAGAGGAGCCTGCTGGATGAGGCCACAGCCCATCTAGTCCAGCATCCCATCTCACAGTGGCCCACCAAGTACTTCTGGTTATCTAGAATCATAGCCTTGGAAGGGACCTCCAGGGTCATCCAGTCCAACCTCAGTGCAGGACTTGAAGACCTCCAGGAAGGAGAACCCATGACCTCCCTGTACTCATTGCCCTCTCTCGGGACAAAGGCAGAAGCCACACCTTCACCTGCTCTGGACATCCTGAGAGGGCTCCACCAGCCTGTCTCTCCAGCCTGGAGGGGCTCCCTGGGCATCCATCCATCCATCCTAGGAGCCTGTCTTCCAGAACTTTGCGACCTTCAAAAGCCGAGTCCCCCATCGTCTCGAGCAAACCCTGCCAGCAACGGCTGCGAGGGCTGGCCAGGCAGAGAAGTTCTGGGTGGCCGCCTTCCTCGCATCCTCGTCGCTGCCTTCCTCCTCCTCCTCCTCTTCTCTGTTGGGAGGCCAGTTCGCGTTGGGGCGGGGGCGGGAAGGGGTTCGCGCGCTGGGTAGGCGAAGTCCGGAGCGAGCGCCAGGCCCGGGGAGGAGAGCCCCCTCTCGCCGCCATCCGCGCGCCCTTTTGCGCCCTCGCGGAGCCTCCGTCCCGAGCGTGCGCTTCCCACGGTGCCGCCGCCGCCGCCGCCGCCTCTCCTGCCTCCTTCTCCGGCTGCTCAGAGCCGCGACTGGCGAGAGTGGAGGGAACCACGTTTGCGCACCCAAATCCGCCCCCCCCCCAATCTCTTGCTCCCGTCGAAGCAGCTCCGGGCTCTGCAAGCGGCAGGTAGGAAGCCGCCAGGTGGGGTGCCGGACAGGCGCCTCCTCCCGACTCGCCAGCCCCCCTCCTACCCCGAAGAAGGATGGGCAAGGGGCGGAGAGGGGAGACGGGGGCGGGCGGGCGCCGCCTGCTGCTGCTGCCGCCGCCGCCGCCGCCGCCGCTCCGGCGATGCCTGCTCCTCCGTGCCGACTGCTGCCGCTGTCCCCGACTCGCCCGGCGCGGGGGGCCAGTAGCCCCGCGCCGGAGGGAGCGTCAGAGGCGTGGAGACCCCGTTCCGCGTTGGATTGCCCGACGCCCGCGGGGATTGTGCGTTCCGCTCCCGGGTAGGTAGGTAGGTCTGGCGGCTCTGCTGCGCTGGATTCCGCTGCGCGCGCGGCTCCTCTTCCTACCGTTCCTCCCCCCTCCCCTATATCCTGGTTTCTCTTTATCCTTTCCCTTTCCCTCCCCCTGCCCCGCCCGAGCGCCCCCCCCGAGCGCCCCCCCCTCGTCGATTTTGCCTCGTTCCGTTTGGTGCGCCTCGGGTTGCAGGGGGCGCCTGGATCCTTCATCCTCATCTTCATCCCTGGATTTCCGTGGCAGGCCGAATTCGCTGCGTCCCGGCGCCCGGGCGCAACGGCTGGCTTTCTGGGGCTGGGATGCCTAGGCCTGGCAGGCGTTGTTCCCGGGGAGGGTGGCAGGGGGAGGAAGAGAAATCCGGGTTTTCGGAAGCTTCCCTCTCCGTTTCCCTTCCGGCTTTCCCGGCGTTTCGGATCTGTCCAGGGTTGGGGCTTGCGCCAAGCTGGTGTCTATAGGAGGGCACCAGGCTCGGGGTGTGTGTGTCTGTGGTCCAGATCGGGCGCCGCCGCCCCCTCCAGACTCCTTTGTGCTCCCTACCAAGGCGGGGTGGGGGTGGGGGGGTCGAAGAGAAAAAAGAAACACCCCGAAACAAAACCTCTGAGCGCCTTGGGGCTCATGACAACTCGTTCCCACCAGAGTCGGAGCTATCCCGTTTCCTCTTCTTCACCCCTCCCGTTCCTTCTACGGCTTATCCTCGGAGAGGTTTCTCAGCATTCCAGCTTCGATCCCGATCAGGCTTTCCCGGGCCTTCCCCGGTTGCAGTGCGCCGCTGCGTGGGCCAAGGGACACGAATCCGGCGCCACTCCGGAGCACTTCTCGGACTAAGCCACCCTTCTCCGCCGGCCTCCCTTCCCAAGCGCCCTGGCCGGCTTGGGAACCTCGCTGGGAAGAGGGGGAGGCGGAAAGCAAAAATGGTGTGTGTGCGCCCCCCTTGTCGGACGAAAAGGCGAGGGGGGGCGCAGAGGAGTCGTCTTGTTCGGAGCTTCTGGGGAGGCTGCCCTGCGCATCTCTGCACGATGCTTGGGCCGAGGGTCGGGGAGAGGGGTGCACGCGGGGGGGGGGTCTGTCTTCCTCGGATGGAGCCGGATCTTGAACCGAGTGGGGGGGGGTTCCTTTCCAATCCTGATAGGTCTGTGGTACAAGGGGGGGGGGAGAAGGGCTATGGACGGAGGAAACAGCCTGTCTTGGGCTCTTTTCCACGCGGGGCTCTGCCGTCTGCTTGGGTGGGGAGGGGCTCTCTTGTGCCCCCCCCCTTTGCTGGTGCCTGAGGTGGAATGGATTCATCGGGCTCCTAAGCTGGCGGCGGCGATGAGGGTGTCCCGCCTCCAGGAGATCTGCTTCCGACGGCTCCGGACGGAGGGTCGTGGGCATTCGTTGAAAATTCAGATTTTTTTTTTTAAATCATCCTTGTTGTTGAAAGCGGAGATTTCGTGCGGAGTCTTCCTGCTAGGAAACTAGACACGTGATTGATCGAGGGCTGCCTCGGGTGGGGTGGGAAGAGGCGCTTCCCGAAGAAGACGCCCCTCCGTCGTCAGAAAAAGGCAAAGGAGGGGAATCCCTGCGTTTCTACCCACCCCAGGCCCTAGGGCTTGTTACGCGCATTGATCTGAACGTGGGAAACCTCCGGCCAGCACCTGGAGGGAAAGAGAAGGAGAAGGGGGTCTTCTGGTGGAGGGCTTGCCAGAATGGGGGTCGGGGCTGGTTCACTCCCCGAGAAAGCTCAGGAGCACGTGGTCGTGTAAAAGGGGGGTACGGGGTGGGGAGAAACTCCCTTTTCCTTTTAAGCGTCTTCCGATGTAGGCGGGAGTCGATCTCACGCGGTTGTTGCTGTTGAAGCGGGTTGAATTCCGTTCTACTTTAAACCGGTGTATAAAGGCGTGGGGGGGGGGGAGAGGAGAAGGAGGCACGTGTGAATGCAGAGTGAGTAGAGCAAACCTCAGAAACTGCTCCAGGTCCCATCAGAAAGCCCAGCTACGATTGTGCAGCTATGCGAGGCGGGGAGGAAACCTGGGAGGGGTGGGGGGTTCGTTTGGCGTGTCCGTGGGAGACCGTCCTTTCTTCCTTCCACGGTGGGGCTCTCCTGCGCCCCTCCAGACACCCCTGAACTAAAACTCCCGCCATTCCAGAGCAGACTCGATTGGGAGGGAGCGTCTCTTTCGGAAAGCTGCGGGGTTCGTTCGGAGCTCTACGAAAACGCTTCGGACTCTGGGCATGTCTGGATGGCTTTTGCGGGCGGAGGGCGAGGAGAAAGTTAACGTCACGCGCGCGCCCCTCCCCCACCTCTCTGCCCCTAGAAAAGAACCGGGTCTGGACAGAATCATAGGCGAACAATCGCCCGTGAGGGCAGGGAAAGAAAGCAGGAGCGCGAGAGAGACGCCCCGCGGTCGGGAGCTGTGGTTCTGGAGGGGGCCACCCCCGGTCAGGGTCCCGACACCCGAATACGCACCGGGCAGCTCCCTTTGGAGCGCAGAGTGCCGACTCAGCCGCCCGTTACCTGCGATGGGGTCCTGGGTGTGTGTGTGAGGAGACCCCGCGTTCTCACGTTCGCCCTGTCTCGCATTCCGTGCGTAAACGGCCCTGCGCTTCTTTCTTTCTCTCTCTCCTTTCTTTTCTGTCTTTCTCTCTCTTTTCCCTCTGGCGAAATCGCCACTATTGAGGGGCGGAAGGGGGTGGGGGCGGAAAGGCTGCAGTTTCCAGAGAGATCTCCTTTCTTGCACTGTTCGAAGGATGGCTCATTAATTAAAAGAACCGCTAATTGCGCCTTGCCAAGGAGGATATAGGGCGCAGGGGGAGCGTCACAAACGGGGGGGGGAGAAAGGCAGAGAGAGAGGCGCTCCCTGCCAATTCCCCCCCCCACTTAATTTATGATTTTTTTAATTTTTTTTGAGCGCTCTGCCTGGCAGCTTTGGTCCGCCGTTCCAGGGATCCGTGAAAGGAAAGAGGCGAAGCCCCCCTAAAACGCGCTTTGAGGATAATTCAATTCTTCCCGTTTCCCGGCTGGACTTTGCCATGGAGGCTCTTGGCGAAGTCGGTTTCGTACAGACGGAACGAGCCTCTTTACCCCTTCTGGCTCTCCCGGACGGCCTCGCGTATGGTGGGCCCGTTTCCCACGTTCAACTCGACACGCGTCTCTTTTGCTTTGTTCCCCCTACCTATGGGGCCGCGGAGCCAAGTTTTCAGTTGCCCCTTTCGCCACCGAGGAGAGATTAAAAAACAAAGGGCTGCTCCCTTTAGGATCTCTCGGGCTCCTGGAAGGGAATGGCCTGCCTTCAATCGTATCTTCTGGTCTGGACGTCCGACCGGGCGGAAGAGAATCGGCCGCGACGGCAACGAAATCCAGCCGCCAGAGCTTCAGCTTCACGCTTGCGGGCCGCGAGGAAGCAGGACGGCTTGGGACGCGCCAGAACGCCCCGGGCTACTGGGGAGAGGCGCTCTGTGTATGCCCAGGAGAAGGGTTGGAACCGGCGGCCAAAGAACCCTTGCGCCAGAGGAGGAGAAAAGGAAGATTTCGATAGTTTCCAGAGTGGGGGGGAATTGATTTTCTCCAGCGCAGGAGCCCTTCCGGCTGGCTTGGCGAGGGGGGAATCGCTTTAAGAGCGAAAGCGGAACGGAGCCGGCTCCCTGCGGCGCTTCCCGTTCTGAACGGCTCCTGGGGCCAGAGACCTTCCTTGCCGAGGTCCAGGCGAGCGCGGGAGAAGGGAGCCGCGCGGGCGCATCTCTTCCCCGAGGGGCGCGCGAGGTGCGGGCTCCCGCAGTCCTAACCCTTCCCCACCGCCCCTCCCCTCGACAAACCCAGTGACCTGGGAGGGCCGAGAATTGCCCCACCGAGCACGCGGCTTCCCTGGGCGGACGAGCGCTCCGCCCGTGTTGGGGGGCCCTGGGTACCTGCCTTCGTCCGCTTTGCTATCCGCCTGGCCGTCGATCCAGCCTTCGATCCATCCAGTTCACACCTTGCTATCTATAGATGTAGATAGAAGAGCAAGAGATGGATGGATGGATGGATAGGAGAGCAAGAGATGAGATGGATGGGTAGAGATCTATCTATCTATCTATCTATCTATCTATCTATCTATCTATCTATCTATCTATCTATCTATCTATCTATCTATCTATCTATCTATCTATCTATCTATCCATCTATCCATCTATCTATCATCTTCTGTGAAAGGCTTTTATCCCATCAGTCCATCTATCTTCTGGGAGGGGCCCCTGTCCCTTCCCTCTCTAATTTTGGTGACAGTCCCCCCCCCCGCTTCCTGTCTGTTTGTCTTCTGGGAAGGGTCCCCCCTCTTTATCCATCTGGCTAGCTAGCTAAAGGCACCCTTCAATTGCTTCCTAAGAGTCTTTCTCCCCTCCCCCCCCCACTACATGTATCTGTCGTATTTTCTACGCAGCCCCCTATCAGCAGAGGGATCAATCAGTCGATGGGTCTTTAAGGGCGCTTGGTCAGCTCAGCACCGCTGTCAGCCACCCTTCTGTCCCTCTACTTTCATTCTCTCTCTCTTACTTCCATCTTTCCTTTTCATCATTGGCTCCTTCTTCCTCCAGCGTATTTATCCAGACCCAGAGCCGCCTCCCCCCTCGCAAAAAAGCACAGCAAGCCCCCCCCCAACCTTTGCCATTGGCTCAGGCTAAGAGGGAGATCGTTGCCAGCCGGGTGGGCGGTGGGCAGTGGGTCACGGCCAGGCTGGAGCAGCTACTTAGAAGATGATGGTTTAGGGTTGGGGAAGGAAACGGCTCCCAGGTTTTCTTCTCAGTGTAGTGCAAGGGAGAGCCGAAGTGCGCAGGTTCCGGGCATCAATGTGGCGGGTGCCACACGTCAAGCGATGGAGCTGCTTTTGTCTCTTGGCTTTTGGCTGTGAGGGAGCTGAGGTCCGTGCCCAGTCGCGGCCGGAGAAGAAGGAGAGTTGGCTTTTCTACCCTGCTTTTCTCACCCGTTTAAGGGGACTCAAAGCAGCTGGCAAACGTTCTGTTCTTCTCCCCACGACAGACACCCTGTGAGGTAGGTGGGGCAGTGAGAGCTCAGAAGAGAGCTGTGACTAGCCTGAGGTCACCCAGCTGGCTTTGTGGAGAATTGTGGAATGGTACCCGATATTCCCACATAACGGTCCGGCTCCCTAACCACTAGACCAGTGAAAGGTTTAGTACCTTTTGTGGTTTTGGCTGCCTTTGCCGGTCTGTTTTATAACTGATCCGAGCCCCACGATCCAGGGGAGATGGGGAAGAAAATCCCTAAAAATCCTTTTTACCTTCAGGAACGCCAGACTTGCTCCTCTTTGCCCTAGAAAACAGAAAATAAAAACCACAGAGCCTATTTAAGCTATTTCCCCTTTGAAGATTGCCAAGGCCTCATCTCTATTATTATTTTATTATTATTATTATTATCATTATCATCATCATCGTTATTATTTGCATTGTCATCCTAATCATCCTCACTATTATTATAAATCAATTATTATGGCTATGACTCATCCATCCCCTTTGGGGAGGCGGAAGAAAACATACAATTTGGGGGCCTCACCGTAGATCTTGACAGGTCCAGCAAGTCCCCACCAGAGAACAGACCCCCTTCCCCCCACTTCCGTCCATCCCTCCCTTTCCTTTCTTCCTCTCCGCCTTCCCTCTTTCCCTTTCTCCCACCATTCCCCCCCCTCGCCCGATCTCCACCTTTCTTTTACATAATATTCGCACGGGTTGCTTAGAAAAGAAAAGGGAAAAGGAAAAGAAAGAAAAGAAAAGAGGGGGGGTAGCGGGGCGCGCGCGAAAGAGGCGCTTCTAACCTTGTTCTCCGCTTCTGCGCCAACGCGCTCAAATCCCATCTTTCACGTGTCTTGTTCTGTTTTAAGTTCAGCGCATTTAACAGGACCCTGGAGAGAAGCGGGTGCCGGGGGGGGGGCGGGATTCTCTTCCCTTTTTTGACACTTAAGAGGGAGGGAGAAAGGAAGAAAGAGAGAAAGAAAATGAGGGAGAAAGAAAAGGGAAGGAGGGAGGTGTAATTTAGAGGTCTCCCCTGTCCGTGTGTCCATCCGTCCGCCCGTCCATCCCTCCGTCCGCCCAAGAGCAGCCCCGTGCAAAGTTCTCTCTCTCTCTCTCTCAGCCCCTCTCCCCATTCCCTTGGGCCCCTGTTGGGCAGAGGAAGATGTTCTCCTTCATAACCCACCCCCCTTTAAGGCTCCCCACCCTCCGCCTGCCCGCTTTCCTCGCTTTCCTCCCAGGGAGGGAGGCAGCTCATTAGCCAAATTTCCCCGCCCAGCCAGGACCGTGGGATGGCATTTTGGAGCCCACCCCAAGATGTCTACGTAACCGAAGGTGGCGGGGGGGGGCTTCCTTCTGCCTTAAGTATCTGTGGGGTGGGTGGGAGAAGAGGAGGGGATGCTAGAGGCTGCTGCTCTGCTAGTGGTGTTGATGGGAAAGATGGGGACAGGTTTCCTGCTCCCCCCCCCCCGCTTGATGGCCTGAGATCGGCTTCCCAGGATCGGCGAAGATCCCTCGGCAGAGCGCTGGGTGCGAAATGGCTCCCTCCTCTTTTCCACTGATTATGTCGACTCCGGGCTCCAGCGCGGGCCTCGAACGTCTTCCGGGAATCCGGTGGAGCGACTTGGAAGGGATCGAGGATCTGGCGTCCGGCTGTCGATGAACTTTGGGGTTTTTTTTTAAGAATGATTCCACAAGGCCAAAGGGTTCCCATTCCAGGGCTGATCCCGGGCTCTTTCTGCAGGTGGAGAGGGAAGGCGACGAAGGCATCGCCGGCCTAGGCCGAGCGGGGAAAAAGCGGTGAGCCCGGAGTTTTCATTCGTGGCCCCGCAAGACCTATTCCAAGCCGCCTTCTTTTGAACGGTCTGCTCCACGTTGGCCCCTCCTTCCTTCCAAGGAGTGCCTTCCACGCCTTCCCGGTTGGGGCCTCGGTGGGAGCCGCTTCTCATTCTGACGACGCCCAAGTTTATCAAGGTTGCGTGAGCCCCGACAGGAGCCTCCAAGGGTCACGCCACTGCCCTCGGCTGAGGGATCCGGAGGCAATCGGGAAACAAACAAACAAACAAACAAACAAACAAACACAAGCAAATTGTAGACCAAGACGCCCCCCCCCTTCTGCGTCTGGGCCAAGGAGGCCTCATCCAGCCTCTTCCTCTGGAAAGCAAACAGTAAATCACTCTTCGAGGCATGGGCCATCATTTTGCAATGCTCTTTGGGGGGGGGCGTGGGGAGGGGAAGGAAGGAAGCCCAGAGGGAGAAGAATAAGCTCCCCAGGGACTCAGGGGTGCTGCTTCGAGTCCCACATGGTTCGCCCTCTTACACCTGGGGGGGGGGGGGTCCCCCCAAGGCCTCCTCCCCACCATTTCCTTGTTCTAGGAGCTTCGATCGCCCTGGAATCTTAAGTTGGGGCTTGTACCATCCCCCATCCCCCCCCCGAACGCGTCCCGATTGCCTTCTGACCTCCCCACCAGCCTAGGAGTCAGGGAGGGAGGGGCTCCCGGCTCCCCCCTGGCACCCTAGAGGCAGGCAGACGGAGAGACCACCTGAAACCCCGCAATTAAGCGCTCTCTGCCAGGCCTCCCTTGGCGAAGCGCTCCTTTTGTTCCGCTCCCTGAGCCGCCTTTGGGGGATGCCGGGCGGCAGATGGTCCAGGCGGGGCGCTCACCTGTCGCTTCCCCATCCAGGTGGACGGATGGCGTTGGGGGAGGGCTGGGAGGTTGCCATTTACCCCCCCCCCCCCGAAAAAAAGAACCAGGAGAGGCTCCTCCTTGAGAGGAGGACGCGAAGGCATCCAAGATGGTTTAGGAAGGCTCGATTTGGGCAAAGCCCCGCGCTCTCCCCATCGCTGGTCTGGTCAGATGCCAGTCTAGACGCGTCCGAGGAAAGTCTGGGATGCGAATGGCTCTGCCCCCTTCACTTTTCCCCCTGGCTGGGTGTCGTCTTCTGTTTTCACATCACTCAAGCAGTTAATGAGAGAGGTGGGGGTAGGAAGGGAGCTAGGGGGAAAGGAAAGCAAGCTGGTGAGAGGGAGGGTGGAGACGGCTTCTCTCCCCTCCCACAAACCTCTTAAATTATAGCCCTGGCCTAGCGGCTGTTTCCAAGCATTAAATCAGTCTAATTAGCTAAAATAGAGACTGCGACCCCTGCGAGATGCTGAGCTCCGGCCTTGGGCTGGGCTGGGGGAGGCACTCAAGGTACCCGGCCTGAGGGCAGCGCCTTGGCCTGGCGCTCCAGGAAGGGGGCGGGTGAAAAGCAAAAGCCAAAAGCCTTGAGTAGCTAGATAGGGAAGGGGGCGTGGGCTGAGCTAGAAGGCCTACCCCAAAACCCAAGGAGCAAAGGCAGTCCCCACTAGTCCCCTGAATGCTGCCCACAGAGACCCAGAGCAGGCCGGGCTTTCCCCGTTTCTTAACCCCACTCCAGCTATGTTTTTGGTGGGGTGGGGTGGGGTGGGGGCTGCATATTGCAGAACAAGATCAGGAAAGAATGGAGCCTGTGGGGCTCTGGGGGTGATGTCATTGCCCAAGGAAGAGGGCGCAGGATGATGTCAGTGCCAGCATCCCTGGTATGGCCCCCACCCCTTCACTTTTCATCTCCCCAGCTGGCTTGGCCCGCTTGGGCCAGGCCTTGAAGGCTCACGCTTGCCAGCAGAAGGGCAAAGCCTGTGCCAGGGAAACATCCCAGGCTGCCTCTGGGCCCCTTCTCTGCCTCTACCCGGATCATCCGCTTTTGAGGGAACCCTTGAGGTCTGGATTGAGCCCTTCCAGGGCAGAGGCCGCAGAATCCTCTAGGACCTCTGAGAGGAGTTCTGAGTGGCAGCAGCTGAAGTCGAGCTCTGGGTAGGAGTTGGGCCTGAGGAATCTGGGGGCAGGGAGGTGAAGAGCTCCTTCAGTTTGGTCTAGTGGTTGGAGAGTGAGACTCTTATCTGGTAATACCAGGTTTGGGTGACCTTGGGCTAGTCGCAGCAATCTTTTAAGCCCTCACAGCCCTATCCACCTCACATGGTGTCTGTTGTGGGGAGAAAAACAGAAGGTTTGTCAGCCACTTTGAGTACCCTTAAATGGGTGAGAAAAGTGAGGTAAAAAAGCCAACTCTTCTTCTTCCTCCTCCTCCTCCTCCATGAAGTCAGGGGGGTGCCCTTGGGCTAGCCACAGCTCTCTTCTGAGCCCTTACAGCCCCACCTGCCTCACAGGTTGTTCTGTTGTAGGGAGAAGAACAGAAGGTTTGTCAGCCGCTTTGAGTCCCCTGAAATGGGTGAGAAAAGCAGGGTAGAAAAGCCAACTTTCTTTCTTTCTTTCTCTCTCTCTCTCTCTCTTTCTTTCTTTCTGTTTCTCCTCTGTTTTGGGATGCCCATCTGTGGGGCTCAATGGGCGGATGCGCGGTGTACAAAGCAAAGGCTCTTCTCCAGCCAGGGTGCTGCACACACGAAAGGACCCCTTGTGAAACGCATACAAGACCCAGCGTGTTAGCAACCACAACCGCCACGACGTCCCCAAACAGCGGGCCGTAGCGGCAGTAAAGCAGCCCAGGGGCTGAAAAGTCCGTGCCGCTCCGAGCCCGGCTCCCAACTCCCTCGGGCACGGGCTCCTTTCCAAGCTTCCCACGCTGCGCTCTCCCCTCGGAGTCTCCCGGAATTGGGCTTCGTGGCCTCCCGCCTTTGGGCTGCTCGCCCCTTCCCCTGGGCTCCGGGACCTCTGGGGCCTGCAGGGCGCAGAGGCTGTGCCAATGCAAGGCGCGTGGAGGCGGGGCCCTCAGGCGGGGAGCCTGGCGGCGTCTTCGGCCCTCCAGCGCGGCCGGCTAGCAGCTCTTCGCTTTCCACCCGGTTCCTTGCCTCGCCGCCCTTCCCGGTCCTCGGCTTCCGAGCGGCGAGGTCGCAGCCAGATCCCCTTGCAGCGGGCTCCTCCGCGCACGCCTCTTGTTAAGCAGCAGCCGGGAGCTGTCCGACGGACGGACGGACGGAGAGGCCTCTGGGCCCCGCTTGGTGCCGCGGATGCTGGTGGCCCGAGGGCGGCGGACTGCCTTCGAGATGCGCTCCGGGCGAGTCTCACCTGGCGCCGGGCTCCTTTCGTCTTAAGAGCGCCCGGGCAAGGAGAGCAGCGCCGAGCAGGGTCCGTCCGTCCGTCCCCGCCACCCCAGTAGCAGAGGGGTCCCCCTGCTCGGAGCGGCATCGGGACAGGAGCAGGAAGGCGCTGGGGGCCCCGCGACGGGCCTTTCCTGCCGGGGAGCGGCGGCCCGATTTGGGCGCCGACGCTGCCCGCTGGGGCGTCCCTTGGAAGCGCCGCGCTGCAGTAGGGGCGGCGGCAACGGAAACGGCAGCATCCCTCTCCGGGAGAGGCAGGGCGCACGAGCAGGCGCAGCCCGGCCGCCGCCGCCGCCGCCGCCGGCCTCTCCCGGGCCCGCGAGCACATGGTAGCCGGGCCTAGCCGGGAGCCGAGCAGCCAATGGGCGCCGCGCCCGACGTGATGTCAGAGCAGCGCTAGAAAAGGCGCGGAGGCTTGCGCTGGGCTGGGACTACGGCGGCGGCGGCTCGGATCGCGGCTCCTCCTCCGTCTCCTCCCGGTCGCCGGGCCCTCCTCCCCTCCTGCTCCAGCGCTCGCTCGCTCGGGCGCGCTCGCTCGCTCGGGCGCCCTCCGCCGCCTCCGCCCCTCGGTCCCGGGAGCAGCCGCCGCTGCGATTTCGCCTTGCCCGTCCGCCCGTCCGGCGGCACCCTCGCCGGCTGCAGGGCCAGCGTCGCCTGGAGGCCCCAGCGCGCCCGCCCGCCCGCCCGCCACACCGACGTCCGTGCGCCCGGATCCTCGGGAGGGTCCCCAGCGAGGGGAGGCGTCGGTCGTTCGCTCGGCGCCTCCGCCGCAGCGATGCTTTGAGGCGGCCCGACCCCCACCCCACCCCGTCCGCTTCCTTCCTTCCTGCTCCGATCCGGTACCCGGCCCGATCGCTCCACGGCGAGGCGAGGCGAGACGGCGCGGCCGCCTTGGCGAGGGCGAATGGCGCCTCCGCCGCGCCGCGCGTAGAAGCCCCGTGGCTGCCCGAACCGGAGCCGCAGCCGTGCGTGGCCTCCGGGCCGGCCCCCGCCCCCGCCCGGCGATGCTCTTCCACAGCCTGGCCGGCTCCGAGATGCACGGCGTGATCGACGAGATGGACCGACGGGCCAAGGGCGACGCGCCCGCCATCAGCTCGGCCATCGACCGCGGCGAGACGGAGCCGGTAAGCGCGCAGCGCAGACGGATCAACGCCGACGCCGCCACGCCGACGCCGCCGCGCCTCCCGCTTTGCTCCGCGGGGGCCAGATCCCGAATTTTGGCGAGGGGGGCAGCCCAGGATGTGCCCGCCCGCCCGCGGAAGCCCCTCGCCAAATTCTGCCTAGGCCGTTTTTAAAAACGATTTTTTAAAAAAGAAATCAAGATATAACCGGGGAGACGGGAACGGGAATCCTGCCCTCGGTGGTGCGAAGCCGTCCGGGGCTGAGGCTGAACGCAGCCCGTTTTCTTTGGGGCCAGCGGTGGCTCTGACCCCGGGCGGGGGAAATTAGGCGTCACAAACACCGCGCCCTTCGCTTTTCGGAGGGGAAAGCGGGCGCAACTGTCCCGAAGGGAGTCGAGAAACGGAAGGCAGGATATTTATAGCTGCGCCCCAGACTTCCAGCCGTCTTTCCCTGATCGAATTTAAAAAATTGCTCGCTCCGAACATATATTTTTTCCATAACTGATTCTTATTATTATTATTTTCTTTCTTTCTTTTTCTTTCTTTCTTTTTCTCTTCTTTCCTTCCTTTCTGTCTGTCTGTCTTTCTTTTCTCCCTGTAAGATCCAGAAAAAAACATAGGAAGAACAAGGAAAGGAAGATTCAGATCTGTTGGAAACGGGCAAGATAATTCAAACCGACTTTTACCGTTTTGCAGATGTGGTTCTTCCCATTATAATAGGGTTTAGCGTTAAGTACTAAAAAGGCTCCAATTCTTTCAAGTATTTTATCCCTCTTCGGCGAAGTTCTGAGCGGGAATTGTTTTTTGGAGATTTACTTTCATTTCTCTTGCGCCGCGATGCCCCTTATTTTTATTTTTATTATTGTTTTCCGCATGATAACCGAGAGGATCAGCCCAAGTTCTTGGCGGAACAGCTGTGGCCTTTTCTTTTCCGCCCTTTCCTCCTCTAAACTTGGCCCCTTGGTGTTGACGCCTTGGAGGGGGGGGGCATGGAAAAATATTTCTACAACCTTGCAAAACAAAGGAAAATAAAAACTTGACCCCCCCCAAAACGGCTTTTAAAAACAAACAAACTTGGAATTGAATTTAAACTGACCAAAAAAAACCAAAACAAAACATTTCACACCCGCCACCAACTCGAGTATATATTTTTCTTTTTAATTATGTTTTGCGCTGCATCCACCCGTTCTGAATTTTCAGTATGCCTGGCGTTAGGTACGCAGCCGAAATGAAGAGGTTTAATCCGATTTTTGGATTTTTCTCTTGTTTTTTTTGATGGGCTTCTTTACTGTTATTTTTATTTTTATTTTATCGTCTCAAAAAGGACTTATTTAGGGACATGTTGTGGCTGGAATTGAATAGATTGAGGAGGGGAAGAATTTTCGATTTTTGGAAATGGGAAATAAGGCCAGAGGTATTTTGAGACTGTTATATATATATATTTAGGCACTAATACAGGAAGCTTAAATAGAGCCGGGCTCATTTTTAAGAGGTTTACTTTCTTTATAGACTTCTCCGACCTCTAGGCGAGTGAGTTTTCTCTTTCCAGAGCCACGTTCAGGGAAGGCTTGTCTTCTCGATTTTTATTTTTATTTTGCTGGATACCTAAATAAATATTTCGATGAGAGGGTGGGGAGGATTCCGCTTTCGGGAGCGATTCCGTCAATATTTTGAATAACCTCTGCTGAACCCAGGCGACTTTATTTCCGAATTCACCCTCGCCTAGGATTGCTTTTCAACGTCGCCTGTGCGTAAAAAGGGAGAGATTACGCCGGTGTTTAGCGCGCGGGCGTTTTTCGGACCACACCTTAACCCCGAAGTAAATCGCACTCCGTTCGGGTGGACGAGCCTCTAGTTTTACGCTCCGGTTTTTAAATAATCACAATCGCCCCGGATCTGGACAGGGAAGAGTCGAAGGGGCGAAGTTAATGGCCTTGGAAACGCTGCCTTCTCTTTCCTCTTTCGATTTCCTTGAAACCGAGAAACGCCTTGGCTTGTCCTTTTGTTTATTTTGCGTACATTTTCTAATGATTTGTTTATCAGTGCTTGCGTTGGTGTGTGTGTGTGTGTGCGTGTGTTTGTTTGTTTAAATCACAGTCCTTGCATTTTGCTGGGAGTTTAAACTGAGCTTCGGCTACGGCTCAGCCCGTTTCCTTTTTTATCCCAGAGTTTATTGATCTTTTCCATGTCCCCCTCAACGTACTCTTCGAGGGGGAGCCCCAGAACCCTCCGCAGCCGCCCCCTTCCCCGAAGGTCTCCCTTTGGAGGGGGAGGGAGACCAATTGAGCCCGGATCGCCCCCATCTTGGACCCCCCCCCCTCCGCACAAGAGCCACCCCAAGAGAAAGGCGGACAGAAAAGGCTCCGCCTGTCTTTTCCAACCCAACCTTCTCCTTGCCCTATTTTGGATGCTTGGGGGGGCATAAATACACAAAGGACGGTGGTGATAATAAATCCACCGGCTGTTCTCTAGATACCCCCCTCTTTCAGAGCCTGTCCGTGGAAATTCTGGGGGTCCAGGATTACCTTGCTGAACTTGGTGCCTGTTGACTCTTGTTTCTGGCCTTAGTCTGTATGGTGGGAGTTATTTTTGTTTCTGTTTTAGCCAGGAGTGGTGGGGGTTTTTTTAATGCCAGGAAGCCCCAGGTCTCAGAGTTACCATCTCCCCCTCCCCCAATGGAAGCCCTTGATTTAGGTGGGTGTGGGAGGGGGTATTCCTGCCCCCAGGCCTGGCGAGAGCCGTGAGCTGGCCAGGGCAGCCGGGGGTGGCACTGGGGTGGCGGTGGACATCTTGGGCGCTGGGCTGACCTGGCCTTCTCTTTAATGCGCCACACCGTCTCTCCGCCGGGGGGGGGGGGTGGCACCAGGGTGGCGGTGGACATCTTGGGCCCTGGGCTGACCTGGCCTTCTCTCTAACGGGCCACACCGTTTCTCCTCCTCCTGCTGCCTTCCACAGCACGCCATGCCCTCCATCAGCAGCGAGCGGGCCGCCCTGTGCGCCGGCTGCGGGGGAAAGATCTCGGACCGGTACTACCTCCTGGCGGTGGACAAGCAGTGGCACATGCGCTGCCTGAAGTGCTGCGAGTGCAAGCTGAACCTCGAGTCGGAGCTGACCTGCTTCAGCAAGGACGGCAGCATCTACTGCAAGGAGGACTATTACAGGTAGGGACGGGTCACTACTGTGGGGCACCGGGCTGGTGGAGACAGACAGGTGCACCAGGGTAAGCCGTAGCAACGGGCAGTGAGCTCTGAGTTTGCGGAGGATCGGGCCCTTTCCTTTGAGCCTAGCACCTATTCTTTCCCTGCCCTTTGCCCAGGATGAGGCTGGGCACCTTTTGTGCTCACTGGGTGCAGAATTCCACCAGGAGATGCAAAGGCCGCCATTCCCAAGGGGGAGGGTTTGGTGTGACCAGGCTGAGCTGGGATGGGGGGGGGGTTGCAAGGACAGAAGACCACAATTCCTCCACCCACACCCACCCACACCCGGGCCTCTGGAGTGTCTAAATTCTTGCAAAGCAACCCAACTTGGAGAATCCAAAAATCACTGTTTGCTTTTAAAAAAATGCATGTGTTTGTATCTTTCTTTATTCTAAGCCAGAGGTGGCAGTTTCTTGCAAGTTTCATCTCCAGCCCAGTTTGGTGCACCCCCCAAGAGGGAATTTAGTCTGGTCCAAATTCCACTGTGGGAATCCAAGAAGGTCTCTCCCCCTGCCCCCCCCCCCCACTTTTTCTGATCTTGGGATATCCCGACTTTCTGCTGATAATATTTTGGGTGGGGTGGCAGATGCAGGCAGGTGTGGGCTGCCAACATGCAGCCACCCCCCTGCAAAAAGGCTGAGCCTCTGCTTTCCTGCCTTCGCCTCACTCTGCACATGCTCGCTGCCCTTTTACATTGCAAGCTTTTTTGTGGTAGGAGACCTTGCTGCTTGCGTGTGGAGCCACCGTGTCCCTCCAACCCCCCCCCTCTGAAATCTCACTTTCCCCCCTCCCTGCCTTCTGAACTTCCTTAGTCTTTTCTGCCTTCTTCTCCTTCCCAGGAGGTTCTCCGTCCAGCGCTGTGCCCGGTGCCACCTGGGCATCTCTGCCTCTGAGATGGTGATGCGGGCCCGGGACTTGGTCTACCACTTGAACTGTTTCACCTGCTCCACGTGCGCCAAAATGCTCACCACCGGCGACCATTTCGGCATGAAGGACAACTTGGTCTATTGCCGCCTCCACTTTGAGGCATTGCTCCAAGGCGAGTACCAGCTGCACTTCAACCACGGCGAAGGGGCGGCTGGCAAAGGGCCTGCCTTGGGTACCGCCGCCCCTCTGGGACTGCCCTATTACAACGGCGTGGGCACCGTACAGAAAGGACGGCCTAGGAAGAGGAAAAGTCCCGGGCCGGGCGCAGATTTGGCGGCTTACAATGCAGGTAACCGGTGGAATGGTGATTCAGAGGATGCTGGGTGGGTAGGCAGAGAAGTCTGCCTGGGGAAGGTGGTACAGGGGGTGGAACCTGGCATCGAAAGAGGAAAGATCCGGGTGCCTTCGTTTGGAAGACGTTTGGGTATCTCTGCCCCGCGCGGTAGAAGATGCGTTTTCACCACAGTTTGACGGTCAGAGAAGATCAGGTAGCTTGAAGTTGCTGCTGCTTCCGTAGGGTTCTCTGTGCCTGTGACAGCTAGGCGGAACCGGGCTGGGACATTTCTGGCATGGACTGGGGAGAAGAAGCAGCAAAACAAGTGCTGGGAAAAGCCCTGAGGCCTAATTTTTAAAATATCTACCCGTTGGAGAAGGCGGAAAGCGTTCAAGGGTCGGGCATTCTCTGCGGCAGAAAAGGTGCCAGGGACGCGCCTTCGAGCCTGGCATGAGTCTCAAACCTTGGACAGAGGTTGGCACTTTTGTGTCTTGTGGATGGGCAGAATGGCTTGGAGAACTGGACCAGCCTGCGGGCGAACCACTGGTTTTGTAGATTTGTTTTGTGCACTACGCATGGGCACTATGCAGATGGTGAACACCTTGGAAGGGCTGATAAGGGGGGGGTGCGTGTGTGTAAGATCCCCAGAACTGACTCCCCTGAATCTCTGGGGGTGGGGGTGGGCAGGGGCTCCCAGTTTGGAAAAAAGGCCCCCCAAAGTTGTTTCTGTTCGGTGGCCTTACTTTCTTTCCCAATTTACTCCCCAGCTTGGAGAGACTTTCTGGAGCCTGTTTAAGTTCTGCCCAACGAAAAGGTCTGGCCCTTTCTCTGTGTCCAAAAACTTTTAATTAGAATAAAACGGGGGCTCAGGGTGAGAGGGGTCGGGGGTGGGGTGGCAGATTGGGAGAGAGGAGAAAAGGAAATTTGTAATCTCCAAGGGGGGGAAGAGAGAAAGCAAGCTCTTTTGGTGAAAAAAGCCTCTTCCGAGGTGAACAAAACCCCCAAACCGATGGAAAAACGCCTGTGTTTCTCTCTCCACGGCGGGATTCAAAAGGGGGGGAGGAAGAGATTTTTCTTTAGAAAGAGAGGGAGTGAAAGAAGAAAATAACTTTCGTGTTTTGTTTTGTTTTTAATCTGCTGGGGAGTGCCTTAATTTCCTGCTCCCCAAATTAATTTTCACTTCTACTTTGCGTAATTCTGCAAAACTAATTCCGGGCCCCTACAGCTTCACTGGATTCAAATTTTTGAGGCGTTTTGCGCACAGGGTGGGGCAAAGTTCTTCCACGGCTGGGAGCGCGCCCACCTCCCCAAGTCCTTGTGTTGCACCCTGATGCCGCCCTGGACGAGATGTGATGGAGTCTGACAAGTGGAAAAAGGCTTAGAAAGAGGGTCGGGTCTTCAAAAAGATCCCTACCCCCTCCCCACACCCAAAGCCTTTCTCAACTCTCGCCCCCCAGCTGTGAAAGTAGGCCGCCTTGTGATCACTGTTTTGCCTTTCTGTCCAGGGTAGGAGTTTGCAGGGAAAGGTTCTTTCTTTCTTTCTTTCTTTCTTTCTTTCTTTCTTTCTTTCTTTCTTTCTTTCTTTCTTTCTTTCTTTCTTTCTTTCTTTCTTTCTTTCTTTCTTTCTTTGCTGTAGACAAGGGGGATCTGGGCCCAAGGATGCCCAGATGATTCCCATTTGGGGGAAAAAAAGATCTTTACCATCCCAAAATGTGCATTTTCATATTAACTCGTCCCTCCACGAATCTCCAGAAATGGCTCTGAGCTCTACGATTTTTCTGCCCCCTCCTCATCACCCCCATTGCTAGGAAATACCTCCATGGGGGGGGGGGAACTAGTGTTAAAAGACGGAGGGGGCTGTGCACTCTCAGAATTTACCAACCCAGTGTTTGCAGGATTTCCTCATTTTGCTTCCCGTCTAGAGGTGGGGGCACTCACGTTTCTGTTTCTTTTTCCTTTTCATGCTTTGCAAAGTTTGATGCCCTGAGCCTTTCTCTCTACTCTCTGCACTGAACCTCTTTCTCCTTTACGGGTCTTGTTCCTTCCCCGCTGCCCTCTCTGTTTCTGGGGAAGGAAGGTGGGCAGTCCAGTTCCTGCCAAAACCGGCTAACGGGTCTCTTGTCCGCCTCCTGGGGTTCCTGGTTCCGCATGTCTCAACGGGTCTCTCCCTCCGGTAGGCGTCCACAGAAGGGAAGGTCGAGGCGCTTTGCTTTCTTCTGGAGATCTTTCAATACTCGGGGCTCTCTGGAATCGCTCATTCCTGTTTCCCTTGGCTTTGGATACACCTCCTCGCCCCGGAAAGTCCCCTCCCCACCTTATGTGTGACATCAGGTTGAGATGGTCCCCCACCTCCAGCCTCACGCAGCGTGGCTTCATGCCAAAGGTGTCCTTATGCACAGATTGGAAAGAGCAAAATGTGTCCCCCTTCGGTGTATACAGGAGAGGCAGACAGAAAGGGACCGGTGGGGGGGGGGCATTTCTCTTCCACCCTGCCACCCTCTTGAGGCTACACTTTGCCTGCTGCCTCTTGACTGTTTCCGTGCCAGGCACCTTGGCAACAGCCGACTCTTGGGCTGATGATCTGTTTTCCCCAGAGAAGCATTACGCAGGCGGGCGACAACCAGGGGAGCCTTGAAACACTGGAAGGGGCATTACAGCTGAGGCTCTTTCCTGGGCAGTCCTCTCCACTGCCGCCGCCCCCCCCCCCCGCCCCAATACACAAACACACATTTATTCAGGATGTGAGATCTCTCCTGGTGCTTGTTTTTCCCTTGGCCAAGTTTGGGTGTATTTTCCAACCCGGCCTTTCCTCCAAGAAGCCCAGGGTAGAGTATCACCCTGTCCTCCCTCCTAGACTTCTTCTCCAGAGCCAGGCAGAGCTTTGAACCCCAGAGTTTCGGGATCCTGTTCCAAGTCCCTACCCGCTGTGATTCCCACGAGTCAGGGTCTTTCGGTGGGATGGCATTCCCAATGTGAATGTTAGTCTTTCTCTCCTGAGCTACACTCAGGGGTAGGGAATACAGTATGTATCCGATGATATGCATCTTGTATGTATCCCGTGTTCATCCCATCCGTATCCGTATGGATGCGAATGGGGTGTGTGTGTGTGGATACAAACGTCCGAACTATTGGTTTTTGTGTTCGAAACATTCGTATTCATGCGAATACTAAATTTGTTTACAGTTTGTTTACGAATGTCTGAATTCGTGTGAATAATAAATCGTTCGAATATTCGTGCACATTGGGAGTTCTCCCAAAGGGGTCTGTATTTCGCTTGCTTTATAGCGTCTCAGAGGGGCTAACAGGAGTCAGTGTGCAAGCTTTAAATGTAGCATCAGCAGAAGGCTAACAAACAAGACGGATATAAATTAAAAACAAAGGTGTAATACAGTATATACTACATAGTTTCCCCGAATGATAATATTGCCAGGGTGGGAAGGAGGGTGGATTATATTTTCAATATTTTAAGCACCTTTTAGTGTTTACACTTTAATTGTAGCTGTGACCTGCCCGGGGACTTTTGGGTGAAGGGTGGCATACAAAAGTAACAAATAAGTAAAAATATAAGTGATTGTACTGAAGTGACAAGTAAGCCAGAAAGAAGGTCTCAGATCAATCCTTAAACTGCTCCACCCAAAATCCTCAGCAGACAGTGCTTGGATTGGTATCATGAGGGCAATGTTCACACCTGAGTTTTAATCCAGTTTCAGTCCGTTTTCAGAGGGAAAGAACACATCAACAAAGCGACCAGGCATTTTCTCTTCACTTTATCTAAACCGAAGGTGCATCCTCTTGAGTTCGGTCGTGCCATAAGAAAACAGCTTGTCCCTTTGCTGATGTGTTCTGTCAGTCTGAAAGTGGACCGAAGCTGGATTAAGACTTAGGTGTGAACGCAGCCTTGGAGAACACCAGCATCTCTGCTCTGGGCATGGAATGGCGACGTGGCTGTTCCCCTCCATGAACTTTCCCATTTTGGCTCCAGGCCCCTTAAGCCTGTGGCTGGCTGTGAGGGATTCTACAAACATAATTGGCTTCTGAATTCTTCTTGTCTAACATGAGCCACACGGCGAGGCCTCGCCTGGCAGGAGGGCTTCCTTTGCCTTACGCCAGACAGATGTTCTCCTTTTGAACACTTTAGGAGCTGCCGTAGGGCCATGCCCGCTGGGCCAACGCTCCTTCATCCGTGAGCTGAGAGAGGTTGAGATGCTTTTGAGTTCCACCTTCCCACCATCCCAGCTGCCTGGACAAAGTTCCCACCTGTGGCTGGACAACAATTCCCATGGTGCACAGCCACCATCACCACTAGATAGCGATGGTGGGGCTTCAAGTTCATCCACATCCAGGAGGAACCCAACTTGGGGGAAGCCTTGATTGCACGGAAATCGCTTTTGACGTGACCAACCGAATCTTGGACTGCGCTGACCAAAAACAAGGCGTCTTCTTAGGAGGAAACACCATTAAGAGCAGATAGACCACCATAGCAGAGTGTGAGTGTGTGTGTGTGTGCACACACACATACATGCGCACACGCACACAAGGGTCTGATCCAAAGGTCTAAATACTCCCGTGTCAATTCAGTTTTTTGCAGGAGTCTTAGGAGGCAGAGGGGGACCCTTTGGGGCCACTGGGCGAGCTGCTGTGCTCGGTGCTTGTTTATGGTTGCACTCTGTGCATGCTTTCTTTGCCAGGGGACTTGACCTCCCTCGCTACACTCTTGCTCTGACTGGCAGTCTCCCTGAAGTGTGTTTTGATCTGGCTTGGGGAAATCAAAGGACTGAGGCTTCTCCTGGTTGCCTTACTCTCCTTGTGACTCGAAGAGCAAAGCAGGGAGGGATGATCTCCTAGGGACCAGAGGCACAATCCCTTTGGCTGTGAAACATAGCCTCCTTAGAGGCATCCAAGCCAAGTTTGGCAGCTCAGGTTTTTTCCCTCCTCTGAACGTTTCCAGATGCTTTTGCTGCTCGCCTGGGCTGAAGCCCACGTGGGCTGCTGCCTTGTAGGGTTAATTGCAGGGTCTTCTCAAGGCAGCTCAAGGTGGTTTTGAAGGCATCTGATGGACTTCCACAGTCCTATTGTCCACAGAGTGTTCCAAGCTACTGTTGGGAGAAAGGAAGGACACGAAAACCCACAGTGAATCGCTCCAGGGAGCCTTAATGGGGAGGAGTACGGAAACATATTCAATGAATAAATACAGGCTAAGTAGCGATACTATCAGAATGGAGGGGAAAGACTAGGAAAGGTGTGGGATACTGTGACAGGCTTCCCTCAGGTGGCGTGTCGGTCTTTATTGCACTTTTTCTGAAACTCCAGGAGATGATGCTCACATTTTGGCTCTGGATACCTATGGTGCTTAGACACTTCTGATGATGTGCTCTAACATCTTCTGGATTTTTTATACTACTACTAGTACTACTAGTACTACTACTACTACTACTACTAATAATAATAATAATAATAATAAAACTACAAAAAGCCACTTTACTGGGGTCTGCTCGCATAATTCGCTGATAGTCCTTTGATAGTGATCTTGTTTGCTGTGTGTAACTGTTGTTTTACACAATAATAATAATAATAATAATAATAATAATAATAATAATAATAATAATAATAATAATAATAATAATAATAATAATAATAATAATAATAATAATAAATTCTAACGATTTTGTAGATTTTTTTTTCAGGTAGCCCTACGGGACTAAGCTCTGGTTGCCGAACAATAGTTCCAGAGTAGTAATGAGCATGAATGGGTTTTCTGACATTTGATGTGTAGTGAATCAAATGTTAGGAAATCTGTATTCATAAGAATAGATCCCCTCCCGAATGCGGTTGGATTCTGTTCAATACGAATGTATTTGTACAAATTTGTATGAATATCTGATACGGACACATACTTATCCGATACGTATCCGATATGTATCCCGTACCACATCTGCCCTGAACGCATCAAATTCAACCCGAATTCACTTTTAATCTGCTCTCGATCCATGTCGAATGCAATCTGGATCTGCTGCAGATGTGACTGGCGCCTTACCCACCTCCCCAGTTTAACGAATGTCCAGAAACATTTATATCCGTACGAATGTCAAATGCACAAACATTGTAACATTTGATTTGTGTACAAATGTCCAAATTCTTACAAATAACAAATGTTAGGAATATTCTAGCACGTTGCTATTCGTGAGTCCAGTAGCCCACTTGTTGATGGGTGTTCAGGGACTCTAGCGCCTGATATGGCCCTATCTGTCCCTGGCAAAGACCACTACAGAATGGATTTTTTAATTTATTCCCTTCATTGTGGTTGTTGGGCACACTTAGGGTGCTTTTCCACTGGCAGAAAGTACCCATTTTTGCACCCATTAAGGACCCATTTGGGTGTGAACCAGATGACCCCATTTCCACCACGGCACCCATTTGGGACCCGACTGTTTCCACTGCCGCTGGGGAAATCCGGATCAAATGGGTACTTTCTGGCCTTTAATCCTGATTTTCTGTAGACCCCATTAATGAGGTCTACAATGGGGTCTTCTGCCAGAAAATCCAGATTAAAGAGAGCCTGTTTCCACTAGAAACAGGCAATGGGGTCTAGAGGAGGCTAGGGGGAGGGGGCACCCATGGGGGGGGAGCCCCAAAACCTAGGCTTCGAAGTCATTTCGAAGCCATTTCGAAGTTACTTCGAAGTTGCCTTCGGAAATTAGCAAAGGCTCCAAAGACAAACCTCATAGAACAAAGGGAGAACAAAGCGAACTGTTATCTTCAGGCATGGAAAGAGGTGCATATTAATGGGGATGACTCATCCCTGCTCACAAGGAGCTAATTAATATGCACCTCGCAAGGGGTTTGTCTTTGGAGCCTTTACTAACCTCTGAAGGGACTTCAGAGATTGAACCCCCTGTCCCCCAAAACACCTGGGGTGACAGGGAGACCCCTTGTGAGTTAATCCGGATTTGCAAATGGGTGCTCTGGTGTTTCCACAGCAGGGAGGCTAGCACCCATTGCTATTGGGTGCTAGATCACCCATGGAAACGCATTGGGTACTTCCCTTAATCCAGATCTCCTAGATCCGGATTAAGGGAAGTACCCATTCCTTAGATCCGGATCTTCTTAGAACCGGATTAAAGGAGCGCACTGGAAAAACACCCTTAGTCAGTATTGTGTTTCTGTTGTTGATGATGATGATGATGATGATGATACTCACACCCGATAGGAGTTTGTTCCCCTATTTTTCTTAGTTGTTATTGTGTTTTATAATAAATCATGATGGGTGCCTGGAAAGGTGATGAACAGATCCCAATAATCATAATTTATTTTTATTTGCACCATCTGTCACCCTTATCCAGTGCTTTTCGCCCCCACCCACCCCCGGCAAAACTAGCTCTGAGCTGGTTCATGCATTAAAACCAACAAAATGCAGAATTGCTGAACCGCCAAACAACAGGAGAGGAAAATTAAACCTGGGAAAGTCGAAACTGACAAGCTGGTAGGATTATTCCATACCTCCAGGGTATACCTGGGTGGAGGAGGCAGGCAACTCTCTTATCAAAGGCAAAGCAACTCTTATCAGAGAGGCTGCGCTCTTCCCTGCCTGGGGGACGGGGAAGGAGTTCCATCCGAAGGGCCATTGAGAACGTCGGCTGCTGAATCTCACCTGACCACTACAGGTTCTGCTTGAACTGCAAAAAAGATTATCTGGTGCTTGTACAGTCTCTTATGATTTTTATTGATTTATATTTTATCCCACCCTATACCCAAAGGTCCCGGGGCGGGTTGCAATATTAAAAACCAAGGAACATGCAAAATGAACATATTAAAACCTTAACAGTACCTGAATTTGGGGAGGAAAAGCCTTTACCTTGACCCCTGCTCCCAATTTTGACAGTCTTTCCCTCCATCTTAGCCAGTGCTGCCGCGTCCTCTGACATTGGCCAGCCCTGTAGGTCACACGTGGCTCAAGTTATCCCGGGCAGACCACTGTTCCTTCACTCCCACCACTGAACCATGCCATACCAGCTTTTCATCATCCTTTGGTAAGGGCAAGATGGGCAGGAAACCCTTCACTCCTAGAACCTCTGTGCGTGACCTCCTCCTGACCTCTTTTGCGCATGCTTCAAGTCAGCAATGGCTCATGTGTGCATAATGGCTCGTGCAGACCTGCCTGAGGTTTAAGATCTTCTGGGGTGGGGGGCTCCTCTGTGTCCCACCAATTAAAGAAATCCGTTGAGATGAGAGCCTTCTCAGCTGTGGCACCTCGCTTATGGAACACCCTTCCTTTGGAGGCCCGATTAGCACCAACCCTTTTAACATTTAGGTGCCAAGTAAAGACCTGTTTTTTTAATTGAAGCCTTTGGGGACTAATTCACTCTGGTGCTATTTTAATTTCTTAACTTTTTAAGCTATCTGTGCTGTTTAGCACTGTTTTAATGGGGTCTGTATTTAGTATTTGTTTGTGTATGGGGTTTTATTGTAAGTTGTCCAGAGAACTTGGGATTTGGGGAGGGATATAAATAAATAAATAAATAAATAAATAACTGCATTCTGCGGGGTTTCCCCTGTTGCTTCCTTGCCCTCGGTCACATGAGTCCCACTGGTCATCAGCTGCTGCTTGACATAGGAGAGAAGAACATGGAACCGTGAGGAAGCGGTGGGAGAGCGCATGTGTGCATCTTATAAAGGGTTTAGGCTGCTCCACACTGACCACATGCAGAGAAACATGGACGCACTAGGGAGGCTGGATTCTTCCTTCCGTTTTTCAGCGGCCCACCTCATTGGTTTGCCCAGGAGGAGAAGGAAGCGGGTCTGGTTTTTCTTTCAACGTATCCTGTTCTCCTAAACCTTCCCCTGGTGGTGGCCGTCCTCTCCCTCTCTCTTTTCCCTTGGGAACCCCGTCGCCCAAGCCGGTTCAAACGGATTCCTCTCCCCTCCTCCACCAGGGCAAGCGCCCATTTGGACCCATTCACAGGGCTTTGGTTTTTAGACAAAGCACTCATTCATTCTTTGTCTAGTCAAGCTGCAGAATGTTTCGGATAGGAAGGGGACCTTTCATTTCCAGCCAGCTCTGGTGCTGAATTCTTGGCCTCTTGGATTTCTTTCTTCTTTCTGCCTGTCTTTCTTTGCTGTTTGCTTTTGAGGAGCGCAAGCGATGTCGTTTAGGATAGCAAATCTGCCAGCGCTAGATAGGCTGTAGAGCTATTTGGTAATCCCTGCCAACTCAGGGGCTCCTCTTTAGTCTTGACGGCCCAGAACGTTGACTATATGTGTGAAGCCCTGCTTGGGTGTCCACACTCCTCTTGTCATTCTGAAAGGGGGCTGTCTGGGGGAGAGCTGGGTGCAAAGTGAGACCCTCCGCCATGGCCAGGTTCATGGTTGGAGCACATGACAATGACCAGAAGCCCTTCCTCCTAGTGGAAAGAGCTTTGTGAGCTTCCTTTGGACATGGTGACCACCTCGTGAGCTCCAGGTGCTGCCCGGGGATTTGTACAAAGCCCACCAACCGGCAGGCTGCGGCCCGAGGAGCTTTCGTTTGTGGCCGGTTGTGTCAACCACCTCTGGGGGTCATCTAAGGACTAGCTGATGTGTGACATCGGCCAGTAGGGATGGGGTGATTTGCAAGACGAGGCTTATCCTCTGCCAGGGAAAGCTTGTGTTTTGTCAACAATTAAACGCTGAGTGGATAATCGATTGCATGGATTCCATGAGCTTGTGGAGATCTTAGGATGTTGGGTTCACGCTCGTTTTGCCGAAAGGGAAAATAGAAGCTCGCTGTCGTCCTAACCAGGGGTTGGAGGGCTGTGTGGAGTGACCACACACTTCCTTGCAAGGATACAGAAGTCTCTTGGAGTAGTTTATTCTGCAAAGAAACTGAAGATCAAACTTGCCTTCAGCCTACAGCATCTTTTGGCTCCATGTGAATTCTGGGTTAGGGGAACGGGAAAGAACACAGGCAGGTTCTGTCTCCAAAGGAGCCAGGCTTATTGTTCTGTCCCAGGGGTACTTGCCTGCTCCCCAAGACAGCTTGAGTCCTCTGTAAAAGTGGAAGCAGCCGGCTTGAGGAGGGACAGCCCGTCCTCAAGATGATCCCAGGAGGAAAAAAATCTGAGCCGTCTTGAACTACAGGTCTTGAACACCGCCTTACTTGCATATGTATAAATACATTTTTGCCAGCTATGAAGAAAGTTGCCTCTTCTATGCCCATGGATGGATGGATGGATGGATGGATGGATGGATGGATGGATGGATGGATGGATGGATGGATGGATGGATGGATGGATGGTAGGTAGGTAGGTAGGTAGGTAGGTAGGTAGGTAGGTAGGTAGTGGGAAAGCAAGTCACAGGCAAGGAGACCATTACATCTAGTAGCTTGTAGCTTGACCCTCTGGCCCTTTTTCCTTCATGGGTGAAAGACTGAGTAATGGAGGCACAACCCATTTTCATGTGGGCTTGCATGGGGTTTCAGCCTTACATTTCACCACTGTTAAGTGGAGGGTTGAAGCAGAGGCTGAAGAGCCCCTCTGCCTGAGGTGGTCTAGTGACTGTAGCTTTGAGTAGGGTGCTGGATTTGAAGACCCCAGAGGTCCCGTCCAACTCTATGATTCGAGGATTCTAAGTCATTCTGTGAGTCAGATTCGACAAGGGGAAGTATTTTTTCACCTGGGGGGGGGGGGGTCATCCATTTATGGAATTTGCTGCTGGAAGAGGTGGTAATAGCCACCAGCCTAGATGGCTTTAAGGCAGGGTTAGACAAATTTATGGACGACAGATGCATCAATGGCTACTAGAATGGACGCCTAAGTACATCTTTCAGGCTGGAGGGGGGGGAGCAGGATGCTTCTAAGGTCACTTGGGATTTGTGAGCAGGAAAAGCTTTGTCCTTGTCTCCGCTTGAGATGCCCATGAGCATCTGGTGGGCCACTGTGTGCAACGGGGTTGCGGCTGGCAACAGATCCCCCCACTGGACTCGCAATATTTCTTGGATTACCAGGTGAAGGTGGCAAGCAAAAGGAGAAGCGCCTTCTTTGACTGCTGAATGTCCTAGATGGAAGTAGGCTAAGCTGGAAGAAGAGGTCGGCCAAAGGGCCACTGGTGTGGCCTTGGTTGGGATGTCCATGGAATGATGGGAACTGTAATTCAGGAGCATCTGGAAGTCTGCAGTTGGGTACCTCTATGGTAGACCAATCCAGAGGAGGAAAAATGTGTATTTTCCTTTTCATGAGAATAATAAGACTGTGGGCCTCTGCTGGCTAGGTTTAATCCCATCAGTTTTGACTAGTGTTGCATAATATTCTGTATTCTTTCAAGAACATTCAAGGAGTCTCCTTTTAGCATACAGTTCGAGTGCCAAAGTCTGACATATTTTCATGTGTCCTCAGATTCCCCAGTCCAACAGAGTTTTCCAGAGAGACGAGAACCAGAAGGGTAGCCTTGGCTTTGCTGAAGAGACCTCTCCAACGCTGGTGCCTGTTCTGGGCACCCATTGGAATGTCCACTCTTTGCTTTTAGCTGCCACACGTAGCCTCCATCTTCCCTTGCGATGAACTTAGTTTTATTTCCATTTAATGCCCAACATATAAAATGCCCAACAGGGAGTTGGTTATGGGGAGAAGAATGGAAGGTTTGTCAGCTGCTCTGAGTCCCCTTAAAGCTGAGAAAAATGGGGTATAAAAGCCACCTCTTCTTCTTCTTCCTACATGAAGCCAGCTGGGTGACCTTAGGCTAGTCACAGCTCTTTTTCTGTGTCTGTTGTGGGGAGAAGAACAGAGGTTTGTCAGCCGCTTTGAGTCTCCTTAAAGGGGAAAAAAGCCAACCGTTCGTCAGAGTCCCTCATGGTGCTATAAACATGCTGTCTGGATCCTGCCCTAATCTTGAACTGCTTATCATCACCACTGAGTGGTGGAAATATGTTTTTGTTTTTTTTGGGGGGGGTGGTAGTGAATCTTTTGCTCCGGAGATTTCTGATGATATAAACAATCTAAACGTGACCTAAAGTCACAGCAGTGCTGTCCTCTATCAGATGTGCATTGTATGTGCTGTGTCAGGGGATTCTGAAGGCTTGTGAAATGTTTCAGCAACAGATCAATAACGTGTGCCTTCACACTCTCAGGACGGATCCTTATTTGCCCTGCCACTTCCCATTTATTGATAAAATAAGTGACTAATTATCAGGGGAGAGCAGAAAATGAAACCTGTGGTGTAGGGTTCTTTAGGATGGGAAAGGATGGGGATATACCTTGGTAAGGGTTTGTTGATTGCTTGTTTGTTTAAAATGTTTATATCCCACCCCATATCCAATGCCCAAATGCTTTAATAAAGAGCCAGGTCTTTATTTGGCACCTAAAATTAGAAGAGTTGTCGCTAATCAGGGCGTTCTATAAGGGCGTTCTATAAATGGGGTGCCACAGCAGAGAAGGCCCTCCCCTTGTCTGAACACAGTGGATTTCTCTAACTGATGGGACACGGAGGGCGCCCCCCCCCCAGTAGTTCTTAAACCATGGGTAGATCTGCATGAGAGGAGGCATTCCCTCAAGGGTTTAAAAATCATTACTGGCAACTTGAATTTGGATTGGAAATGTATAGGCAGCTGGGGAAGCTCTCTCATCACGGGTGTTATGTGCTGCCCATAAGTTGTACCGGTCAGTATTTTGGCTGCCCCATTTTGAACTAAGTGCAGCTTCTGAGTCTTCTTCAAGGGCAGCCCCACATAGATCGCATTAGCTATGGTGCCGTTCCAATGGCCGGGCAGACTGGAAATTTCATTTGGGATTTTGTTCTTTGGACGGAAGGGGTTCCCGGGCGCACCCTTGTCCAGCTAGGGACGCACACGCCGTTTTAGTTTCGCCACAAACAACCACAGCTGTGGCTCTGTTTTTTGCTTACTGCAAAGTCATTTTGCCTCTTTGGGGCTAGCCTCTTGACTTGAACTGTTTCTAGAAAACATGGGGAGCATGGGATAGGGAATGAATTCTCCAGAAAGAGAAAAGCGACCCCCCCAAATAACTTCTTTTAATTATGACAAAATCTCCTTCAGCTTGTGTTCCTGCGGCTTGCCCCCACCCCACCCCCAAACCCGTGAAGGGCGGCTCGTTTCCTTGTCCCATCAATCAGCAGAGATCTGCTATCAGGTGTACTCCTGGTTCTGCCGCCCCCTCTGGCCCCTTTTAAACATCTTTTTTCTCTTTTTTTCTGAATGAGCCCCTTTTGTAATTGGCCTCACTGAGGTTGGTGGAAAGAATATCCAAAGAATACAGGGGATTTGAATGAGGCTTTGCCTATTGAGGTCTGAATGGTTTTGCTCCTCGTAGGTTCAGAGGGCTACACAAAGCGGTTTGACAGTCCGGAGTACATTCAGATGTTTTGCAGATCTGTTCTCACACTGTCTGGGACCGTAGCCCCTTTAGCCCCGAAACCCCCGCCCTAAGTGGGTGCGGGCGGACAAGAGACGCGCCACCTGTCCTTGTGAAAAGAAGCCAGGATGCAGGTGAGATGCCTCCCGCACCGGCTGCTTATGGGGGAGAGGAGGTGAAGAGTGAGGGTTAAGGAGGCGAAAGGGCCGGATAATGCCTGCCTGCTGCAGTTTGCCCCCGTCCCTATGACCCCCCCCCCCGCTTTGCTAGCCCCCCCCCCCTCACTGCTCTTCTCCCTTGCTCCCTCCAGCTCTGGCCTGCAATGAAAACGACGGAGACCACCTGGATCGCGACCAGCAGTACCCCAGCAATCAAAAAACCAAGCGCATGAGGACCTCATTCAAACACCACCAGCTGCGGACAATGAAGTCTTATTTTGCTATTAACCACAACCCGGACGCCAAGGACTTGAAACAGCTCGCTCAGAAGACCGGCCTAACTAAGCGGGTGCTTCAGGTAAGAGAGGACAAGGGGTCAGTTCTTGGGCCCGAGCCCCGTTTGGACCGAGGGCCAGAGAGATGACCACAGCAGCCCCGCCGCAGGTCTGTCACTCTTGCTCGGGGTTCTGGGTGCTTCCGTGTACCCCCCGGGCTGGCGGAGAAAGGACCAGTCTCTCCCGGGCTCCCTGGGGATCTAGAGGAGACTTTGAAGCAGCTGTACTCAGAGATCCATCTGGGCCAACCTAGCCATTTTGACACTGCAGTGCGAGGAAGGGAAAACCAGAATCCCGGATCTGGCCCCCCAGTTAAGGTGCTTTTCTAATGCAGTATCTGGAATTCTGTGTGCTGGCAACTGCTTTGCATTGTCCATGCACAGGGCAGCTAAGCCATAAAGCTTTTGCAGAAAAGAGGAGAACTGTAGCAAAGTCCCAGCCGGAAGAGGCTTTGCGTATCAGTGTGGATGCTTATTGTGCATTTGAATGTGCTAGGTTTTGTGCCATCTTGTTCCACAAATGAAAGCAGAGGAGAGAAGAATATTGGTGCCCCTTCTCTTCTCTTGGCTCCTGGTAATAAAGTAGATATTTTAGAAACCGCTTTGGCTGATGGCAAAGGTCCATTTCAGTATTCATGTGCTATCTGTTGATAGAGTTCCATTAGCTCTTAGTGAACCTTGGGAAGACCATATGCTGGCCCTGGACGGTTCTATGTAGAACAGGCTGGTTTTAGGTTCAGTGGACCAGTAATTTTCTTTCCACATAATCTATCCCAAAGGTGGATTTTCTGAGTTATTTAACACTGAAAGAAAACAGCTTGTCACTTTGCTGATGTTTTCTCTTTCTCTGAAAGTGGACTGAAGCTGGATTAAACTTTAAGTGTGACCACAGAGTGTGAAGACAACTGTTTTTGCCTGTAAGGCACTAGCTTCTCTAGGAACGGCTTCTTTTATTTGTTAGTTATCCTGATACAGTCACTATCAGACAAGCAACAATGCATTGTACTAATCAGACTTTGACAGATCTGCTCTATGACTGCTTGTCCAGGTATTGCAAAATTAGCCGGGCCAACTTTTTCTCCATTTCAACTCAGAAACAACCACAACCCTATATTAACCTGAATATGAAAATATCTATGTGTCCCTGGTTTGATCAAGATTGGAACCCACCCCTCTGGCCTTGGAAGCCTGGGAAACGCTACTTGATCAGCTGATCAGCTGTTGATCAGATGGGCAGCTTCTAAGCATGGAAGAAATGCCAGCAGCCTGTTGGCTTTGTGGCTGAACCACCTCTGCCCTGTTACACCCCTGGCAGTCTTAATATAAAGTAAAAATAGTTTGAGAAACCGTGCACTTATTTTTACTTTTCTAGCACAAAGTCACTTACTAGGGATGTCTGATGAGGCCTTTCTGGCACTGAATCGGAGGGGCCTTGTGGACGTTTGCTGGGCCTGCCCACTTCCTTTAGTACTTTCCTGCGCATGAGCCGAACACTCCAGGAAGTTCCCTTTGAATCAGTGGTGGCAGAGTTATGCTCCAGGGCCTCCCTTTGAGATTCTGGCAGGCCATTGGCTGGAGCCGTGCCAGCTTCCTGTTTAGTTCTGCCTGGTGGTGGGCTAGACAGAAGTCCAACTGGGATCCGACGGGAGAACCCTCCATCACTTGCAGTATTTATGGCAGAGATCTGTGGCGGACATTTGTGCACCAGTAGCAGCAACTAATGCGCTTCCTCGCCTGGAATCAGAGTGTGGGCAAATCAAGAGTAGGGCTACATGCATGACGGAACCTGTGGATCCCAAACGCTTGAGCTGAGGCTGTGTTCAGAGATCTCCTGTTGGGCTTTTGGAACATCCCAAATCCTATTGGACCTTTTCCCCTCCAAAAAAAGGATTTGGAAAAGCTTGTGTTGTAACCCTGCTCCATTTTTGTATGTCTAGAATGTTGTCAAAGCCAAGAAAATGTTTCTACTTACCTGATTCAACCTGGGGGTCTGTCCTCCTCTGGGTGCCACCATTTTGGCTGCAGCAGCATATGTGACTGCACCTGCTTCAGTGCCGTCATCCTAATGATGCTGATGCTCTATGTGCCTATGGTTGCCTGAAATGCCAGCTTGCCTGTACCAGCTTGGGCTGGGATGCTTATTCCAGTTCAGGGTTGCCCCTTTTGTATCCGAATAGCAAAGGTAAGCGCCAATTCTGCCACAGACCCATTTTCCACATCTAAGGCCCCATCCAGATGGGGGGAAATATAGTGCCAATATGGTACTGCTGTAGCGTCTGAGGCAACCCCCCTCCCCCCACAGTCCCACTTTTATTTCCCCCCTAAAAAACACTAGAAACTCTTGTTGGAAAACCCAGCACTGGTCACGGGTTTTCTAGCAGCAGCGCTTCTTACTTCCCTTCTGGATGGAGCCGCCATGATGCAGCCAGCGCGCCTGCGTGGAGGTGAAGCGAGCACATCTGGGCATTCTAGATGCTCAGATGCCCTCATGGGTGCATCAGTGAAACCATGCAAAGACAGCTAGGCGGTTTCCCACATTATCACCTCCTAGTGGGATATCCGGCCATCTAGAGGCCATCTGATGGAGAATTACTGGTTCTGGAATTCAGTGTAATTAGTAGCTCCAACTCTAGTGGGACCCTTCCCTGTGTCCAGATAGAAGAACACGCTGGATAGGAGATATTAAAAGTTTATAGCCTTTGCGTGCATACTTATCAGGGGGCGTTTTTGCACTTCACGGGAAAAGAGCGCAATTAGCTAACAATGACTGGCGCTCACACTTGGAGTGCTAGTCAATGTGGGATATTCTCTCCCCTGGGATCGAATATTTACCTTCTTCGATCCTGGGCCTGGGCCTCCTCTGGGAGCCGCCATTTTGGCTGTGCGTGCATCGGTGCTGTCACCTTGATGATGTGGAAGCTCTGTGCACGGGCAGTCACATCTACGGTTAACCCAGGTGTCAGCACACTCACACGACACCTCAAACGACCCCGGAGCAGCGGAAGAAGAGCGAATGCTTCTGCCCCGGACGCTTGAGGCGAGTCTGCGGTTAATGTTGGTTAATTAGTGAACTTCTGGGGAGGGCAGGAGGGCACGCTTGGAGGCTATAGCAGCCTCCTCCACATCCGGATGCTCTTCACCAGAGGTTCACTAATCGTGCACTAGAGGCAGTAGTGTGAACAGGCCTAGGGACTCTTAAAGATTAGTTAGCTGTGAGTGTGGACAGCTGTTCAGTGTGACTTCATGCCTTTCAGAGTTTATACATAGGCACTTTCGAGTACTGAGCTTACACCAAGAAGAGAAAGCTAGCTGTGCTAGAAATCTTTCACTGCTGGATCTTGGGGTTTTGATAAACTTTTGCGTGCGTGTTTCCCTTTTAAGAAAACCACACTGATGAATGCATCAAAGGCGGGGGGGGGGGGAATAGCATGATTTGTCGAATTGGTAGTAAGTAAGTATATCTTGTTGCTATTTTGTGTCAGAATCCTGCTTTTACTTTTCAATTATAACAAGGGTGAGCAAGAGAGATTGGACTGGCCTGCGAAGTGTTTTGTATGGTCAGGAAGTGAACATCGTACAGATGAATATTCATAGATTTGACTCATGTTACTTTGTGGCTTATTGTTACAGAAGCATACATGCATCCCAGAACAACTGAAACATAGTTCCACTTTGGGGGATTTCATTTAATTTTTTTCAAAATATTTTTGATGGGTAGGATTGTTTATGGCCCTGCGGTATTTGGCAGGCAAAGGTTACAGTAGTTTGTGATAGATAATCCTATTTGTTTGGAACCGATTTTAGGGGTTGCTAAGATATACAAACAGCCAAATGCACCTATGCTACTGTGATCTAGGGGACTTCCAGCTCAGGGAATTTGTGAATTCTCACTCTTGGTCCTATAGCTTTCATGGGAATACCACAACAAAGGACAGGAAAGTGTAGAATCACACTAAGGGCGAGCTCTGACACAGGATATAAGGTCTGAACTCAGCTTGAGTTCTCCCTGTTCCAACAGTTTGCGAGGGATCCCCCATTTCTGCAGATTAAAAGTCCCAAAATGTGGAGAATTCCTATGCAAATTAAAAAGGGTCTCGATTCTGCATTTAGAAATACTCCACGCTATTTAGCAAATGGGAACACAAGCAGTTTTTTGGGGGAGGGAACCATAGTTTAGGGGTGTTCTCCTCAGTTTGCCCTGATCCATTGAGAAGCCATGATTTCCTCTGCCCTCGTCCCCTCTTGCATGGTTTCTGCACCATTACCTGCTACGGAGACTGGGCTGACTGAAAGGGGGGAGGTAGCTAACAAGAGATACATGTATTGGGGAGTGAGATGTAGCGGGGAGTGAGTCTAAAGTGTCTGATTTTTCAAACAGTGATCTTGAAAGACTTTGAGCTTCTGTCCTGGGGTTGTGAAGTGCCAGCTCTTGTATAGAAGCCTGCCTGCTCCCCCCTTCCTTCCTTCCTTCCTTCCTTCCTTCCTTCCTTCCTTCCTTCCTTCCTTCCTTCCTTCCTTCCTTCCTTCCTTCCTTCCTTCCTTCCTTCCTTCCTTCCTTCCTTCCTTCCTTCCTTCCTTCCTTCCTTCCTTCCTTCCTTCCTTCCTTCCTTCCTTCCTTCCTTCCTTCCTTCCTTCCTTCCTTCCTTCCTTCCTTCCTTCCTTCCTTCCTTCCTTCCTTCCTTCCTTCCTTCCTTCCTTCCTTCCTTCCTTCCTTCCTTCCTTCCTTCCTTCCTTCCTTCCTTCCTTCCTTCCTTCCTTCCTTCCTTCCTTCCTTCCTTCCTTCCTTCCTTCCTTCCTTCCTTCCTTCCTTCCTTCCTTCCTTCCTGATTGCCTCATCCATGCCATTTTGCCTTGATCCCTATGGTGTATTCAAGATAGGGGCAGAGAGAGAAATGGTGAACAAAAACTGCTGCCAAAGGACTCTATGATCTAATGTGGGTGCAGGTTTATATAGAGGATGGGGTTTGAATTTCCCACCCTGATAAAGTCAAGGTATGACAATATCCAGTTGCTGACTGCATGGGGAAGGGTTTCTGCTGAGGGGAGGAGAGAAGGGAGAGGGTTTCTCCCCTGCCAGGCACTGAAGAATGGAGAAGGAGTCTGCATTAGCGGGAACACAAAACACCTTGCTGCTGATTTTAAAAACCCTGGTTTAAAACTGGATTAAATTGCCAAGTGGGAAACCGGCCTAAGAGGAGAATGCAATCACTGGTTGGTTTATGAAGTCACTTGTGCATCTAGCAAACCATGTGCTTCTTTAAAATCCTAGGCTGTATCCAATGGGGTGCCCTGGAAGGTACCTCATACCTGACTCAGGAGCTAGGCACATCTAGATGCCCCTGGGTTGATGCAGGTGAAGGTTTTGCCTTTGCCTTCTTCCTGAGAAGACCAGAAGCAATTGGTGGGCCACTGTATGAGACAAGACGTTGGACAAGATGGGCTGTGGCCTGATCCAGCAGGGCTCCTCTTAGGTTCTTTACCTGTATATTTGCCTTACCTGCAGAACTGACGGGAGAACCCTGAGAGCTGTTTCTGCTAGACAATTTGCCTCCCCTTCACCATGTAGTTACATATCCCTGAAACAAAACAGGCAATTTTCTTGGTTCAAGGCACTTCAGGAATCTTGGCCCTAACGTTCTGAGCTTCAGCTTCCACAGTGACATTTCTAATTATTCCTTTGTTGCAAAGAAAGAAAGAAAGAAAGAAAGAAAGAAAGAAAGAAAGAAAGAAAGAAAGAAAGAAAGAAAGAAAGAAAGAATCTGTTTTCTGGAGTTCTGTTCATCTTTTTGTTGTTGTTGTTGATCTTTTGATCTCCATACCTCTACCTGCTGGATGTCATGAGCTGTATTTTTCTTGTTCCTTGTGGCGCTGTCCCTGGAATTCCATGGCAATGTGTGCTGAAATGTGAGAAACTGCGAAGGAGTGAAGAACAAACTCCTCGGCGGTTCAGGCTTTCCTCCTTCTCCGCAAACCACGTGGAAATCTGAGATAATCTGTGCAAAGAGAGTTCATGCTATTAACAGCTGCAGATCAATTCATTGATCGAGCTTTTAGATTCAATATTTATTTATTTGACTTTTTTTGGCTCAGTTGGCTCGACTCATGCCCTTAATCCTGGAAAACCTCAGGCAAAGTCCTATAAGCGGAAGACCGTAAAATTGGGCCAAGCATTAAATAAAATTATTTGGATGCAAAATGGGTGAAATGGCGCATATTTGTGAACTTGTGGGTGTGATACAGAATAAGAATTTGGTTTGATTAGGGCCATGTTCAAGCCTACATTTTAAGCCGGCTTCAATCCACTTTCAGACAAGTTGTATGCTTTTGGCTTTACTGAACTCAGAAAATCCTGCTTTGAGGTAGATAACGTGGAAGGAAAATATAGTCATTTTGCTGATACGTTCTTCCGATCTGCAGAAATAACAGGAGTAGACCAGATGCCAGCTGAGAGCGGTGAACGCCCAGCATGCAGAGACATGCAGTCACCGTGGTCCTCACCCCACTTTTGGTACAGCCTACGGTGGCCGTGCTGGTCTTGCCTTGGATTTGCATTTGCAAGGTTTTACTGCTTTAATATTTTTGATGGGATTCTTTGTTTTGTGGATTTGAGTTGGAGGCGTACATGATGAAGAGCAAGATGTAAATGCATATAACAGTAAATAAATGCAGGCCTGTACTGTACTAACTGGCAGCAATTCCCTAGGGATTTGAGACCAGGAATGGTTAAACCAGGGATGGTTTACATTCAACGCAGGACCCTGTTTGCACTTGACTTTATTCTGGAATATATCCTGAGGCCTTTTTGCACTTTGGCTGCTAGTCAAGAGTGAACTTCTGGTGAAGAGCATCTCACTTGGAGGAGGCTGCTACAGCCTCCACATGTGGCCTGCCTTGATGAAGCGTGGAGCATGAAATCAATGTGCTCCATGCCTTAACCAATGTTGACCAGAAACTTATCTGGAGTGTCCAGTGGCACGGCCATCTGCACCTCTTCTGGTGCTCTGGGCTTGTCTGAGGTGCCATGCAGCCAAAACGGCGGCGCCCAGAGGAGGACCGGTTCCTGGGTCAAATGAAGTGTGTGTATGTTATTTCATGTCGACTATCTTTTTGGCCTCAGGCCACATAGGATAAGCATTCCGTCTTTCTTTCCTTGCTAAGCAGCCATGCCACCAGCAATGGGTTTTCCAGCAACGGGAAACTGCACATTTTCAGCAGGATATCCCACCACAGTGCACCCATAACAGTGACTGAGGCTATCAGAAGTCAGCCAAACCTGTGCAGAGAACGAAAGCAAACAGACAGGAACTTGCCTGGCTTCTGACAGGTGTTGGTTAAAGGCAGCCTGAAATGTCTCTGGCTGTGGTTCCCCCTAAGGTTTAACCCACCTTCAGTCCACCTTCAGAGCGAAGTTCAGGGAACACTTCAGGGAAGTGACCACAATTTCCTTTCCACGTTATTTATCACAAAAATGGATTTTCTGAGTTATTTAACACTGAAAGAAAACAGCTTGTCCCTTTGCTGATGTCTTCTCTCGCTCTTAAAGGGGACTGAAGCTGGATTAAACTTTTAAGTGTGACCACAGCCTCTGTTTTCCCCACCCCAAGCCAGGATCCTGTTGTGTGGACCTTGTTTGGCCTAAAAAGCAAGGGAAATTGTTCAGGAAGGGGGGGGGGAATTTTGTCTTTTCTTTATTTCTTTTATGTTTCCAGAGCTTAGGAGCTGGCATTGCATTTTTCCTCCTTTCCTTTTTTCTTTTGTCTCCCCCTCACATCAGTCCTTGCAGACTTTGCTGCTGAAGGCCTGCAAAATTTGCAAAGCACAAAGCCGGATCACATTTTACAAAATCTGCTGGTAAGCCTAGGATGGCAGCATCTTTCCCTTTTTTTTTTGCTTTGCTTTGTTTCATCTACCTGCCTTTGTTTTTGTTTTTATTTTTCCTTTTTTCTTTCTTTTTCTTTTGCTGACAAAGAAATGTTTGTGAAAATAATAAAGCAATTACTCATTCAACCAGTTCCTGGATGGTTTTTTTTTTCTTTTAGAAGAATTTCTGCGTTTGATGTGAACAAAATGCCCCCTGTGTATCTAGACCAGCTGCTTCCTTTATGCTGAATCAAACTAGATTTAGCACCTATCGCTTTCAAAGTCAGAGAACACATCAGCAAAATGACTTGTCGTTTTCTTTCCACTTTATCCAACCCAAGGGTGGATTTCCTGAGTGCCACCATTTTGGCAGCGCCACCTCCACAACTGTGCATGCGTCAGTGCCGTTGCCTTGATGATGCTGATGCGCTACGCATGTGCAGTTGTGTCTATGGTTGTCCGAGGTCCCAGTCACTTGCACGGGACCTCAAACAACCCCGGGGTGCCGGCAAGAGCGAATGGTTGCGCCACTGGACACTTCAGGTAAGCAATTAGGTCAGGTTGGTGAAGGTGCGGAGCAGATTTTGTGCTCTATTTCTAATCAATGATTAGTGCACTCTTGGGCACGCTTGGAGGCTGTACGAGCCTACTCCACATGGTACACTAATTATGCACTAGAGGCCGTAGTGCAAATAGGCCTCAGATTAAAATTTAGGTGTGAATGCAGCCCTTGATAGCATCCCACTCCCAAGTATTTTTGAATACCACTCCCATTAGGGGGGTTGTTGGATGGAACTGAGAAATGTTTCTTTGTTTGTTTAGTATATTTAAATCACACCCTGTACCCTAAAGTCTCAGGGCAGGTTCCAACAATTAAGATCGGTAGAAATGCATTATCCTGAGGAGAAGCACCTCTTTGCTTGTCTCGCAGGCTGCATCCACACGCAGGGTTCCTTTTTAGAAAGCAGCTTAGATGTGGTAGCATCTACACGCTGTTGCCTCTAATCCACATTAAAGGCCAAGAAAGGCACTTCTAGCATCCATATAGCACCCCTTCTCAGGCCCCCTTCTGACGGCGCCCTGACATCCCACGAGGAGTTGATAATGCGGCAATTCCACCTCCGGCTAGAGAGCGCCATGGCCGGTGCTGGCTTTGTGCGTTTTAACTGGCGCACACATGCAGGCTTTCGGCCTTCCAGAATGCCCAGATGTTTTGACTGTCACCTTCAGTTTTGTGTTGCTCCTCACATAGGTGCGCTGGTTGGAGAAAGTAAGTAAAAGTACCTGAGCCAGTTTGGTCTTGTGGTTAGACTGTTGGATGCCTATCTGGCAATCTCCTGGTTCAATTCTGCACTCCTCCATGAAGCCTTCTGGGTAACCTTGGGCTAGTCACAGCTCTCCTTCTGAGTTCTCAGAGCTCCATCTACCTCGCAGGTGTCTCATGTGGAGAGAAGAACAGATGGTTTGTCAGCTGCCTTGAGTCTCCTTAGGTGTGAGAAAAGCGGTGTAGAAGAGCCAACTTCTCTTCTTCCTTCGTGAAGCCCACTTGGTGACCTTGGGCTAGTCACAGCTCTCTTTCCGAGCTCTCACAGCCCCACCTACCTCACAGGGGTGTCTGTTGTGGGGAGAAGAACAGAAACTTTGTCAGCTGCTTTGAGTCTGCTTAGGGGTGAGAAAGCTGGAGTATAAAAATGGATTATTATTATTCTAAACATGCTCTTGTTGGAAAACCTGCAACCAGTGCAATAGTTTTTAGCATTTTGGGGTGGGGGGAGGAGGAAGAGTGGGGCTATGGTGGATGAAGCAACCCCATCCTAGCGGCACTGTAGTGGCGGTATGCTCCCTCTGTCTGGACAAAGGCTCAGCCATGTTACACCTCCAATGAGGCCCATGGAATGACCACAACTGTAACCTTGTTTTCCTTGAGATTGAGAGAGAGAGAGAGAAAGGGATTTTAGCAGCAGTTTGCTTAAGGTTTGAGTGACGTGGCATGCAGTCAAAGTAAATGCCAAAGATTCCTGAAAAAACCAAAGTTGCCTTCGTGGCAACGAGAAATGAGGCGGTTCGGTGCTTGGAGCTCAAGCCACGGAGCAAATCGGGACCTGGTGTTTGGGTGCCCTGATTTGGGGGGTTCCCTTTCTAGCTCTGCTTGTTATTTGCCAGGCATCTGTCCTTTGGGTCCCTCCTCTGCGGAACTCAGATGGTGTCTGGTCTCCGCCCGAGCTCCCGGATGCCCCAGTGGAGCATCTGAAGCGTGGAGTCTCGGTGCCTAGCAACATCAAGCGCCTGCCGAAGAGCACACCGCTCTTCCAAGGCACCTGGAGCGGAGGGAGTGGAATTGTGCTTTCTTGGACAACCTGCTGCCCCAGGTGCGGGCACACGGAGGCGACTGGCGATGTGGCAGGGAGGACGTTTCCATGGATGCACCCACCCCGGTGTCTCCAGTGTGGCTATGGACATGCCAAGCAGCATGGGAACCGATGGGTAGGGGCAACTCAACCTCGTGCCCCTCTCTCACTCTTAGGGGTGTGCACGAATATTCGAAGGTATTTGAAATTCGACTGAATTCATCCAAATTTTGACATTCAAATTCGAATCGAATGTCCATAAATTTGAATTTAAACATTCAAACGCATGTCAAATTTTGGATCTATTCATTTGAATTTCCCGGACATTCACATGTGTACATGCTGTAGATGATGCGCACTTGGATGTCTTCTTTTACTCAGCGTGAGCAGAGGGAACGACTAAAGGAGGCTGAACTGTGCTGTGGTGGGTGGGTCCAGTCTTTCCTTTTAGACAGTGTCTAGGGGAGGGCAGCATGCACTGAGTTCATGAGGCACCGCCCCTTCTCTCCTCAGTTTATGTGTATGATCCCTCTTTCAATCTAACGTTTTTACACAAATGTATTATTATTATTATTCTTTTAAAAATTAATCTCACGGAGAAGAAGAGCACATAAAAAAGGAAGGGTGCGTGAAGGTGGGTGAGCAGGCTTAAAAAAGAACCGCAAACACACGCCCTCTCCTCTCTTGAGTGACACAGTGACATCCAATAAGAAAGGAGGAAGATTTGACGCAGCAAAAGGGGTGGAGAGCCAAGAGCTCCATGGAGGAGACTCAGGTCGATCGCGGAGAAAGGGTCGAGCGATGCAGCTCAGAGCGAGGGCCGCCTGAGGACGACCTATAACGATTGTGGCGTGAACAGAGCTGGTACGACCTCAGTTCGAATTATGAACCAGGACATCCTGTCTCATCTAGGTGTGACCAGGGCCCATGGTGCGATACACCAGTGCTGGGCTGGTTGTAGACCTCCTTGAAGAGGTCTACACTTATACTGGGTAGGGCATCATTTTTAGAGCGGGTGAGACCTGGTCTAATCTGCCCTTCCTTGAATCAGGGGCCTCGCCAGAAGGGTGTGAAAATGCAGGCTGCTGAGCTAGACCGGTGATGGGCTCAATCCAGTGGAGCATGGCTTATGATTTCTTTTCTTATAATCTTATACTGACCCCATAGGACTGTTAAAATAACGGCCGCCGCCACCACCATAATAATGATCTAGGAATTCTCTTTTTCTTTCCTCTGTCCTCCGTCTCTAGGTCTGGTTTCAAAACGCGCGAGCGAAATTCCGGCGGAACCTCCTCCGCCAGGAGAACACGGGAGTGGACAAGACCTCCGATTCCACGCTGCAAGCCGGGACGCCGTCGGGCCCCGCGTCCGAAATCTCCAACACCTCAATGAGCCCTTCCAGTACGCCCACCACGCTAACGGACTTGACAAACCCCAGCATGCCGTCGGTCACTTCGGTCTTGACGTCGGTGCCCGGGGGCTTGGAGGTTCACGAATCCCGGAGCCCTTCACAGACCACGCTGACAAACCTTTTCTGATGACTCTTTCCTTTGGAGCATTTTGGGTTTTTTCCTTTGGTTTCTTCCTTCGAACAGACGAAAAGAAAAGAAAATTATTCTTAGTTGAATTCCAAGTGTATTTTTTATTAGAGACTTCCCCAAAAGCTGAGCTCGCCGCAGCCGTCGGGTCCTGGCCGGAAGAGGACGAGGCCAGCGGCGTGGTTTGTTTTTGGTCCGAGAATTGCCGTGGACTGAAGATTACCTTGGAAGACCAACTTCTCACACAACATTTGTGTCAATGTTCAGTTTTGTGGGCTGGGCGACGGAAACAGCAATTAATTTAAGTTGGCTAATGCTTCTGTAACTTTCAAAGACTGCCATGTGCCTTAGATACTGTCTCCAATTCTGTTACCCACCCTGTCCTTTTTCTGTCTGTATATTTATGACCAGGGCAAAGAACACATGAACATCAAATGAAAGAAAAAAGGAAAAAAAAAAAGGAAAAAGGAGGAGGGGAAAAAAGGAGAAAAAAATGTTAATAAGAGTTTTGTTACTTTGAATTAATCCTAAGCCCTTCATTGGTTGTTCTGATGTTTTAGAATTTTAAAAGTGAAAAGTCTCTGTTCATCTATCAGAATTTGTAAAAATCTAACCAGTAATAAAACCACTTAACGGAAACCGCCGTGCGTCTCTCTCAGTGGGGTAAAATCCAGAACATCTGACTTGGGAGACTTCAGTGAAACCACGTGAAAAGTGATTTTGGGGTATAAGAAGATGCGCTGGAATCGCATAATCCAGTATCCATAGAAGCTTCTATGGATACTGGATGCCCCAGAGCCTCCCTCCCTGGGCCACTCTCCCTCCAGACCTCTCTCCGGCAACCTCCCCGGGACCCCTTACCTGCTCTAGTGGCGCCACAGGCCTCTTCCCATGCCATCCAGAACGCCAACCAGACTTTCCGGAACCTAAATACAGGTCTTCCAGTTGAAACTTGGTTAGCATTCCCGAAGGCCCAGGAACAGGCACTGGGCACTGTAGGAGCGCTCCCTCCCGCCTCCCTGGCACCCCCTTACCTGTGGGAGGGCACCGGTAGCATCCTGGCCCTGTTTCCCAGCCTTCTGGAATGACAACCAGGTTTTCCGGAAGCTGGAGACAGGGCCTTCCAGCCCATGGATACGAATACCCCCACATCCGTGGGGGCTATTGTTCGGCCGGAGCCGAATGTTTCCACATTGTCTTCATCTCGAATAGAATGTGGAAACTGGCTCCATGCACACGCTAAGCGCCACCATCTGATGCTCCGATCAGGGTGCGGCTTTGCTTTGGCTCTCAGCTTGCTGCACATCAGGAAACTGTCATGAAGCTGCAGGCAGAGATGTGCAAAACTGGTCTGGTTGGTTTGCAGTTCACAGCGAACCAGGGTGTTAGCGGTTCACAGCAAACGTGGGTTTTTTTACCACTGATTTGGACAATTTGTTCCACATGTAGCCCGGATTGGAGCCCTTGCATGGGGACGCTCCAAGTCGATTTCAGGTTCTCTTTGGAGTATAGAGTGCATGGGGACAAGCCCAAAGGGTGTCTGTTGTGGGGAGAAGAACAGATGGTTTGTCAGCCGCTTTGAATCCCCTTAAATGGGTGATGAAAGTGGGGTAGAAAAGCCAACTCTTCTTCTCCTTTTGCTCAGCAAAGGAAGCAAGAGGCCAGGAAGGAACAGTGGCCCCTGGGTTCCTGCTCCATCCCTTTTCTTTGCCCGCCAGGCCTGGCTTCCCTTGCCTCCAGCATCCAGTCTGCCTCCCTTCGGGTCCCTTTGCAGTCGCCATGCCTCCCTTCCACCCCTCCTGCCTGAGTGCCACCTGCTCTCAGCCTGATCGTGTGTCCTCCTGGCTTCTCTCCATCTCGCTTCCTCCCACAGGGCTGCCAGCGCCAAAAATACACCGCTGTTGCCCGCCTGCCTGCCTGCCCGCCCGCCCGCCCTAAGGCTTTTCCGACAAGCCGGCGGCTGCAACAACAGCAACTCATTGCATCATGGTGACAGTTTTTGCTCCTCACAACAACATGTGAGGCTTTGGCGGGTGAAAACAGCAGCAGTGTTGTGGCTGAAAGGCCCCAGGCGGGCTCCCCAGCCATGATGATGATGATGATGATGAGTCCGGAGCCGTCTCCACAAGGCAGCATGGGAATTGTAGTCTTTGGGACTCTCAGTGGCCCTACTGTCAGAAGATGTATTGGCAGATGCGAGACTGAAGAGGTGGGGGATTGGACCAAAGGGCATGTCTTCCTTGCCTTGTTTCCTGTTCCAGGCAAATAAAAGACGACTTTGCAAAACTTTGTTTGTTTGTTTGCTTGTTTACATTTCTACCCTGCCCTATACCTGAAGGTCTTGGGGCGGGTAACAACATTTGAAATCAGATATATATTAAAACAACAACAGTGTCTGTAAAGTGGGAAGAGACAGTATATTCCCACAGGCCAGGGCAAAGAGGTGCATCTTCACCGCCTTCCTCAAGGGGGAGACTGTTCCACAGCCTAGGGGCCAACACTGAGAAGGCCCTCTCCCGGGTGAACCACCCCTTTTACTCCCGAAGATCATTAATTCTCCTTAATGGATGCTGCGTCGTAAACGTGTCAAACATACTTTCCTTCCTGTCTGCTGGACGGGAAAGGAGCGCAATGAACCAACATCAGCTGGCACTCCATCCCCCCCCCCCCATGATTCAATTGATAGTGGGTGTGATCCTCTGCTGGGTGCCACCATTTTGTCTGCGGCGCCCAATGTGACTGTGTGTGCACCAGCGCCAGCGCCACGACAACAGTGATGCTCTGTGCACGTGCCGCCACGTCTATGGTCGTGTGAGGCACCAGCGTGCTCACGTGGCACCTCAGATGACCCCAGAACACCAGAAGAGGTGCGAATGGCCGTTGCCTGGATGCGCCAGGTAAGCTTTTGGTTAAGGTGTGCAGCACGATTGCATGAACCACACCTAGCGCATGATTAGGGAACTCCTGGTCAGGCAGGGGGCCCTGGGAGGCTGTCGCAGCCTCCTCAAGGTGCGGACGCCCTTCCCCAGAACTTCCTCAACCATGCACTGTGGGCTGAAGTGCAAATAGTTGCAGTCACTCAATGTGGATACGGCTTAGGAAAGGAACCAGATCCTGTTGATCTTTCATGCAAGCCAGGCTGAGACTCTTAAGTCGGTGGCTTGCGAAGTTTGCATGGAAATCAGGGGTGTAGGTATTCTGTCGGGATGTGCAGGAACCCCAAAATAGGGGTCCAATTCATACCATGCCAGACCCCCATTTCAGTACCGAGCACATCGAGGCATACCTTGGCTTGCCAAGTCTCCCTCGAGTCACTTTCAACTTCCTAGGCTTGAGGCAGAGCCGGGCTGGCTCCCCACCTACCTACCTGGGCTGCTGCTGCCTCCTTCTCTGGCCCCGCGCATAGATGCTGGGCTGGCGGGCATTAAAGGCGAGGCCTGAAGGGGCGAGGCAGGGCAAGCCCTGGCACACAGGCGTGGGGCAAGAAGGGAGCCAGTTGGAGGCTCGACAGGGAGGTTTGTCAGCCACTCTGAGTACCCTTACATGGGTGAGAAAGGCCAGGTCGAAAAGCCAACTCTTCTTCTTCCTCCGTGAAGCCAGCTGGGTGACCTTGGGCTAGTCACAGCTCTCTTTTTGAGCTCTCCCAGCCCCACCTACCTCACAGGGTGTTCTGTTGTGGGGAGAAGAACAGAAAAGCTTTGTCAGCCGCTTCGACTTGCCTTAAAGGGTGAGAAAAGCGGAGTAGAGAAGCCAACTCTTCTTCTTCTTCGGTCCTCAGGGGCTTCTAGTTTGGATTAACCTCGCCCTGTGGGAATGGGACCCTGGAGACGTAATCTGGCCCCAAACCTCCACCGCCACCTCCAGAGTCGTTGCACACCCGCTTTTCTGTCCAAAGATTTGCTTCGGGGTTGCAAATTGTGCAGATCCATACCACGTCCTGGTTCTGCGCCAAGCCGCCTCGTTCGCAGAGCGAGTCCCCCTCCGGGGATGCTGGTTCGCCTGGCATCTGCAATCCTGCAGTCTGGCTGCTTCGTGTTCCAGCCTGCAGGTCACGTCGGAATGCTTTTGCGCTCAGCCGAGCCGCAAATCCACCGGCTCGCTCCCGGCTCTTCTCCCTCGCTTCTGATGGCGCAGACAGGTAAGCGCGCTCCCTCCCTCCCCCCGCGCTCCGGGCAAGCTGGTCTCCCCAGGTGGCGACTGCAGCGGAAGCAACATCAAGCAACATCAGGAGACAGGTGGACGAAGCCTTGAAAAGCGGCTGGAGCAGAGGGCGGATTCTCTGGCGCATCAGACTCCAGGACCCCAGAGGTACGAGGCGAGTCATGAGCAATGGGTCCCTCCCCATCGCCAGCAGGAGATCCGGACCAGAAGAGTCCACAAAGTCACGTCTGGAGCAGAGCACCGCTTGAAACACGGCCCCTCGCTCTGGGGAAGCTTCTGAGAAGAAGAAGAGTTGGCTTTTCTACCACGCTTTTCTCGCCCATTTAAGGGGACTCAACGCTGCTGACAAACCTTTTGTTCTTCTCCCCACAACAGAACACCCTGTGAGGCAGGTGGGGCTGTGAGAGCTCAGAAAGACAGCCGTGACTAGCCCAAGGTCACCCAGCTGGCTTCACAGACGAAGAAGAGTCAGTTTTTATACCCCACTTTCCCTCACCTTTAAGAGGATTCAAAGCATCTGACAAACCTTCTGTTGGTGCCCTGTGAGGTCAGTGAGGTTGTGAAGGCTCAGAAGAGGGCCGTGACTAGCCCAAGGTCACCCAGCTGGCTTCTTGGAGGAAGAAGAGTCAGTTTTTATATCCCACTTTCCCCACCCTTAAGGAGACTCAAAGTGGATGACAAACTACAAGTTCTTTGCCTCTTGCAATCTCCAGAGTAACCTCTCACTTTGAAAGTGGACTAAAACCGGATTAAACCTTGGATCCGAATACAGCCAAAAAAGGCGCCATTCCAGAATTTGGGTCAGAAAATGCAACAGAGATGAATGGAAGGCTATCGTGAACGTTTCCCAAAGCCATTGGAATTGGGAAAAAGAATAGATGCTCTATTTTTATATAACAATACTAATACTAATGTTCCAGTTTCAGAACTGGGCTAAAGGGGAGTCCTTTATTCGGCAGGTTCTACTCTGGATTACATAATCTGGAATAAAGCCCAGTCTGGAAAGGAACATATAACAATCATGTCTGAAGACAGTGTAATTCCCCTGTACGGTTGCTAATGGCACCTGCGGACATCTGTGGTTGGGTCTGGCTTCTTGGACCCAGGTGTGGACAATGCAGGGCGATTAATGGGGAGGGGGTGGTGGGGGTGGGGAAACCAGAGACTGAATATCAAGGGCTCCAGGTGTGCTTCTCTTCTGAGACCACAGGGACCTCAGGATTGTGACTTTTGCCTTTTGACTTCCAGGCCAGATCAGGAGGCCCAAGAAGAAGACAGAAACACCCCTTTAGGAAGTAAGTTTCTAGTCCTCATGGTTTGGGATGGGTTTGAGTGGGACGCTGGGAGGATGCTAAAGCAGCATTGTATTTGTTTGTTTGTTTACCTATCCTGCCCTTCCCCGAAAGGGGAAAGGTCACAATGATAAAAAGAGAAAATATATACGGTTGGTTTTTTAAAAAATTAAAATTCAACTCCTACTGCCTTTTTTGTTTGTGCTCTGGAAACCAGACTTTGGCTGCAGTCACACCTAAGGTGTAATCCAGCTTCAGTCCACTTTGAGAGACTGTGGTCACACCTAAGGTTTAATCCAGATTCCTTCCACTTTCAGAGACAGGTAGACATGGTGGCTTATCTCTTTCTGGAAGGTGCCCAGTAAAATGGAGAAACAGTGTTAGACTGCTTGAATGTGCTACCATCTGTTTGTCTGGCCGGCCGGCCGGCTCTGTAACCAAAATCCTCAGGGATGGTGGCAATAAAAAACGTAAAACACAAGTAAAATGAACTGGGCCAAAATAACCAGAGAGATGCCTGAAAGGGGAAGGGGAGGCCATTTCTCTAGCTAAAGGCTCCATACAGTGAAGTTGCATACCTGGGGATACCACCAAGAAGGCCCTGTCCGTTTGTCCCCCCCCCCCCCCCGTTTCAGTTCTGCACCTGGTGGCCCAGGTGTTCAGACACACTTCTCCTTAGGGCCACAGTTCTGTCTCCTCCAGAATCTGGAGCAGCGCTCTCCGGTCAGTGAGTGAAAACCTGCCCCAGTGGGATGACGGTTCACATCTGACCTCTCCGGATGCCGGAACACTTTTGTTCTCCGATTATAGTAACTCTTGAAAGCACCCAAAGGATCCATTGAATCTTGAGGGTTTTTAAAAAACTCTTTTTAAAAAGATATTATGGGTACGGCGCCGGAGGCTTCGGTCTGGCCTTTGCCTATCTGCATACGATGTTGCCATGCTGCAGGGCCTCCCGGGGGCCATTCGCAAGCAAGAGCAGCAATAACAGTTAAACTGATGGTTCGGGATTTCCAGCTAGGGAATCTATTAGCACGGTGGCACTTAGACATGGGAAGGAGCATCTGCTACGCGCATGAACAGCTCCTGCCTTTCGGGGCACAGAAGGGACGCTTTGCCCGGAGAAGACGGGATGGTGGCATGACGTCCAGGCTCTCTTCTGCCTAATTCTCTGCTTGGCAGAGAAGAAGAGGAAGAGGAGGAAGAAGAGGAAGAGTTGGCTTTCTACCTATCAAGCTCAACCCTCAGCTCACCAAAGTACTTAATCCTTTTACTTCTTGTACACTATTAACATGGAAGAAATGGCCACCCAGACTGGCTTCTCCACCCACTTCTATTTCTTCCCTCTATTCTAACGCCTCCCCGCCTCTACACAAAGCCCTTGAAGCCTCCAAGACTCTTGAATTCAACACTTTAGATGATAACTCTGCCGCCTCACCTAGATTTTCTTCATTTGCTATTTTTAGGGATAATCTAAATCTTCCAGGTTTTAATTGGCTTGAACTATATGGACTTTACAACTTCTTAAGACAACTCAAAATTAAATTTACTACGATTAGAGAAGAAACTTTTTTTTTTTAACATAAGTTGAAAGACTATAAATTGCATGAAAGGGAAACTCCGCCAACTCTGTATAACATCCTACTTGACTTTCATCTGTCTAACTTATCAGGATCCAAATCATTATGGGAAGAAGATTCTGGTATTAGCATTTCTCCTCATTCTGTGGTGTTTCACAGTGGATGACCGTACGGCCAGTTCTCCTCTTAGGCTGATGTAGAAGCTGAGCCGAACCACGCCAAGCCCTGGCGTCTTGATAAATGGAAGATCCCGCTCTGGAAATTCTGAACTGACCCTTGGAATGACCTCTGGCCACCATCCAGGCCTGCACAGCCGCTTCTTTGGAAAAGGGGAACGTCCGATTTCCTTAAAACAGCTGGAGCGTTGGCTGGTTGTGTGGACATCTCCATGTGGTTTCCTTGGTGAGGATGTGGGGGGGATGGTTGCCAAAGTCTCTTCCGGGGATTGAACCAGTGACCCCGTTCTTTCCAGCGGCTTTGCTACTGAGCTGCGGCCACCTTTTTTTAAACCCGTGGACCTCTGCAGTCAGTGATAGGACAACTGGAGTTTAGAACCGATTGCTTGGGCTAAAAAGAACCTCTTGCTTCTAGACTTTGGAAGGACCAGGTGCAGAGCTCTCGGCTTGGTACACGAAGGTGAACCTCTTCCTTTCCTCCCAGGCCTAAGTCACTCGCGCCACTGACCTTTGGCTGTGGATGCAATGCTTGACCTTAGGAAAAAATAAAGAAGGATTTTATAACTCTTTGTGTGTTGTGAAGGTGCAGAGACAAGAGATCTATTTGCATTGTGGCCTCTGGTGCATGATTAGTGAAGAGCATCTGCCAGGTGGAGGAGGCTGATGCAGCCTTTAAGTGTGTGCTGCCTCCCCAGAAGATGGACGGACGGACGGATGGATGGATGGATGGATGGATGGATGGACAGATGGATGATTGCTACAGATGCTATGGATGGATGCGATGGATGGATGTGATGGATGGATGCGATGGATGGATGGATGGATGGATTTTAACAAGGCTTGGTCCACCCGGATTTGCCTCCAGAATGTGTCCAGACTATAGCGATCTCCAAACTGGAAACGCATGGAGCGCAGCTATGTGAGCCCAGAGAACACCGGAGAGTAACGTCTTTCCTTGTAGTATTTTGTGTCAAGGTGCCTGTGGGAAAACGGGAGGTTGCAGCTATGTGCACCAACTGAAGTGACTTCTGCTACCTTGACCTCCGGAGGATTTTCAAGCAGCGTATTTGCACATTCATTACCTCAAGCCATAGGCTGGTGTGCCACAATTAATCCCAATTAGGTAATTAGCATTAATGGAGATCACTGGAAGAGGTTTCCTTTGTCCAAGGACTTGCTAACTGGCTCCAGGGAACTCCATGAAAGACGTAGCCCCAGTTCTATGAATGAAGGTGACCTTTGGGTGGGTGTGAATAACAGCCGCCACAATGGAATGGATAAAAATGGGACGCAAGATGGAAATCTCTTCATTCTGGTCCTGGCTTATTTATCTTAATTCAGGGGACCATTGCAGTATTTTATTTTATTTTATTATTGTTGTTGTTGTTGTTATTCAGCCTCTATCCCATCACCTCTTGAGTACCTTTGAATGGGTGAGAAAAGCAGGGTAGAAAAGCCAACTCTTCTTCCTCCTCAATGAAGCAAGCTGGGTGACCTTGGGCTAGCCACGGGTCTCTTCTGAGCTCTCACAGCCCCATCTACCTCACAGGGTGTTCTGTTGTGGGGAGAAGAACAGAAGGTTTGTCAGCCGCTTTGAGTCCCCTGAAATGGGCGAGAAAAGTGGGGTAGAAAAGCCAACTCTTCTTCTTCTTCCTGCGTGGCAGGAGTCTTTCCAGGGAAGCTCTTCATCGTTCCCTGTCAAAGTGCCGGGCAAGACAGAGCCGGGTTGGCTTCCGATCCTCTCTTAACACAGCTCATCGAGATGCAATGGGGTGGGTGGGGGCTGGGGGCTTCAATAGGCTCTCCATGCTGCCCCCCCCCCGTTCGCTCCCTTTCTCTCTCCCGCCACCCGGTTCAGATCCTTGTGAACGGCTGCACAAAGTTGTTCAAGTGGCAGCTGTCACAGGGAAGGTGGCGTTTGTCTTCAGCCCTGCTGACAGCAGCTGTCCGGGAGGAGCATGAATGGAACAGGAATGGCATCGTGTTTATTCAGACATGACATGCCTGGCTATGGATCAGTGTCAGCAGCAGTTTTGATACATCTGAGATGGGGGGGGGGGAGGCGGAGAAACAACCCCGGTCCCTAAGATGCATCCCTGCTTCATCAGTTACACCATCTAGTGCAAAGCAGGCACCCGCGAGCAAATGCGCGGGCATCACCATGCTCGTGCCATGGAAGAGAGGATGCCATCGGGCCGCCGGGCCTTCTCTTCAGCACCATAGATGCCAGGCAGGTGCAAGAGAAGAAGAAGAAGAAGAAAAGTTGGCTTTTCTGACCCGCTTTTCTCACCCATTTAAGGGGACTCAAAGCGGCTGACAAACCTTCTGTTCTTCTCCCCACAACAGTCCACGTTGTGGACGCAGGACAGGGATGAGTGCATTAAGGCGGGTCCCTTTCAAACCAGGCTCCACCGAATGTCCACTATATTCGGATATTCCAGGATAAAGCACAGAGGGTTTGTCAGCCGCTTTGAGTCCCCTTAAATGGGTGAGTAAGGCAGGGAAGAAAAGCCGACTCTTCTTCTTCTTCTTCTTCTTCTTCTTCCTCCATGAAGCCAGCTGTGTGGCCTTGGGCTAGTCGCAGCTCTCCTTCTAAGCATTCACACCCTCACCTGCCTCACAGGGTGTCTCTTGTGGGGAGAAGAACAGAAGGTTTGTGAGCCGCTTTGAGTCCCTTTAAATGTGTGAGAAAAGTGGAGTAGAAAAGCCAACTCCTCCTCCTCCTCCTCCTCCACCTCTTCTTCTTCTCTTGCCTTCCAGATGTTAGACTTTGGTGCCCACCAATGCCAGGGTACAACTGTGATCAAATCCTAAAAGTGGGAGGCTACACCGCCACTTGGGGGCCATCTGTTCTCTTTGCAACTGTGGCTCCTTTCTCCTGCTCTCTCGCGCCTGCCCTCCACCCATGATATCCGATTAAACGGAGTTAGATTTCAGCCTGAGTTCACTGGGAGGGTTTTATTTAAATATAAACCTCATGACAGCCGACCCATATTGCAGCTGATTTGGGGAAGGCAACTGGCTGGAGCCGCCTGGGGTTGGAGGGAAGAGGAAAATCAGGAAGTCAGCATTTTAGGGAGAGAAAAATTACAAAGTTCACTTTTAAATCCACATTTTATGAAATCTGCACTCTAAAGGCAATGCTTGAAAAACTCTACCAATAGCAAAGTGATTTATTTATTTAAAACACGTATACACAGCTTCCTGCTGGACTCGGCCAATCCAGTAAGCATAGGAACAGTTCTAGTACGCTTGCTGGTGCAGGATTGATGAAATGGTTGGTACTGGATCTTTCAGATATCCAGAGCCATAAAAGGGCAGCAGGACAGAAGAGCGACTGTTGTGTTGCCTTTTTCTGGGATGTTTATTTTCATCTTTTTATTTTACTTCCCCATCTTATCTTCAGGCCTGGGATTTCCTGGTGGCCACCCATCCAGGTTCTGAACACTGTCCTCTGACGCTCAGGTGTGTTTAGACCCAGTGGGCTCTGGAACTGTGCAGTGAGCATCCAGATTTAGAGGAAATCTACCTTAAAATACCAAACCACTGAGCAAGGCTATCGACAAGAGATCCGCAGTTAAAACACACACAGCAAAAAGGACATTTCTTATACTCTAGTGGTTAAGGAGTATCTGGGAGTAGCAGACTTGATTCTGCACTCCCCCACAAAGCTAGCTGGGTGACCTTGGGCTAGTCACAGCTCTCTTCTGAGCTCTCACCGCCCCACCTGCCACACACTGTGTCTGTTGTGGGGAGAAGAACAGAAGGTTTGTCAGCCGCTTTGAGTCCCCTTAAATGGGTGAGAAAAGCGGGGTAGAAAAGCCAACTCTTCTTCTTCTATTCCTGCTGGTGATTCTGGGCCACCCAAGAGGGGAATTATCTTCCTGCTCCCTCTGCCCCGCGTGAAATCTTTCTTAAAACAAACAGGGAGCGAAATTCACAGGTCCCAGTCAAACCTTTTATATGTTTTAGCGCAAGCCAGCCCCCTGCCGCACGCGCGCGCGCCCCTCTTCCCGCAGCTTTGCCACGAACTGAGAAGTTCCACAGATCTTGTTTATCACACGTTCGTCTAAAATTATCTCAAAGCTCCCGGCGTCCTCCTATGGAGCAGATGCTCCGTAAACCCCAGTTCTGTTTTGATCTCAAACTGGCGTGTTTAAGCACCTTGTGTGAACCATAAATTGAAACCGAGCTGCGAGGGGGAAATGCTGTGATGTTCGCCGCACTGGCTGCGCATCCGTTCAGATGTTGGTTGGGGCTGCGCAGAAGGAGGCGGCCGGTGTAGACTGGGCCATTCGGCCACGGGTGTTCGTAACATCCGACATTCGGGCGGATCTGGACGTTCGCACGCGAACCGAAAGTTACGATGTTCGTGCATTGGCGTTCGCACGAATACGAAAGTTTCGGACATTCGTGCAAATAGTTCGGACAATCGTTACACTGGAGAGGTGCGCCAGTCACACCTGCCATGGATCCAGAGTGCATTCGACACGGATTGAGGGCGGATTAGAAGTGGATTCAGGTGGGATTTGAGGCCTTACAGAATATGGATCAGATACATTTTGCAGATACGTATCGGATACATGTTCGTTCGTATCCGATACATATTTGTTCATATTGGATATATTCGTATGAATACTTTTGTATCGAATAGAATTTTACCCCATTCAAAAGCGTCTGTTCGTACAAATACAAACTCTCGAATGTTGGATTTGTTACGAATCTAATGCCAAAAAACATATTTGTGCACATTGCTACCAGGGGCATAAAATGCCCCTGGTAGCAATGTGCACAAATATGTTTTTTGGCATTAGATTCGTGACAAATCCAACATTTGAGAGTTTGTATTTGTCTGCCTTGGTTGGTGATAAAGAATCTTCAACAGAGAGAAACAGCTGGGGGAGGCCTGCGGGAGTTCGTCTCTCTCTGTTGGGATGAGGCCTGCGAACATAATAGTTGCCCCATGGGGTCTCTGTCTAGTCCAGCAGCCTGTTCTCCCAGTGGCCAACAGGCTGGACCACGAAGTCCAGGACCAGGCCGTGAGCCCACGGCTTGCTCTGCTCACAAGCTCCCAGCAGCTAGGCCTCAGAAGCAGGCAGTGGTCTCCCATAGTGGGCAATGCTTCCATGACTTCCTGCCCTTGTCTTCTGCTGGAGATGCCCAGAAGCAACTGGTGGGTCGCTGGGTGAGATGGGATGCTGGACCAGACGGGATGCGGCCTGATCCAGCTGGGCTCCTCTTCATTCATGGAGGACAGGTGCATCAATGGCAGCTAGAATGGATGCCCAGGTACAGCCTCCAGGTTGGAGAGACAGGCAGGATGGCTCTCAAGGCCATTTGCTGGGATCTGAGAGCAGGTAAAGCTTTCGCCTTGGTCTTCTGCTTGAGATGCGCAGAAGCAAATGGTGGGCCATGCTGGATTAGATGGGCTGTGACCTGATCCAGCAGGGCTCCTTGCAATTAATGGGGGACAGGTGTATCAATGGCTACTAGAATGGATGCCCAGGTACCACTCCCAGGTTGGAGAGACAAGCAGGAAGCCTCTCAAGGCTATTTGCTGGGATCTAAGAGCGGGTGAGGGTTTTGCCTTGGTCTTCTGCTTGAGATGCCCAGAAGCAATCGGTGGCCACTGTGTGAGACGGGATGCTGGACTAGATGGCCTGTGGCCTCATCCGGCAAGGTTTCTCTCAATTCCTAGAGGACAGGTATAGCAGTGGCTACTAGAATGGATGCCCAGGTACCACCTCCAAGTTGGAGAGGCAAGCAGGATGCTTCTCAAGGCCACGTGCAGGGAGTGGAGAGCAGGTGAAGGTTTCACCCTCACCTTCCGCTTGAGATGCCCAGAAGCAACTGGTGGGTCACCGTACGAGACGGGAAGCTGGACTAGATCCTCCTACATCCTTATGATGATGTTGCAAACGGACCGCGAAGCAAACCCAGGTCACCCTTAGACTCTCAGTTCCCCATTCCCCCCCCCTTGTCCTCCAGCGTGGACCCCCCCTCCTGGCCCACCTGCCCAATTTCTCCGCCGTGTCTCCCCTCGCTCAGTCCAAGCCCACATCCGGATGCGTCTGCCTCCGGTCGTGGTGGTGTCCCTGCTGAAAGTCCTCCTCCCTTTTATGATTTCCTATTTGGGTTTGATGTTGTCGGTATATAAAATTTAAAGAGGTCTAATTTTTTTTTTAAAAGGCCCTAAAGGGAACGGTGTTTTGTGCGTGCATGTTAAAGTCATTATAGCAAACACCTGTGCATGGTTGAGTTTAATTGGGCTACAGCTGTTGGGGGGGGGGCGTTGAAAGCGAGGAGACACTGCGAGCGATCGGTTGTCTCCGTGAAATCTCTTCCCAGGTCACTGCCTCTGATTCGGCTAGAGAAGGGAAGAGCGGGGAAGAAGAAGAAGAAGAAGAAGCACCGTTGGCTTTTCTACCCTGCTTTTCTCACCCATTTAAGGGGACTCAAAGCTGCTGACAAACCTTCTGTTCTTCTCCCCACAACAGACACCCTGTGAGTTTGGGCTGTGAGAGCTCAGAAGAGAGCTGTGACTAGCCCAAGGTCGCCCAGCTGGCTTCGTGGAGGAGGGCAGAATCAAACCCAGCATCAAACCTCTCCCAGACTCCAACGGCACCTCCCTGCAGCTTTCTTGGCAGGGATACAGACGTGGTTTGCCATTGCCTCCACCCACGGAGGGGCTGGGGCCTGAACTGGTGACTTCACTCCCTAGGCAGATAGATATGACTAGGCAAAAATGAAGCCACTCCTTCCTCTGCACTCTGGAAACAACAGCCCCGCCGGGAAGCTGCGGCTCGCAGTTCTTCAAGCAAAAGAGCCCTTAAAATCCAAACTGCTTCTTTTTCTTTTTTCTCTTTTTTCCCTCCAGGCCTAAATTATGCAGCGGCTGTGGCTGGAGATGCTAAATATGCAGCAGCAGCAACAGCAGCAGCAGCAGCAGCAGCGTTTTCCTTCCCTTCCCTTCTGCTTTCCCACCCACCCTCCCCTTTTATCTGGCAGCTCCGGCACTGTCTAAAAACAGACTGCAGCCGTCACCTTGTTCAGAGGGATGAAAACAAATTGCGGAGGTGTGGGGGGGAGGAGGGCTGGCAGATGAGTTGCCAAGCGGAGGGCGCTCGGCTCTGAGATCGCCTTTCCACTGGTGGCGCAGCATCATTGCCATCCATCCATCCATCCATCCTTCCTTCCTTTCCTCCCTCCCTCCCTCCCTCCCTTCCTTCCTTACAGCTGTCTCTCTTCCCACCCTCCTTTCCTTTCCTTTCCTCCCTCCCTCCCTCCCTTCCTTCCTTCCTTCCTTCCTTCCAGGTGTCTCTCTTCCCACCCTCCTTTCCTTTCCTTTCCTTTCCTCCCTCCCTCCCTCCCTCCCTTCCTTCCTTCCTTCCTTCCTTCCTTCCTTCCTTCCTTCCTTCCTTCCTTCCTTCCTTCCTTCCAGGTGTCTCTCTTCCCACCCTCCTTTCCTTCCCTCCCTCCCTCCCTCCCTCCTTCCAGGTGTCTCTCTTCCCACCCTCCTTTCCTTTCCTTTCCTTTCCTTTCCTTTCCTTCCTTCCTTCCTTCCTTCCTTCCAGGTGTCTCTCTTCCCACCCTCCTTTCCTTTCCTCCCTCCCTCCCTCCCTCCCTCCCTTCCTTCCTTCCTTCCAGGTGTCTCTCTTCCCACCCTCCTTTCCTTTCCTTCCTTCCTTCCTTTCTTCCTTCCTTCCAGGTGTCTCTCTTCCCACCCTCCTTTCCTTCCCTCCCTCCCTCCCTCCCTCCTTCCAGGTGTCTCTCTTCCCACCCTCCTTTCCTTTCCTTTCCTTTCCTTTCCTTTCCTTTCCTTTCCTTTCCTTTCCTTTCCTTCCTTCCTTCCTTCCTTCCTTCCTTCCAGGTGTCTCTCTTCCCACCCTCCTTTCCTTTCCTTTCCTTTCCTTTCCTCCTTCCTTGCTGCAACAGAGCAGGGACAGAAGGCAGGATGGGAGGTCTAACTTGGTAGCTGCAGGTTGCAGCAAAAGAGCGCTTCCTTCCCCTCCCCTCTCCCCCTCCCCTGGTAATGAACTGCAGCACCCAAGGTGGGTCGCAGGAGGCCTTGGTTGGCAAAGCCCCAAACTGAGGGGCTCCTACAGTACATGCATTGGAAGGGTCCTTAGAGGTCATCTAATCTATCTTCCACGTCCCCTGGACAGGTCTGATTGGACAAGATTTATTTATTTATTTATTTGCATTTCTATCCTGCCCTATACCCGAAGGTCTCAGGCCGGGTAACAACATTTAAAATCAGACATATATTAAAACCAACAACAGTATATATTAAAACAGTAACAGTGTCTGTAAAGTGGGAAGAGATAGTATATTCCCATTTAGGCAAAGGCCAGGGCAAAGAGGCGCGGTTACACTACCCTCCTAAACATATACAGTGGAAGGGCCTGACACACCTCAAGGGAGAGACTGTTCCATGGCCCAGGGGCCATCACTGAGAAGGCCCTCTCCCAGGCGCCCACCCCTTTTACTACTTAGTTCAAGATAGGCGGGAGGTTCACTGTGGTCTGCCTCATTCGTGCGCAAACCGGACCCACCTTGTGGATCAAAAAACACACACGGTTCGAAGCGATCCGCACCGAGGGCTGCTAGCCACTTAATTTCAGCCCGTGCGCACCTCTGTTTGGGTGTGGTGGGAGCTCAGATAAGAGCGACCTATCCTGGAAAGCAGGGGGTCGCAGTTATGGTCCCAGCCTCTTCTCAGAATTAGGCGATGGCAAACCATTTCTGCACCTCTGCCAAGAAAACTGCGTAGGGGCAGCAGGCCTTGAACCAGGAGTCAGGCCCAACGTGACGGTATTCAACAGCAACAGTAATTAAAGCCGCTGCTAGGAAGCGTTTGGCCCTTCCAGCGCCCCTCTGGGGGAAGCTTTGGAAAACCACTGCGATATCCTTGCCAAGTGAACTGCAGTCTTGAGGTCAAAGTTTCTTCAGCTTCCTGCACGGAGGACCACAGTATGTTGGCATTTAATTAGGGGACAGAAGATTCCGTTATGTCTGAGAGTCTGACATCTAGTGGCAGCTGAATTTATTGCCTCAAAAATGTCTCCCGGGTCGTGGACCGCCTGCGCTTTGCGTTTATCAACGGAAGCAACGCGGGATGCGCAGAGGGAGATATTTAGTCCGTTGGCTCGTGAATGACGTGTCCAGGGGCAATTTCACAATTTCCTTCCTGTCCCGTGAATGGGAAAGGTGCGCGACGAACCGGCGTTGACTAGCGCTCGGCTCGTGCTTGCGAACACCCTGCGTGTGATCGATCACTCACTAGGGATGGCAACAAATGAGTTTTTTGGGGATTTGATTTCTAAAGAATCAAATGTTAGAAAATGCACATTTGTTCCAATAGATCCCCTTTGAATGTGGCAGGATTCTATTTGAAATGAATGTCCAAATTCGTACGAATAACTAAAGTTACGATTATTTGTGCGCAGCCCTATCACTGACCTGTGCTCGATCGCTGCGCTGCTCCTCCAGGGGGCACCGCCGTTATGCGTGTGGCACCCTGCGCAACTATGCGTACCTCAGCGCCATCGTTACGGTGACGCCGAAGCTCCGCGTAACATCAGGGGGTCATCGGCGCTGCCAGCGCACTTGTGCGGCCGCTGCAATGACCTCCGCAGCCGGCAGAGGTGCGAATGGTTGATGCCTGGATGCTGTCAGGTCAGTTCCGGCCACGTGGCGTAAGGGTTGGTGAGCTGGTGGTGGACGATTCCCAGCTAGTTCATGATAGGGGAACTTCTGGGGAGGCAGGGGCCCCTGGGAGGCTGTAAGCGCCTCCTGCAAGTGCAGATGCCCCTGCCCAGATGTTACCCTATCGTGAACTACGGGCCGAAGTGCAAATCGGCCCCAGGTCTGGTCTTCCGGGAGCTGCACGCAAGCCAGAAACGGAGGCATCTTTGGAAACCAACACACCTTGCAAATCTAGCTGCAGAGATGTTTATTGACAGCAAGGGGGGGGGGTCGCAGGAGAAAACCCCTCCCTCACGCCCTGCTGATTTGCCAGCTCCTTTGAAATTCCCAAGTACACTGTCCGTTAGTCCCAAGAGTAGCTCAGTTCTTCCTTTCCCTCTGCCCCTCTGTTCCCTAAAGAAACTGGTGTGTGTGTGTGTGTGTGTGTGTGTGTGTGTGTGTGTGTCACTCCCACAGCTTGGCTCGCTGCATCTCCCTCCTTGATAGCTTCTGAGTTCCAAAAGGCCTCATCCTTTCTCCACCTCCCCTTACCTGGATGTGTCAAAGGGAGGGTCCCAGCTCAGAGGTCCCCCTCCGCCTGCTCACAGTTTCATCTGTTCATTTTGGTCCATCCCAGCCAGCGACGGAGGGCTCCATCCATCCATCCATCCATCCATCCATCCATCCATCCATCCATCCATCCATCCATCCATCCATCCATCCATCCATCCATCCAACCAACCAACCAACCAACCAACCAACCAACCAACCAACCAACACACACACACACAAAACAGTCTAGCCCAAGCACCAGATCACCAGTTGGAGTTGGTCTTCATCGTGCATTGAGTTTGTCCCAAGAACTAGAGTGTTGTGATGCACCAGCAGATAATGTGGGCAGACCTGAGACGTGTGGCACTTTTGGGGGACCGATGGGGATTTTGTCAACCTTGATTTGCTCCAAGTGCCAGCCGGGGTCTTTTGGGATGGCGCCCTGTGTGCCCATCACCACTGGTAACACAACTGCCAGCTTCTGCCAGAGTCTCCATATTTGGCTGTTTTCAATACCTGTGCTGTCACCAGGTATTGAAATGCTGACAATCCACACTTTTTCTTCTCAATGATGGTCAGAGCAGGTGTGTTACTGATTGAGTACAACATCATCGTCGTCATGATTATTAGTGTTACTGTTTTTAATTGTTCTCGTCTTCTTGGGCAGGACAATAGCAGGACCTCCCGGCAATGGCAGCCCGGTTGGGGGCTCTGAATGCAGCCCCCCCTCTCCCCCTGCCTGGCCCTGCACTCTTGGAGAAAGTGGACAAGGGGAAGCAGTGCAACAATTCAGCTGTCACTCTGCGTCGGCCAGAGCGGGTTTGAAAAGGCCCCTCCTGGTTCAACAAAAGAGGTCCCTTCCCCCCCTCCCTCTTGGAGGGTGAATACGGGGGCAAAGCTATTGTTCCCCGTCCTGTGCACGGCTCTTTGCAGGGGAACAATGGGCCGCCCGGTCAAAGGGGCCAGGTTGAACGAGAACGTTCTGTGGGCGGCCCTCGCGGGGGACAAAACCTCAGCGCCACTTTCTTTGCCGGGCTTGCTTCCTCCTCCTCCTGGTCCACCAACCCCTCACCTTCTCCAGGCCTCCGGGGCCCTCGGGAGCAGGAACCCCTCTTTGTCGCCGGGGCTGCGGATGGCGGAAGAGCCCCGGCTTCGTTTGGGAGAGGTCCCACTCGGGTAAGCCGGGCGGGGAGGCGGTCAAGGTGTCCTGCTCCCGGGACGGCGGCCGGCTCCGCCCTGTTGCCGACGGGCCACCCCCGTGGTCACCCCTGTCCCCGTGACAGATCTGTTTGTTTCTCCAGAGGAGAGTCAAGTCAAGGACAGGGGGAGACGCCGCCGGAGAAATGTGGCCTCTAGCTGGACACCAATGCAATTTTTGCCGCTTGATTTGATTCAGGTTGTATATCCAAAAATTCAAACCAATTCCAGTGTTTAAAACACGAATGCACGCACATTTAATATGATTTGAATACCTTCATATCTATTCGTACGAATATTCGATTCGTATTCGAACATACGAATGTCGGCAACATTTGACTTTGTCTGTTCCCTACTCTATAGTGAAACCAGGCCAGAACCAGAGCAATCCCAGAATCCATTGAGAATTGCCTATAGTGCCCTTGGCAAGTGCCACGTGCTGGTGAAGTCGAAGGGAGGGTGGGGCCTATGGGGCGGAGTGTTTCCTAGACCACCCCAGCATCCGGAAGGGAGAGTTCTAGTACACTTGCTGGTCCAGTATACTGGCCAGTGTGGAGGAGACCTTAGAGAGTCTCTGGATAATGTGGCCCTCTTATTGTCCACTTCCTGGAGATCCGTTCCTTTTCTGGAAAAGTAAGAAAGATGGGCATTCCTGCTTTCCTTCCCTTTTATTTTACTTCTGCAGTCTTTCCCTTCCTCTTTCCTTCCTTCCTTCCTTCCTTCCTCGTCCTGGTAAGCCTGAGATCTAAATCTCCCAGCCTTCAGAATGACCCAGATTGTTCCCGGGTTGAAGCGTCCATCAAAACTGCTGGGAAATTGAATTAAAATAACCATGCACTCTCCCTACAGGTCCAAAGAGGCCGTGGCTGTCCGTTGTTCGTGAAGGAAATCTCTTTGGAAGCCTTCTGCCCACTTATCGAAACTAAATTTCAAGAAGTTAATCGGGCAGAGAATGCAAAGGACAAAGACATTAGAGCTCAAATTAGTGCCACGGAGTCTCTATTTTTTTCTGACCTAGAAGACCATTAGAGATGGTCAGAATTAATTAGCTCTCCATTAGAATAGCTCCAGAGGGGGTAGGCGATCCAGGAGTTGGGGGCATCGCGTTAGAAGGATGTGATGTGACGGATCTGGAAATTTCTGGCCACAAAGGGTCGGATTCTGATCCCTAGAGGATGGTCGGATTCCAGGGACTATTTGCAGCCCTAGTAATAAGGGATTTCTACAGCAATCCCAGCATAGTCCATGGATATAGAGGCTAAACCCTGGAATATTGCTGTTGCAGGAAAAGGGCCACAAACTCAGGCTTCCACGCACTGGGATATTGCTTAGCCTTTCTGGTGCTTCCTCCTGGGCTCTTCCTGGAGGAAAATGCCCACTGCCCAAGTCCCACATAACCCCTGCTCAAGCGCTGGGGCAGACACGTATACAGTTCTGGGTATTTTCGCCATTGTTTGAATCCAGCGTAGGGATATGCATGAATGTTTGGTTTTTTAATTCAATTTGTATTGAATCAAATGCAAGAAAATTTGTATTCATTCGAATAGATCCCCTTCAAATGTAGTGGGGTTTAAATTCAATACTGGGGGGTGCACGAATGCAATTTTCGGATTTGATTAAATTCGGATTGAGTTTTCAAATGTTCGAACTTGAACGAATAGAGGGAAAATGGATGTATGAAAATTCAAACCGATTTGAACCCATTTGTATCTATTTGTATGAATATTCATAAACATATGAATCTCATACGAAGCTTCGTATGAACGTATCCAAACATTCTTTTTGTATTCCAATGTCCGATGACGAATTACGAATGTCCGAATTTGGCCAAATTTGTACGAATTTCCAATGTTATGACTATTCCTGCACGTTCGTAATCCGGTGGATGTAAACTGCGCTGCAATTTCGCTCTGCATTCTTGCAGGGGGCAGCAAGGGGTCATTTTGGGATCCAAGGAAGATCCGCCGCGTTTTCAGCCTCCTTTCAGAAAGACTTTGTGGTTGATGGGAAGAGATTTCTGCTGACTCCGGCTGCAGTCGTTTGGTAATCTATTTTTGCTCAGTTGCTGATGTGGTGGAAAAATCCCAGAAAAGTCTATTCTTTCTCATTCTTCTCCCTCCCACTTCTTACTGGTTCTTATACTTTTCATGACAGTGAAGGACAAATGTATTCTTAAACTTGAGGTGATGCTCAAAGCTGTGTTCTTACATTTTGCAGCCAGGTGAGCCCCTAGGAAGGTATATTGAGAGCGATTACTGCTTCTTAGTCACGCAGCAGCAGCCGCAGGGCTGTCTTTGTGAGTTTGAGTAACGCGCATATTCAGGGGTTTGGCCAGCAAAATCGACTAGTAGAACATCTTTCGTTTCTAGTAGATCCTGAACATTTGGGGAAAGGGGAGGCAGTCTAGTCGGTGAGGAAGAATAGCCTGAGATTTACCAGGTTCCAGTCTGTTTTCCATGGGCACAAACAACTACGCATAGACCAGGGGTCTTTCCCTACTTCCCTTCCCATCTGCCGGATGGAAAAGGAGTGCGATTAACCAACGTCGACTAGCACTAGTAATCTTTGGCCATTCCCATATTTGATCCTGGAGTACCTATATATTCTCTCCTCATCTGGGCGCCGCCACTTTGGCTGCAGTGACCTCCGCGACGGCGCGTGTGTCAGCGCCGTCTCCTTGGTGATGCTGATACTCTGTGCATGCACAGTCGCATCTATGGTCATCCAAGCTGCCGGAGCCCTTGTGCAGCACCTGGAGTGCCGGAAGAAGAGCAAATGGCCGCTGCCCGGACGCTTCGAGTAAGTTCTGGTAAATGTTGGTTAAGGTGCGGAGCTCAATTTCGTGCTCCAGAACTAATCAACGATTAGTGAATTTCTAGTGAGGTAGGGGGCGCTTGGAGGCCATCAGCCTCCTGCACCTGCATATGCTCTTCACCAGAGGTTCCCTCACTCTTCACTAGAGACCATAGTGTGAATAGGCCTCAGGTGCTTAGATCCTGGGTGCCCATTTGCAAAAGGTCGCCCCATCTGTAGGTACATAAAACACGACCCCATACTTAATGCCTGAAAACCAAACTGTGTGGTTGCACCCTTCACCTCTTGGTTCCATGTTTGCCATTGACTGGCTGTCGCTGGCCTGGGACTCCCTTTCTCTGATTATCCAGTCGGCAGAGACCGTCATTTCCAGGTTGCAATCGACGAGCTGCCCTGAGAGTTATAATTTCCTGTTTGTGGAAGGGGCAGATAATCAGAGGCCTGGGGGAGGCAGTAAGTTGTGTTTCTTATTTTCTGTCTATCCCTTAGGTCTCAAATGTGCCTAGGGGTCGCCTCCAAACACGTATCTGAACAGACCTTTAGGATGGATATGGATAATTTATTTCTTTGCTATATCATAGTCACGGCACCCATAAACACCATTGCATATTGAGCAATATTTTATTTATTCGTGGCTGCATGAAGCTCTGTCTGCAGACTCCCCGACTCCCTCCCTCTCTCCCTCCCCCTTCCGTTAAACAAAGCCTGGGTTCACGTCCTGGCTAATGCATTGTTCAGCCGATTGACCATCCGGCTGGGGAAAGTCCCACTGCAAATTATCAGTTTGGACAACTCCTGCGGTTGGACAACTCGATAGGGGTTGCCTTTCTGAAATTAATTTGATGGGACCAATCTCTGTGATCTTTTGCTGAAGGCTAAATAAACACAATTAAAATATTCTTAGTTTTCGCTCTGCTTTGTTCAGTTCATTAAGTGTATGCAGGGCTTAGTTAAAGAGGAGAGGAGAGTGAGTCGAAAAAGCACGGAGGGGTTATATTTAGAGATACGTGCGATGCTTTGTCACTAATTACACCTGGGGGGGAAATCTCATTAGATATTCATTTGCTTTCCAGAGTTTAAAATAAAATCCTAATGAACGGCATTAGCTACTCTAGACACGGAGACCATCCTGACTTGCCCAGGAATATCTCTGAATGGGTGGAGGCATACGGCTCCGGAAAGAGGGCATCTTCTGCCTTGGGAGTGGTCGTACCTTGGACTGGGGGGGGGGGCCTTTAGTTTTCCATTCCCTCCTCTACCCCCCCCCCAAAAGTGTGTCTTGAAATCCAGTGTGGAGCAGGAAACAGATGGCGATTTTTCATCCTCAGTACCTATACATTCTCTCTCAAAATCAGGTTTCCCCCCCTCCTTTTTCAAATGCATTCATTGTGATGGATGTCCAGTTCCAGCTTCCTTCTTTTCCAAAATGCATAGTTTGAAAAAGTTTCAAATCGAAGCAAAACCGCAGAGTAGCCCTTTTTAAAAATCCTGATTGGCACCGACTCGGACCATGGTCTGCCTGATTAATTATTATTAATAGGTTTACGTCTTACCCCTCATTAAAGGGCCCCGGGCGATTCTGACAATAGCACAGCCCCTCACATAATTAAAGCAATGCACTCCAGAAATTGCTTATTTTCGCCATTTTGAAGGTGTGACCGCAGAGGAGAAAGATTTGGTTGTGGGACTTGCTAGACATTTATTTCTTGTTTTGTTTTTAAAATGAAAAAGAAGAAGAGGTGGTTTTTATACTCCACTTTCCTCACCCTTTTAAGGGGACTCAAAGCAGCTGACAAGGCTTCTGTTCTTCTCCCCACAAAAGACACACTGTGCGGTGGGTGGGGCTGTAAGAGCTCAGAAGAGAGCTGGGACTAGCCGAAGGTCACCCAGCTGGCTTCATGGCGGAAGGAGAAGAGTTGGTTTTATACTCCACCTTTCTCATCCTTTTAAGAGGACTCAAAGCGGCTGACAAACCTTCTGTTCTTCTCCCCACAACAGAACATCCTGTGAGGCAAGTGGGGCTGTGAGAGCTCAGAAGCAAGCTGCGACTAGCCCAAGGCCACCCTACATAAGTACCCCACATTTCTCAGACTTAAGGGGACTCAAAGCTGCTGACAAACCTTCTGTTCTTTGTGTATGTGTGTATGTGTTTTCTGGCAGGCTGGAGAGAAAAGGCTGCCACGAGGTCTTCGTTTTGAACCCCAAGGGAGGAACCCTGACAGAGCCATCGGTTCCCTCGGGTTCCACCATCGGACGGCGAGGCAACATCCCATTCAGCCCTGTGCCAGAGTTGCAAGCCGAAAGGTGGGATCCAGGTTCCTCCACATCAAAGGAAAGGCAGGAAACCCAGACGAAGATGAAACTCGCAGGGAGCGCAGGTCCTGCCGGAGAGCGCGAAGCAAAGGCCACTTTGCTCCTTCCCTTTGCCTCATTGATTAAGAGGTGAAAGGACGCCGGTCTCCAGATTAGAAGGGAAACTTCAGAGAGGCACCGCGGCTCCTTCTCCTTCTCGCCAGAGTTTCCTCAAAGGCGGAAGGCGGCCGAGCTCCTGCCATCACTGGAGGCCAGCCCTGCCACAATGCAAGGTCTGGAAGGCGAGTTCATTTCCCTTCAGGTGAAGGGAAGCCTTGGAAAAAGGCTTTAATAGATTAAAGATGGCATGTGGAGAAAAGCACAGCGTGAACGTAGGTAGCCCGCGTGCTTTCCGGAAAGGAACTTTTGCGCTTCAGTGACTTTGGGAAATTCCTTCCTCCTCCTCCTCCTCCTCCTTTTCCATGAAGATGCATTCCTTGACCATGCTGGCAAGGAGCAAAGCACTCTGGGGCTTCAAGGTGGCGTGTGGTGGGCGTCGGGCCAACCGTGCCGGCTAGAGTTGGGAGGAAGTACGGGGATGAGTTGGCTTTTGTACCCTGCTTTTCTCACCCTTAAGAGACTCAAGGCTGCTGACAAACCTTCTGTTCTCCCCACAACAGGCACACTGTGAGGTAGGAGGGGCTGTAAGAAAGCTGTGACTAGCCCAAGGCCATCCAGATGGCTTCATGGAGGAGGAGGAGGAAGAGCTTTTTAATTATACCCTGCTTTTATCACCCAGCTGGCTTCATAAAGGAAGAAGAGGTTTTTAATTATACCCTGCTTTCCTCACCCTTAAGGGGCTCAAAGCTGCTGACAGACCTTCTGCTCTTCTCCCCACGACAGAACACCCTGTAAGGCGGGTGGGGCTGTGAGAGCTCAGAAAGACGTGGGGCTTTGAGAGTTCAGAAAGAGTGCTATGACTCGCCCAAGGTCACCCATCTGGCTTCGTGGAGGAAGAAGAAGAGCTGGCTTTTCTCACCCATTTAAGTGGACTCAAAGCAGCTGACAAAGCTTTTCTATTCTTCTCCCCACAACAGAACACCCTGTGAGGTGGGTGGGGCTGTGAGAGCTCAGAAGAGAGCTGTGACTAGCCCAAGGTCACCCAGCTGGCTTCACGGAGGAGTGCAGAATCAAACCCGCTGTTCCCAGGTAAGAGTCTGGCTCCCTAACCACTAGACCAAACTGGCTCCCAGACCAAACTGTAGTCCTTCTCTCTGGTCCCCTAGTGGCCCCTGTGGGTGCTGGCGTGCGCTGGGGTCCTTTCCTCCCAGACCTTAGAAGTTTTCCTACCCCAGCATCTCCCCTCTTCCGCGGTGATGAATTCCTTATGTTCTCTCTTCCTCCCCCTTCTCTTTCTTCTTGGAAGCTAATTAATGATGCTCTGGAAATTATGTTTTACAACTGATAACGAGCACGGCTTCTGATTCAGCTGTTCAGCAGCCAAACGTTGCCAAAAATCATAATTAGACATGCGCCATGCTCTACACTATTCTGCACCAGGTACAATGCTCTTTGCTCGTGGTGGATTTTTGTCTGAGCTGCCGACAGGACGGAGGAATGGAGAAATAATTTCCCCCTTTCTTCCAGAGTCAAACAAGAGATAGCCCTGCTGCTCTGTAAACGCTAGGCACGCAGGAGGCGTGTCTCTTATCTGGGAATACCAGGTTTGATTCCACACTCCTCCACAAAGCCAGTGGGTGACCTTGGGCGAGTCACAGCTCTCTTCTGAGCTCTCACAGCCCCACCCACCTCACAGGGTCTCTGTTGTGGGGAGAAGAATAGGAGGTTTTGCCTTCCTCTTTGGCTTGAGATGCCCATCATAAGCACTTGGTGGGCCACTGCGTGAGACAGGATGCTGGACTAGATGGGCTGAGCCCGATCCACCAGGGCTCCTCTTAGGTTCTGAAGTCCTTTTCATCAACTCCAGCATCGGAAGATCTGGAAAGGTATCACCACCCACTCCATGGCCATGGGAGGCCCCTTTGGTCAGCTTTTCCATCAAGCAACACTTTTCTTTCCGCCCAGGACTCACTAACCCAGGAGGACTGCTTCCCATATTGGCCTCAGGGTGGACACCCTTGCCTCCCTCCAACAAGGAAGGCTCTCTCTCTCTCACACACACACACACACACACACACACACACACAGAGCACCATCTTCCTCTTCCTCTGTCTCTCTCCCCAAAAGTCTCTGGTAGGGATGAGCACGAATACTTGAAATATTCATTATTCGTACGAATTCGCACGAATCTGGATACTCCTATATGAATCCACTGTCCAGATGTTCGTAGTTTGGTATTCATATGAGCACAAATATTTTGGGTTATTTGTGCAAATAATTGGGGCATTCATATGGGTACAGATACACACACATTTGCGTATGTATCCATATGCAATTGGGAAACAGGATTCACACAAGATTTGTATCATTGGATACGTATCACATGTTCGAATGAACAGGTATGGACGCATTCCTATTGGTTTCAACATCCAGATGTTCATTTTTACTTTATTTGGATTCGGATTTTCGAATACTCGATTCCTTACAAAGCGGACGTCCCAAACCGCATCTGTGCGCCCCCAGTGTCTCTGAGCCTCTGCCCGCCTTTTGGAACTTTCTTTTCAGTCCCACCATGCGCAGCCCCCCCACCCCCGGTGCCTGCCCGCCACCATTCCTGACTGTGGAACTGGCTTATTGCAGCAATAAAAATAACAAGGTCCCTGCAGAGCCTTTTATGAAGAACAATTTAGAGCCAAGAGTAAGTGTGGCGGGATTGAGATGAAAATCAGAGGCGGGAGTGCTAATGTGATATACAAGTGTGATTCAAGTATTATATTGATGCTGGAGCATTGTGGGTCCCCGGGGAACAGCCGTTCTGGCCGGAGACAGCTGGAATTTGTTGTCTTGGCTTCCAAATAGCCTGGGCTTTGATAACTGGGCCACTGAGATCTGCAGGAGGCTTGAACTGCCGGCTGCGGCCCAGTTTGCAACCGCGGAAGGTCAAACGCACTTTTCCCGCTTTCCGTCGGCGCGGGTGGAATAAAGCAGCCCGGAAGCAGTCGCCGGCTGATCGCGTTTCTCGGTGCATCGGAGGGAAGCTGCTGCCCTGCGCAAGGAAGGATGGCCGGAGCAGGGCGTGCCGTGTGGACGCAGCCGGGACTTGTGGCCTCAAAGGTCCCACCCGGGGCCGTCCCACGGCGGCAGACAGGAAGCGGCCACAGATGTCGGCCATGTTCTCTTCGGCGCTTAATTGCGCTTCAATGCTATATGGATGGAAGTCACTCGACCTCCAAGGGCTTATCCATGCTGGAGGGGTGAAGAAAAGGGTGTGGCCATGGGGACCTCCATCCTCTCATGTTCCTCTTGGCTATGAGAATCCATAGCCAGGATGCCTCTGGAGGCCATTGGCAGAGGAAATCAAGAGCAGGTGAAGGTTTTGCCTTCCTCTTCTGCTCGAGATGCCCAGAAGCAATTGGTGGGACACTGTGTGGGACAGGATTCTGGACTAGATGGGCTGTGGGTACTTAATGGGTATTTATAGTGACGGTGGGAAAACACCCGACGACATTATTATAGACGAACTATTGCTCAGGTGTTCTTACCACTGTTTCCCCTTGTTTACCTGGAAAATCAATCAAGGGTCCCAACATTTTAGAGGAAGAAATTAAAGGTTTTCCTCTGGTCTCTAATATTTACTTCCCTCCCATGCATTTATTTGCATTGCATCCATGGTCCCTTCTCCAGCCCCGATGACACAGGGCTGCGCATGCTAGAACCAGGCCTAATTATCTAAAGCAGGGGTGAAGAGAGGAGGGGGTGCTTGTGTGTGCATGCACGCATGCTTCTGTGCATCTGCGCATGCGTACATGTGTGTCTTCATTTCTAGACCTTACCCTGAAAAAAAAAAATAAGTGAAAGAAATCTCTGGTTCTTCTGGGCGTGATTGCTATGATAAAACATTGTCCACTTGAGATTTGCCAAGAATACCTGATGCAAGGAGATGTGATTTTTTGTGATTCTTCTCATATAGGTGGAATATTGTAAAATTTGTTCCTGGATTGGTAAGTTTTATAGGCGCAATAAATACACATTTATAATAAATATAATAAAAATCACCCATAAATGCAGAGGAGAACATGAATGCGCCTCTGTTTATGCGGGGACTCTGCGAAAAACATTTGGTCAGCCACTGTAAGGTCACATTTTTGGCCTAAACGCAGTCCTGATGTTTTCGTAAAAGTTAATGCAGTATAAAATAATGCCCATAAAATGACGTAATGCTGGAGTTGCTGGACTCCCAGCGTCCTTTACTGCTGCGCATGCTGTTTGGTACCGGCGGGAATGGTAGTTTAGGGGCGTTTGGAGGGTGATAGGCTTGGCTGTTAGGGGTCTGATCCAGCACACCTCTCCCATTGCTGGCCCGGCTGATCCCATGTCTCCCGGGCTGTGTTCACAACGAAGTTTTAATCCGCTTTCGGTCCACTTTCAGAATGAGAGAGAACAGCAAACGGACCAATCATTTCCTTCCCACATTATCTAACCCTAAGGTGGATTTTCTGGGTAACGTAATGCCAGAAGAAAACAGCTTGTCACTTTACGGATGTGCTTTCCCATACTGTCCAGGATAACCAGTAGACCTTGGCATGGAGGCCTATAAGTGGACCCTCTGGCCCTGGTCCAGAAGATGGAGGAAGAAGAAGAAGAAAAGCTGGCTTTTCTACTTGGCTTTTCTCACCCATTTAAGGGGACTCAAAGCAGCTGACAAACCTTCTGTTCTCCTCACAACAGACACCCTGTGAGGTAGGTGGGGCTGTGAGAACTTGGAAGAGAGCTGTGATTAGCCAAAGGCCACCCAGCTGGCTTTGTGGGGGAAGGCAGAATCAAACCCAGTATTCCCAGATAAGAGTCCACTAGACCAAACTGGAGAAGGTACTGGCATGAGGGTGGCCCTGGGGCCCTTGCAGAAAGAACATGGCTGGGGTACCAGGAGTGAAGATGTGCAAAGTGTCCAGACTGGGGGAAGTCCTGAGTCCGGGCAGGGGTGGGCTCATTTGCCCCCAGACAGACAACGTAACAACCTCTTTTGATTGGTGTCGTTCTGATATTGGAACGTGCAACAGTCTGTTCCAAATGGGAACGTTCTGGGTGTTCTGATGACCAGGTTATGGTGCCTCTCGCAGCTTCCCTCCTCCCAGCTCTTTATTTGTTCCCATTCCATCACCACCACCGCTCCAGTGGCCATGGGAGGATGGCTTTAATAATTCTTTGAAAACCTTCCACCTGACCCGTTCTCTTCTGTGGCTTGGTTGTAAGTGGCGTCCCTCGTGTCTTCCTGCTCAACCCACATGGGTGTGGTGGTGGGGTCTTCGGACCCTCCGGGACAAGGGAATCAAAAGTGTCGGCCCGTTGCGCTCTGAGGACGGAACGCCTGGAGGGCGTTCCGATCTGGTTGCGTTTTGATCTCGTTCCTGCTCCTGCTTTGATGCTTTGGTTTCTGCCGCTCAGAAACAGCAGGTGGCGATGGCGAGGTGAGAGACACCCACCCAGGACCTGGTCTGTTCCTTTTGAGGATCAGAGCGACCCAGACCCCGGAGAAACAAAGAGCACAAAAGTAGCCTGGAGTCACTTTTAAAAGTTCTGCGCAAAATCAGTGACAGTGGACGGCGGTCTGGCCTAAGCGATGGACAGGGGACCCTTTCAGAGGTGGTGACCTTGGACGCCCAAAGCGAAGGAGCGTGGGAGGGTGACCCAGTCTCACCCCCCCATACACACACACCACCAAGAATATTCGAAACATTTGAAATTCGATTGATTTTGTTCAAATCTGGACACTCGAATTCAAACTGAACGGGAATACATTCGTGTTTTAAACATTCAAATTGATTTGAATTTTCGGATATTCATTCGAATCGAATCGAACGCCGAAAGTTGCATCCTTGCACCCCCCTGGTGCACACCATGAGGCTCCCTCTGCTCTTTGGACTTCCTTCTGGCCACATTTCTGCCTGCCTGGCTGTTTCAGCTCATTGCATCTTTTCTTTCCTCTCTCTCTCTCTTTTTTTTTTGCATTTTTCTTTTTTCCAGAAACGCACGTGCTTTGCTTCCCGTCCAACTCTGTCACTTCTGATTAAGGCGAGCAGAGGGGCGAGCGAGCAAACACCCTCTTTGCAAATACTTTCGGGTAACCTAACCAGGCACCGTCTGAAAAAGGCCTGCGCTCCTTCCAGGCTCCCAGGAGCAAGCCGGGACAGAGGGAAACACTGCCGGGTTCCGCCTTTCCCATCACGGAGGAGGCAAGGGGAGCGAGAACCTCCCCCCGACTGGGTCTCTGATGATGGGCCAAAAGAACCTTCTGTCCTTCTCCCCACAACAGAACACCCTGTGAGGTAGGTGGGGCTGCGAGAGCTCAGAAGAGAGCTGTGACTAGCCCAAGGCCACCCAGCTGCCTTCATGGAGGAGTGTGGAATCAAACCCAGTATTCCCAGATAAGAGTCCGGCTCCCTAACCACTAGACCAAAGAGGTTGGGGCCATCCCTTCCCGATCCAGACCCACCCATCCAGAGCCTGGCCAGGTCAATGCAGAAAGGCCCTGAAACCGGATTAAAGCATACGTGTGGATCGGCCCTGTCAGCATCCTGACCTTAGCCTGACCTTTCCATTACCTACGGCCTGATGTATTTCATGCCAGCACTGGTACATCTTCTGCATTAGCCTGGAAACTGAGCCCTGGGACTGAGCACCGAAAGCCATGATGCTGATCCGGAGCTGGGCAGGATGAAGCCCGTCCGGCAATTAAGGCAAAGGGCGAAGAGCTGCCGTTTCCCTTCCCTCCTGATGGGTCCCAGCGCCCCTGGGACCGGCCCCTTTGCTTCCCCCCCGCCTTGGAGCACCGCTAACGCCTCTGGATACCAGGCAGTTTATTAGAGTAATTTATCACCCCATAAATGCGGCTGCCTTGTATTACCAGATAATTCCAAGAGAAATATGTTTTAAAAATTAAAAATGCAGCCGGTGTGTGCAGCGTCAGGTCTGCGGGGATGCATTTTTGCAACGGCTAGAAGTGCCTGCGAGAACTTTTTTTAATACCTCTGCCTTCAATTATTTAAAGTATTTATATAGATATGTAAAATTCTGACTGTTTTCGACAGCTATAAATAAAATATAAGGGTTGAATTGCGCAGAGGTTCCAATGCGCGCTCCTATTAGGGGGACTTTAAAAAGAGAGAATTGGAGGGAACAAAGATTAACCGGGATTCTTGAATTGTGGGGTTCAAGGAGAGAAGGCTGGGCCAGCTGGCCGGCCGGGCGGCCGGGCGTTCTTTCTTCTCAGGGGTCATAAGGTGGGTCTCCACCCTGCGGCTGCCTGTGGTGGGTGCCCCTGTTGTGGCAACTTCAGTGTCCTCTAAGTGAAGAAATGCACCTGTGACGCAGGTGGGGCTGTGAGAGGTCAGAAGAGAGTGCTGTGACTAGCCCAAGGTCACCCAGCTGGCTTCACGGGGGAGGGCGGAATCGAACCCAGTATTCCCAGATAAGAATCTGGCTCCCGAACCACGAGACCAAACTGGAGTGTGGAATCGAACCAAGAGACTACCAGAAAGGAGTCCAACGCTCTAACCCAAGGTGAGGAGCATTGGGTAGAAAAGCCATCTCTTCCTCTTCCTCCTCTTCCTCTTCCTCTGTTAGCAACCACCAAAGTGGAGCGGAACCAGCACGCCTTGATAAGCCAAGGAGGAGGGAAAAGGAAAGTCACGCATCCTGTTCTCGGCAAGAGAACGGCACATTCTCGGGCATCTTCGTTTTCTCAGAAGCAACCTCAAGTGGCAGAAGGCGCAAGGAAACAGTGAGTCACCCGCCTCTGCGGGTGGCAGGATTAGCATCACCCGGGTGCCCAGTGGGGGTAGGAAACCTCAAGTCTGCCAGTGTGGGACCTGACCACAGCGTCTGCCTAGAGCAGAGGAGAGAATTTGAGAGAGACGATGAGCGCCCATTTCTGAAACCCTGGAATGCGCTGCCGCAAGAGGTGGCATTGGCCATCAGCTGAGAGGGCATCCAAAGAGCTTTGGACCAAGTCATGGAACCCAGGGCTGTGAGGGGCTGTTGGTAATGAGGATTCTGTCCTACACAAACCAGAGGCCACTCCAACCTCCTTGTTCCACACACGGTCAAAGGTCCGGATCTTGAAGATCCAGACCTTTGAGATGGGGTCCTCCTGGAGATCCAGATCTTGAAGATGCCTGAAGACCCCATGGTGGACACCTTTAATCGGGCCCACAAGAAATCCAGATTTAAGGGCCTGAAGGACCCATTAAATCCAGATTTCCCCTGCCCTCGTGGGGACAGGGCCTTGCAGATGGGGCCTTCAATGGGGTCTAGGTGAGGATGGGGCCTTCCCGATGGGTACCAATCAGGTACTAATTGGGTTCTTAATGGGGTCTTAGAAGGGTTCTAAGCCCTAGAGGGAAAAGGCCCTATGGCTGTTTTTGCACTAGCATCAAAGACCCCATTAGGAACCCCTTAGGAACCTGACAAGTATGCAGTTGGTACAGAACAATTATCAAATACATGGGGATCCACCTCAAAAGAACCCCAACTCTTGTCAAGTGGTAGGGCCTTTTTGGGGTGCCTCCTCCACTGACTAGAGGTAGTGCCTTTTCAGGGGTACCTCCTCCATTGACCAGAGGTGGGGCCCTTTCGGGGGTGCCACCTCCATTGACTAGAGGTAGGGCCTTTTCAGAGGTGCCTCCTCCAGAGGTAGGGCCTTTTTAGTGGTGACCTCTCAGTGATGAAAGCGTACTGGAAACTGTTCAGACTTTTTTCAGGAGCCAGGTAGACACGTGGCTCTTCTCCAAGGCAATTAGGAAGTTGAAGCGCCACCCATGGGTACCTAGAAGGTAGAAGCAACCATATTAAAAACATCCCAGGTGGCATATGTTGCGTCTCTGACAATTCTAATGACATTTTAATGTCCTCAATGATGTTTTAATGGTGTTTTAATGCTTCTGCTTTTGCCCTTCACCTTGCTGGGTTTTTAAGGTAGGCAGTTAATCAGTAATTCGCACACAGCACATTAATCAGAGTTCTGTGTGCCACAAGGGTTATTTATGGGAAGAGACGGAAGGGTTGGATCCGTGGAACCGCTGCTCCATCCGATCCAGCTGTACCACGCTTGAAACAGACCGGATCCAATACTGGGAATCTGCTGGAACCCTAAAGTGACCTGATCTAGAGAAATTCAATGCCCACTCAGCTTTGGTGGAGCTCACACTGTGCCCAGATGGCTCCACACTCGGTCTGCATACGTGCCGTGTGTTAGAGCACCATCAAGGTGGAGAAGAAGAAGAGTTGGCCTTCCTCACCCTTAGGGGGACTCAGAGCAGCTGACAAGCCTTCTGTTCTTCTCCCCACAACAGACTCCCTGCAAAGTAGGTGGGTCTGTGAGAGCTCAGAAAGAGAGCTGGGACTAGCCCAAGGCCACCCAGCTGGCTTTGTGGAGGAGGAAGAAGAAGAAGAGTTGGCTTTTCTACCCCGCTTTTCTCAGCCGTTTAAGGGGTCTCAAAGCAGCTGACAAAGCTTTCTATTCTTCTCTCCACAGCAGAACACCCTGTGAGGTGGGTGGGGCTGTGGGAGCTCAGAAGAGAGCTGTGACTAGCCCAAGGTCACTGAGCTGGCTTTGTGGAGGAGGGCCACTGTGAGAGACAGGATGCTGGACTACATGGGCTGTGGCCTGATCCAGCAGGGCTCTTCTTCATTCAAGGATGACAGAGGTATCAATGGCTACTAGAATGGATGCCCAGTACATCTTTCAGGCTGGGGGGGGACAAGCAGGATGCCTCTAAGGCCATTTGCTGGGATTTGAGGGCAGGAGAAGGTTTGCCCTGGTCTCTGCTTGAGATGTCCATGGGCAATTGGTGGGCCACTGTGTGGGACAGGATGCTGGACCAGATGGGCTGTGGCCTGATCCAGCAGGCCCCCTCTTCGGTTCTTATCTGCAAGGACTGAGGAGTCTTATCGGATTGCCAATTTGTACAGCTTCTGGCTTTCCTCTGCTTCGTAAATCTGTCTAATCCTTTTCTAAACGAGCGGCACTGAGTCATTGAAAAGGAGCCTAAAGCATCCCGGAGTTCCCCTTAGGTAGGAGCCTCTCCAAGGCAACCTACACTCTTGGGTTGTGGCATCTAGAAAATAACCCATCAGGCGCCCACCGCAGGGCGGAGGAATGGGTCCATGTTAGCCAGAGGCCAGCGTGATTTCCCGGGGCAACTCAGTCGCCAGTTGGCGATCTGGAAAACCTCCGATGTCTCTGGACACGGTATGCAGAAATCCCCATTGAGCGACACCGGATGGATCATAGCAAGCTGGGCTAAAGACCACACCGCACAGCGAGGGCTGGAGACAGACCGCATCCTGGAAGAATAGCTGCCATAAAGCTGCTCTTCTTAACAAGCCAATTAGAGGCGCAGAAATTGGGAGGGGAAGAAAGGGAACGAAAAAAGGACGCCCGTTATTTTATATGTGCCACATTGCCCAAATCCACCGGGAGATCGAGGCGGACGAAATGGGTAATAATGGTTTCAAAGGGCAAAAGAAAGAGGAAAGAGAAGACGAGGCATCCTGGGAAAATGGGAATATCCAAGAGCTTCCCATCCGTCCAGAGGCCCTTCTGAACTTTGCTGATTAGGCTGCCCTGAACTAGGGCCGGAAAAATTCTGGTAAAGGTGGACCGTTTGCATTTGTCGTGAGGAAAGCTCCCCCAAAGCGTCCATTATTGGCCGGAAGTGTGAATGGCCAGAAGCCATTGATGGGGCACTGTGTGAGATGGGATGCCGGACTAGATGGGCTGTGGCAGGGTCCCTCTTGATTCATGGAGGACAGGTGAATCAATGGCTACTAGAATGGATGCCTCTAGGCTGGGGAGACAGGCACCATAGTCCTTTCATCCCCTGCTTGAGATGCCCAGAAGCCATTGAAGGGCCACTGTGCGAGACGGGATGCTGGATTAGATGGGCTGTGGCCTGACCCAGCAGGGCTCCTCTTAGGTTCTTATGGACTAGATGGGCCTTGGCCTGATCCAGCAGGGCTCCTCTTAGGTTCTTCTGGACTAGATGGGCCGTGGCCTGATCCAGCAGGGCTCGTCTTAGGTTCTTATGGACTAGATGGGCCGTGGCCTGATCCAGCAGGGCTCTTCTGAGGTTCTTATGGACTAGCTGTCTGCAGGCGGGTCTCAGGAGGTCCTAACTGTTGATAGGTCTGGGAGTCCATGGTTGTTCCGTCACGCCACCATCTGCTGAGCTCGCCAAATACCGCGCCGGTCTCAATCAAGTTGCCGTCGCCAAGGGTGGCCCCGTGATCGGGAAGGATCCACCCTGATAGCAAAGATTTTGCAAATTCCCGGCTCAGTTGGTTTGCAGGGGACAGGAACCGAGATGGACGCCGTCGGGCCTGCGACCAAAGGGCTTTGGAGCGCCCAATTATTTCGGCAGCCACTATGGGCGCAAAAGAAAACTCTCTAAGGCTCCCCTGACACTCTGTACCAGCTATCCTGACATCTCCTCCTTTCTCTATATAATAAATCAGAAGCAAAATGAATAAATTAGTTATTGACATTGCTTCTGGGCTTTGTCGATGCGATTGCAGGTGGAAAAGACAGGTAACATAACCAGAGGGAATTGGTGTCAGACCCACTCCTGGGAACGGAGGATTATATCCTCTATCGGCTGGCAAAATAAAGAGATTTCCTGCGTATATTTAGTAAATCAACATGACAACGTCATATACAATCGGAGATAATTAGAGGAGTCCCCCGTGCCGGATGCTCCATACCTTATGCCTTCGAGGGCCGAGTAGGTAGGGAAGCCACGCTCATTAAAGTCCTGGAGATGGGAATGGATCGGCTGGGGCTCAGAGGAACCTCTCTCATGGGCAAAGGCCCAGACATCTGGGGCCTGGAGGATGGAGAACGGGGGCAGAGGACGCTTCCTTGGATGGTGCTGTTTGGGCCATGGGTATTCAGGCTTTGGAGGATAAGAAATACAGAAGAACCTAAGAGGAGCCCTGCTGGATCAGGCCACAGCCCATCTAGTCCAGGATCCCATCTCACATGGCGGCCCACCGATAGCTCCTGGGCATCTGAAGCAGAAGATGAAGGCAAAACCTGACCCTGCTCTAGACTCCTGGCCACACTTTCCCACCTGCAGGTGGTACCTGGGCATCTACTCTAGTAGCCATTGATACATCCATCCTCCATGAAGGAAGAGGAGCCCTGCTGGATCAGGCCACAGCCCACCTGGTCCAACGTCCTGTCCCACACCGTGGCCGCCAATGGCTCCTGGGCATCTCCAGCAGAAGACAAAGGCAAAGCCTTCGCCTGGTATTGACTCCCTGCAAATGGCTTTTAGAGGCCTTCTGCCGGCCGGCCTGGCTTGGAGGCAAGTCTAGTAGCTGTTGATTCACCTAATTTCCATGGATCCTTGCAACATCTCTGCAGGGCCGGACCAAGACCCATTGACTCTTTAAAGGGCCATGTTCCTGGGTGCTACACTTATCTGAACTGAGAGCGTCTTTCTTACAAGTTACACAGCATCCCATCAGGAAGTAAAAATCCTGTCGCCACCCATGTAAGGGAACTCAAAGCAACTGACAAAGCTTCTGTTCTTCTCCCCACAACAGACACCCTGTGGGGTAGGAGGGGCTGTGAGAGCTCAGAAGAAAGCTGTGACTGGCCCAAGGCCACCCAGCTGGCTTCATGGAAGAGTGCGGGATCCGACCTGGTATTCCCAGACTAGGGGTCAGAACAGCGGGTGCTAGTGGCAGCTGAGAGCCTGCATTCCTGCGCATGAAGAATGAAGGCACTCAAGCATCTGAGCTCCTGGGAGGGCTGGAAGAGGCTGCTTGTCCTGCCCTTAAAGGTGCCCTCTAAGAGCCCCTTTTCCCATTGAGATCACAGCTGGGGGCCTCTGCCTTGAGTCTTGATGGCCGGGGAGGGCTGCCCCTGTCTGCCAAGATCCTAGCTGGGATTCCCTGCCTGTGGTCCTGCAGGGGGCAGCAGCAGGAGGCAGACAGGCTGCTGATGCTCTAATATGGACGACAGGGCTGCACGTTTAGTGCACGTCTCCCCCTCGTGTGAGAATGGGGCCACATATAAACCCCCTGCAGTTTCCTTGGCAAGTGTACGCCACCGTTGCCTCCTGGGAAAAAGATGGCCACCAGCACTGGGTCAGGGGTTGCGCCCTATTGGCCAAGTTGCTGTTGGGTTCTACCGGCTGACTGCGTGGGCGCCTCCGTGAGAAACTCTGTGCAGTTTTTTGGGCAGGGATACAGGAATGGTTTGCCATTGCCCACTTCTAGGGAGAGGCTGGAGATCAAATAGGCAACCCTCTGCTTCCCAGGGCGTTTGCTCTACCACAGCGGTTCAGCTCCTCCCAGACTCCACGGGCATCTCTATGCAGTTTTTTTAGCAAGGGTACAGAAGTGGTTTGCCATTGACTACTTCTGGGCAGAGGCCAGGTTTGCTTCCCTACTCCTCCATGAAGCCAGCTGGGTGACCTTGGGCTAGTCACAGCTCTCTTTCTGAGCTCTCAGAGCCCCACGGACCTCACAGGGTGCCTGTTGTGGGGAGAACGGAAGGTTTGTCAGCTGCGTTGAGTCCCCTTCAATGCATGAGGAAAATGGAGTAGAAAAGCCAACTCTTCTTTTCCTCCATGAAGCCAAGCTGGGTGACCCTGGGATGGTCCCAGCTTTCTCCTGAGCTTTCTCAGCCCCACATAATTCACAGGGTGTCTGTTGTGGGGAGAAGAACAGAAGATTTGTCAGCTACTTTGAGTCCCCTTAATTTGGTAAGAAAAGCGGGGTATAAAGGCCCACTTTTCTTATTCCTCCATGAAGCCAGCTGTGTGACCTTGGGCAAGTCCCAGCTCTCTTCTGAGCAATCACAGTCCCACCTACCTCACAGGGTGTCTGTTGTGGGGAGAAGAAAAGAAGGTTTGTCAGGCACTTTGAGCCCCTTAGACGGGTGAGAAAAGCAGGATATAAAAGCCAACAGTTCTTCCTCCACAAAGCCAGCTGTGTGACCTTCGGTGAGTCACAGCTCTCTTCTGAGCTCTCACAGCCCCACCTACCACACAAGGTATCTGTTGTGGGGAGAAGAACAGAAGGCTTGTCAGCCGCTCTGAGTCCCCTTAAATGCATGAGAAAAGTGGGGTAGAAAAGCCAGCTCTTCTTCTTATTTCTCTGTGAAGCCAGCTGGGTCATCTTGGGCCAGTCACAGTCTTCTTCTTCTTCTTCCTTCTCCTCCTGCTGATCTGAATGATTTCCTTCACCCACCATCAGGACGCTATCAAATTGTGCCTGAATACATTTCTGCTTGACGTGCTGCTACATCTGAGCGTCACGGGTTCTCAGTGCCACGGAAAGCAGAAGATCTGATAAAATTCTTCTTCCCCCTCTCGGCTTTTGCCTCCACCGGCCGCTGGGACCAATTTACTCTCCGTTCTTTCTCCTTGTCCAGCAACGCAACGCCCCCTCCTCCTTCTACACCCCCTCCCCAGTTTGGAGTCTGCCTTTGTCAGAATTAAAGGCCCATATGGCAGGGCATAATTACCTGTTTATTTTGCCGCTGGGTCAGCAGAAAGAATGGCGTTCGCTTACTCTGTCCACCAGGCAAAAAATTAATGCCATTCCAGGAGAGGGACGGAGAGAAGGGGGACATTGGAAGCAAAGGATTTCTGCTTCAAGACCAGAGACCGGGATTGCTGAGAGACACTGGGCGCAACTGGGGCAATTCCTTTAAGACGGCATCTGGACTGAGTGGTGAAGGTGACCTGAAGTTACCCAAATGTCAGGATGGGCAAACCGTAGGGCCCCAGTTGGGCCCGTTCCTGCCCCAAAGGATGATGTTGGTGATGATGCATGATGCCAGGAGATGTGAGGTTGAATCATAGAATCACAGAGTCGGAAGGGACCTCTAGGGTCATCCAGCCCAACCCCTGCTCAATGCAGGATTTCCTAAACCATCCCAGACAGATGTATCTCCAGCCTCTGCTTCAAGGTCTCCTGTGAAGGAGAGCTCCCTACCTTCCATGGCAACCTGTTCCACTGACTGATGGCCCTCACTGTCAGGAAGTTTCTTCTAATATCTAATCTGTACTGACTCCCTTGAAGTTTCATCCCGTTGTTTCCAGTCCTCCCAACTTGTGCAAGTGAGAATAGGGACGGTCCCTCTGCACTGTGATGGCCCTTTAGAGACTTGAAGACCACAATCATGTCTCCTCTCGGTCTTCTCTTCTACAGGCTAAACATTCCTAGATCCTTCAACCTTTCCTCGTAGGACATGGTTTCCAGACCACCCACCATTTTGGTAGCCCTCCTTTGAATTTGCTCTAGTTTGTCAATTTATTTATTTTTTTAACTGGGGTGCCCAGAACTGGACACAGGACTCTAGATGAGGTCTGACCAAGGTAGAGTAAAGAGACTATCAATGGCCATTAGTCTTGATGGCAGGAGAAGGTGGTCTGCCTCTGAAGTACTTCTGCTGGGAAAGTGAGCAGACCAAGCCCTGGACAGCTGGTCGGGCAGTTGAAGACCAGAATGCTGGACTAGATTTGAGCCAGTCTGGTCTTGTGTTTAGAGTATCGGACTCATATCTCATTGCCACTGGGTTCCATTCCACAACTCCACCACGAAGCCAGCTGGGTGACCTTGGGCTAGTCACAGCTCTCCTTCTGAGCTCTCACAGCCCCACTGACCTCACAAAGCGCCTGTGGTGGTGAGAAGAACAGGTTTGTCAGCCAGATTGAGTCCCCTTAAATGGGTGAGAAATGCAGGGTAGAAAAGCCAACTCTTCTTCTTCTGCATGGGCCATGGGTCTGATCCAGTAGGACCTTCTTATGTTCCTCTATTCTACCCACGTGTCTGGCGACCAGCATACCAGATGAACATGCCAGGGATTAGCGGAACTCAGCTGAGCACCTGCCCCCTTTATTTTGATTTGTTTTCCTCCTTGCACGTAGCTGGCTTATGGTCATTCCTCTCGGCTGCTCACGCATGCTGCTCACCAGACGCACAGGGAGGTGAGACTGTTGCTGGATTTCCCCTAATTATAGCACTGTACCACTCTTTTGAACTGCTGCAATTGGCACCACATTGGGAACCCCTTATGTTCAGTCCTGGGAACTCTTAACACCACTAATATGCTTTTCTAGATGCCCCTCCCTGTCTTGCTACATCTTCACGTCTTCCTTGCCATTTGGATGCTTCTGTTGCACATCTGTGTTATCTGCTGCTGTTTCAGTGTGTCTGGCGTTCTGTCTGCCCTTGCATCTACCCAATTTCTCCTTCTCTTTTTAAAGAAATGGGTGGTGGTGACTAATTTCCGGATGGTTTGCGTGGCTTTATTTGTCAATGCAGGCTGTTCTAAGAACAGGAAAACATTGCAATAGGATTAGTGTGTTTTCACGCTGCAGTGCTTTCGTCTGACGTTGGAAATCTAAGAGTCCATTATTTTAAAAGGTTTTTAATCCTTCAGGGCTGTGATCACACTTCAGGTTTAATCCAGCTTCAGTCCACTTTCAGAGTGGCTGTGGTCACATGTACAGTTTAATCCAGCTTCTACTCAGAGTGAGAGAATATATCAGCAAAGTGACAAGTTGCTTTCTTTCAGTGTTAAATGACTCAGAAAATTCCCTTTTGGGATAGAAAACGTGGAAAGAAAATTACCGGTCACTTTTCTGATGTGTTCTCTCATTCTGAAGTTGGACTGAAGCTGGATTAAACCTTAGGTGTGACCACACTCACTCTGAAAGTGGACTGAAGCTGGATGAAACCTTAGGTGTGGCCACAGCCCAGGACAGTGCTGTCTGTGTGCGGCTGCCTTCCGAAGGGCAGAAGGCGCAGATGAAACCCTTTCAGATGCTCCATCTTTCTTGCTCTGCCTCTTTGCTCCCCCCTTGGACAGACATTTCTCTTTCGTTCCACTTTGCTTTCCTTGCGTCTCACATTCTTTCTCTTGCAGCCGGAATGTTTTCCCCCCACATTCTGCTATTATGCTGAACTCGTCATGTATTTTTGCAAAAACACGCTCCGGAGTTTGGCAGCTGCGCCCTTTCTATTGTTTCACTGGGTCCCTCCTCTCTCGCCCCCCTCGGGTTAAATTGAAGCCAGATTCCCTCCTTGTGAATTTTAACAACGCTGCCTGCCCTTATATATATATTTTTCTCCCCCCCTCCTGACATTCTTCCTCCCATTTTCCAAGTGTTTTTCGGGCAAGTTTGTCTGGAATGTACAAATTGGCCTGGGCTTCACGTAGGCTGCCGCAGTTGTTTGCAGCCGGGGTTGGCGTCCACTCTCTGCCTTCGCAGCCAGATGTTGTGACGTTACCAGCTGCTTCTGTGCCCACCGCTGCCTTCCAAACGCCAGAGCGGGGAAGTGCCGGACACTGCCCTCTGAGAACTGGTTCGGCTTGGTTCGCTTTGGTTTGCTTTGGCGAACGGCAGCGACGTAAAATCGGCCGCAGTGAAAAGTTTGCATCTGGAAAACCCCAGTGCATGTTGGTCTAATAAATAAATCAATGTTTGCTTGACGTTTTCGGCTGCCCATACAGAGAAATAAATCCTGCAGGGATTCTTTTGAGCATTCTCACCAGTCCTGGGCTTGGATTATTCTGACATGTGCTAATTTATGCTTTGCATGCCAGGAAATGCTTTATTTCACTGCGCTGAAATGCGCACTGGTGACAGCAACCAGCCAGGGTGGCTTTGAGAAAGGATCTGATACATCCACAGAGGGCGGGAGAATCTACGGCTACTTGAATGGACTAGGTGTGTGAACCGATGCAATTTTTGACAATTCGAGTCGATGCGAATCGAATATTCAAATATCAGAATTTGTACAAATAAAGAAAAAATGAATGTATTAAAATTTGAACCGATCTGAATACATTTGTATCTATTCTGATGAATATTCCATTTGTATTTGATGATACGAATGTCAACAACAGTTGTATGGGTCTGTACGCATCCATAGTCATCTTGGTTTCATCCTGTATGTATCCATAGAAATGCATATGGATACAAATAAGATGTGTACGGGTACGTATGCAATGTGTACATATCTGTACATGTACGAATGTCCGAATAATTCGTTTGAATAATCCGAAACATTCACTCATTTGAATGTTAAAAAATGAATGTAGAGACATTAGATACGAATTCATATGTCCAAATTTGAACGAATTCTATCGAGTTCTGAATGTTTCAAATATTCTTGCACATCCCTGGAAGGTTTCACCTTTGTTTTCTGCTTGAGATGCCCATGGGCAGTTGGTGGACCACTGTGTGAGACAGGATGCCAGACTAGATGGGCTGTGGCCTGATCCAGCAGGGCTTCTCTGAGGTTCTTATGGACTAGATGGGCTGTAGCCTTATCAATCAGGGCTCCTCTTAGGTTCTTATGGACTGGATGGGCTGTGGCCTGATCCAGCAGGGCTCCCCTGAGGTTCTTATGGACTAGATGGGCTGTGGCCTGATCCAGCAGGGCTCCCCTGAGGTTCTTATGGACTAGATGGGCTGTAGCCTTATCTATCAGGGCTCCTCTTAGGTTCTTATGGACTGGATGGGCTGTGGCCTGATCCAGCAGGGCTCCTCTGAGGTTCTTATGGACTAGATGGGCTGTGGCCTGATCCAGCAGGGCTCCTCTGAGGTTCTTATGGACTAGATGGGCTGTGGCCTGATCCAGCAAGGCTCCTCTGAAGTTCTTATGGACTAGATGGGCTGTGGCCTGATCCAGCAGGGCTTCTCTGAGGTTCTTATGGACTAGATGGGCTGTAGCCTTATCAATCAGGGCTCCTCTTAGGTTCTTATGGACTGGATGGGCTGTGGCCTGATCCAGCAGGGCTCCCCTGAGGTTCTTATGGACTAGATGGGCTGTGGCCTGATCCAGCAGGGCTCCCCTGAGGTTCTTATGGACTAGATGGGCTGTGGCCTGATCCAGCAAGGCTCCTCTGAAGTTCTTATGGACTAGATGGGCTGTGGCCTGATCCAGCAGGGCTTCTCTGAGGTTCTTATGGACTAGATGGGCTGTAGCCTTATCAATCAGGGCTCCTCTTAGGTTCTTATGGACTGGATGGGCTGTGGCCTGATCCAGCAGGGCTCCCCTGAGGTTCTTATGGACTAGATGGGCTGTGGCCTGATCCAGCAGGGCTCCCCTGAGGTTCTTATGGACTAGATGGGCTGTGGCCTGATCCAGCAAGGCTCCTCTGAAGTTCTTATGGACTAGATGGGCTGTGGCCTGATCCAGAAGGGCTTTTCTTAGGTTCTTAGGGACTAGATGAGCTTAGCCTGATCCAGAAGGGCTTTTCTTAGGTTCTTAGGGACTAGATGGGCTATGGCCTATCTCCAGGGTGGCAACTGAAGCAGGAGTAAGCAGCCTGTGCCCTCAGGGTGTGTTTTTCCTGCCCTGAAGCAACCCGCAGAGCCAAAGCTGCCCCTGCCATACATGCTACACCTCTTGGCTGTTTCCCAGGAGGCTTTCCAAGCCCCTAGTCCTCACTTCCCCTTGTCCAAATGCACACACCCATGCACCCATGCACACACCCATGAACGCAACCCATGCGCACGCACCCCCATCCTTTTCTGCTCTTCCTTCCACATAATCCGACCCCTTTCTCCCATCACTATGCAACGCTGTGCGTGTTTGCCGGGCGGAATGAAGCTGTCCTCTTGCCTGTTCCCATCGCTAATGAACTGCAAACAACCGTGTTCCCTGCTTTCACCCAATGCCCTCTGTGATGTGCATCTAATCTAAATCAAGCTTGTAATGATGCCTCCGGCAAGCAGACTCCCAGTGATACGCCCGCCTGTGACAGGGGTCAGGGGGGCCCTGGAACCTCCAAGATCTTCCCTTTAACTCTTTCTCTCAGAACGCAGAACACAGGCTGCCTCCATGGCTTCTGAAAAGAAAGTGGCACTGTTTTATTTTTAAATGGTGTGTAAATCTCACGGCTGCATCCCGGCAGGGTTGCCAGGATGCCCAATCCACTCCAGTATCCCTGCCAAGAAAACTGCATGGAGGCAGCCACGGAGTCTGGGAGTGGCTGTAGCTCAAGGGTAGGCAAACTGCCTAGAAAGCAGAGGATTGCTGGTTCGATTCCCAGCCTCTCCCGTGGAGTAAGCAATGGCAAACCACTGCTGCATTTCTGCCAAGAAATCTGCATAGATGTGCCTCTGTATCAACCAGGAGTCAGCCGCAACTTGATGGTACCCAGCAGTAACAACAGAGTAGAGATGGGCGTGGGTATTCGAAATATTACTAAATATTTTCTGAAGGCCTTTCCGCAAATCTTTAAGGGATATTAAGGAGCTTGCTGGCGTTTCCTTTCCCTAACTTCTTTTCATAGAAGTCACGTGCTGGCTTGCATTCTTTTTAACCTTAATGCTTCCTTTGGGATGCAAACCTTACAGAAATATGAGAACACAGCCTGCTGTATGCATGCAAAGGCACTGCAGAAAGAGAGAGAGATTTTCCCTGTTCACAGGATGTAGCTGGCACATAAATGTCTCTGCGTCGAATTTTCCACATTGAAGCCAGAATGCTCAGCCTGGGATTCGGCACCCGAGTAGAGGCAGGTCACTGGAAATGATCCCAGGCCTGCAGACAGCATGGGTCACCCAAGTGATCAGTGCTCCAGTAACATTCCAGATTGCTACCCTTGAAAACAGTTCAGGAGTTGGAACTGGTGCAAGAACGCAACAGCTCGACTGCTGACGGAAGTCTCTGGCCGCACTCACATCATGCCGGTCTTAAAGGATCTGCACTGATTACCTGATTGCTACTGAGCCCAATTCTTCTTCTTCTAGGCCACACGAGATTCTTAGCAACTATCTCCAGATCCATCATTCAAAGGGGCCCATCTTCTTTCTCAGCGTCTGGCTTTCACTGCCATATATCACAGCAGGAAAGACCACGGCTTCAATTAGTTATTCCCTTTAGATCCACAGATCTATCTTTTGCAAAATCCTAATATAAATCAAATTTCAACCAACCTTATTTTATGATTCATGCAACAAATATAATAATAGCTGGACAATGGAAGCAAGCACACGCATTGAATATAAGGGAATGGTATGTGCAACTTTGGACTATTGCAATGAATGAGTTTGTGATTATCTTAAAAAATAAGATGTTGGGAGGACGACAAGCTGTGTGGAAGATTGGATTCCTTTAATCAGGGTTGTGCAAAATCATCATCATAATAGTATTGACATATCTAACAAAGCTCATTTCATGAGAATTTTAAAGTAAAATTGGACTTCAACAAACGCATCCATCCATGACTGTGAGGAAAGGGGTAGGGCAGATTTAATAGTGCAAATGTGTATGTTCTTCACTTGTATTAGACTTATTATTAAAATTATTAAAAAGGAACTAATTAATTATTCCAATCTTATTTCCCAGGTTTTTGTTCTTTACATATGACTTCCAAGATATTTTGATGGGAAGCAACATTTAAACATTTTCAATATATATTTATGCTCCCCCTTTGCTGGAATGGCCAAGTGTTATGTTTTAACTTGTTTTTTTATTCTTTTCTGCAAGGCTTTTAGATGGGAAGCGGTTTGTAAATATTTTAACTGAATTTTTAAAAAGCAGTACAAAGGCTGCCCTTTAAGACAGACTGAAGTAATTTAAACTACCGATGAGTTGTTGCTGTTTTTAAAGTGAGGCTTTTAAAACAAAATGGAGGCTCTCCCCCTCGCCCCGTCCTAAGGAAAATGTGTCCCCTCCACCCCCGGTCCCCTCCATAGGAGTGAATGGGGAAGGATGGAGGCGGATGGAAGCCATCGCGGCCCTGACAGACTTCAACTGTAGGCCAGGCCGACGACAACCCTCCCGCGCACGCGCCGCCAACGTCAACAGGCCGGGCGGCGGCAGCGCGGGCACGTCGACGCCGGCCGACGCCGCCAATGGCAACGAGCGTGAAGCTCCTCCTTCTCCCCGCCTCCTCCTCGGCCCGCTCCAAGCACAGCGGCAGCAGCGACCCACAGGCAGAAAGGGCGCGCCCCTACTGGGCCGAGGCCCCGCCCCTTTCCCCTCAGCCCCGCCCATCCTCGCCAGCGGCCCCGCCCCCTTGCTAAGGTGGCGCGCCAGGCTGCCGCGCGTGGGCGGCCCCGCCCCCGCGCGTCCTGTGATCGCGCCCGCCCGCGTGCCCTCTCCTCTTTCCTCCCCCCGCCCCTAAGTGGGCGGAGCGTCGCCCACTCTCTCCATTCCAGAGACAGCAGCGGCGGCGGCGGCGAGCAGGCAAGGAGGAGGGAGGGGGAGGCGGCCTGCGTGGCAGCACTGGGGGGGGGGGAGAGCGAGAGAGCGCCATGCGTCGGACTTACTCGACGGGTGCCCCGCGAGGCGAGTGGCCCCAGCGCGCATGCGCACCCTGAGTCGGCGGTGAGGGGAGGGCGTGAGAGAGAGAGGCCCGTCCGTCCGTCCGGGAAGGCGGCGCGCGCGCGCTCTCTCTCACGGCTGCGACGGCGAGGGGGGGCTCCCGCTCGACCAATCGGGAAGCAAGCCTCCCTCCCCCTCCCTCCCTCCCCTTGCTGCCGCGGGCGCGCGCCGGAGTCGGGTCGCTATTCGAAGAAGTTGCCTCAGTCCGTCCGTCCGTCCGTCCGTCCTCCGTGTGGGGGAGAGCGCGAAGGGGCCCTGCTGGGTGGGAGAGAGGCGCCCCCATCCTCCTCCTCGTCGACGGAGCAGCAGGTAAGGGAGGGGGCGGGAGGGGAGGGGAGGGGAGGCCTCCTCCCCCGCCTCGCCCCTCCTCAGTCAGTCAGTCAGTCGGGGGGGGCGGTGGGGGAGGGGCGCGCGCGGGCTCCCGCCGCGAGGAGGCAGGCGGCCCCCAGTCACCTGACGGACGGCGAGTGAGGCCACGCCCCCCTCCCCGCCCCCTTCGCTCCTGTGGACCCCCACGGGAATCCCCCGCCCGCCCCCTCCCTCCCTCCCTCAGCTGCCCCCTCTGAAGGACCTCAGGAGGCCCCCTCCCTCGGCTGGGGACGCCTTGGGGGCGACAGTAGGAACTTGCCCGGGGAGGGGGAGGGCAGGGGTCTCGCTCTCCTGGCCCACCCCGAAAAGTAAGCAGAGCTCCCTTCGAAGGTTAAGGCCCCTGAAACCCCGCAGGGCCGCCCCGATATCCCTGGTAAAAGCGTATCACCTTCCCTTTCTATCACCATCGTCTTCTTCATCATCATTTGTATTATTGATGCTTTTCAAACTGGACCAGCCTCTTCCCGTGTGCCGCCCACACCCTGGTGTGCCGTAGGGACATGCGGGAGGGCCTTCTCTGTGGTGGCCCCTAGACTCATGGAACAGCCTCCCTCTTGAGGTTGGCCAGGCGCCTACGCTGTGTAGTTTTTGGTGCTTGAGGAAAACGTGTCTTTTCACCTGGGCTTTTGCTTTTTAAACAGCCTCTTCCACGTGCTGTCCTCTGAGGGAGGGGGTTATAGTTTTAATTATGTTTCAATATTTGATATGTTTTAAACTTAGTATAACCCGCTCTGGGACCATTCAGTGAAGGGCGGGATATAAAGGTCTTAAATAAATTAAATAAACACATAACTGTAAAGGTGCCCCAGGCGACTCTGTTGCATCCCCAGGGGTCCTGCTGCCAGCCTTGGGTCCCATCCCATCCCATCGCAACCTAACCCAACCCAGAGTACGGATTGTGAACTTATTTGTGTCTTTTCCATTGTTTGTGGACCCTGGCCTGGCAGTTTTCTTCTCTCCTCATCTTTGAGAGGTTTCTCTGCCTTCCTTTTTTATCCTGAAATAAATTAGCAACAGGTTTCTGGGGTACCTGAGCCTGAATTTACATATGCAAGGCAGAGAGATGAGTGTGTCTGGGAGTGAAAACAGCACTTGTTTGCAGGGTGAGCTACCATTTGGAGTGGCCCTCCAGGTGCCTTTCGGATTCCACTTGTAGACGTCACAGTTTTTACAAAATGTTCTTCCTATTCAGTGTATTTTATGGGGATCTTAAATCCCATGGTCCCATCACCCTCAGCAGCAAAAGGTCCTGGGAGAGGACCTTCTCAGTGATGGCCCCTAGGCTATGGAATAGTCTCTCACTTGAGATGTGTCAACCTCTTTGCCCTGGCCTTTGATTAAGGGTTTTTCCCCCCACTAGTACTGAGTACCCATTGAGGACCCATTGAGGACCCATTAGACTCAGAGCGGGAAGACCCCATTTCCACTGCAGACCCCATTAGAGCCACATTTGTTTCCACCAGTTCTAGGGAAATCTGGATTGAATGGGTCCTTCAGGACCTATAATTCAGGTTTCCTGAAGACTCGATTAAAGGGGTCTACAGTGGGGTCTACAGTGGGGTCTTCAGGCATCAAATCTAGATTATATGGAGTGTGTTTCCACCGCAGTTGGGCAATAGGGTCTGTGGAGGAGTGCTGGGGGTGAGTGCACCCATGGGGGGGGGTGCCCCAAAACCAAAGCTCTGAAACCTGTGCACAGTCTCTGAAGAATAGCACAGGATCCGAAGAGGGCCCCATGCGAGAGCAATGCCAGTCCTATGGACCTTTGTCAGAGGCTCCAGAGAATTTCCAGAGCTTATGACAAAGCTCCAGAGATTCTCCAGAGCGTCTATGGAGATTGCACCCCCTGTCCCCCAAAAAACCTGGAGTGACAGGCGGGCCCCACGTGGCTCGATCCAGATTCGCCACATGGGTGCTCTGGTGTTTTCACAAAGGGCGCGCTAGCACCCATTGCTATTGGGTGCTGCAACGCCCGTGGGGATGCACCGGGAACCTCCCTTAATCCAGATCTACTAGATCTGGGTTAGTTGAAGAACCCATTCCTTAGATCCAGATTACGGGAGGTCAGTGGAAAAAAACACTAAATGGGGATACACTTTCCCCCTGCCACTTGGAGATGACTATTGTTTTAATATACAGTGGTACCTTGACATACGAGTTTAATTCGTTCCGTAACCTTGCTCTTATCGCAAATCGCTCGTATCTCAAAGCAATTTTCCCATTAATCCATTCCAGCTCCCAAAACACCACCTCAGTTGTTTTTGTTATGTACTGTACTGTATTTACATACTCGTATCTCAAATCTTGCTCTCATCTCAAAGCAAAATATCACTCGCTCGACGGCTTGTATCTCAAAACACTTGTATGTCAGGGCACTTGTATGTCGAGGTACCACTGTGCACTGTTACTGTTTTAATAATGCTTGATTTCAAATGTTGTTACCCGCCTGGAGACCTCTGGGTATAGGGTGGGATAAAAGTGTAAATAAATAAATAAATAAATATTGGGACAGAGGCACACAACAGGCTAAATAACAGCAGCTCTTTTGCTTCCTGCACTCTTACATGTGATTTTAAAAAAAAGGGTTTTCAGAGGTGTGAAGCCCGGAATCCTTCTGTGCTTTGCAACTGAGTTGTGTTCTTGTTAGGCACGCTTGGGAAGCCTCTGCTCTATGTCTGAGGTGAAATTGTCCTCACTCTCAGGTTGTAGGCTCAATTTCTACTCCAAAGCTAATCATTTAAGGTAGTCTGCCTCACCTTTCGCCTTTCTGAATGTAGCCATTGCCTACGCTACTGAGAATGACGGAAATGTGAAGTGCAGTTAATGTGGGAGGACTCACTGTGGCCTCTCCCATCCAGTTCTAAAAGTGCTGCTGGGTTGCACAAAAGGCCTTTTTCTTTTGAAATTTGAGCTTGTTCCACCATATACTTGGAAACATGCCCCCGGGCCAAGGATGCTCAACTGGGTGGGTTCTGGAGGTTGCAAAGTGCAGTGTGCACATTCCTGGTGGAGCACTTGGAAGCTGGGACCCTAAACACCAGAGCACACTGCTGTGGCTAAGTCTTCTCTGCATCATTGAACCTAAGAGCTGAAAAGTGATGAAATGTAGTTTACCTGAACACAGTCTTCAGGTACGCCAGTTCTGTGTTTTTATTAGGGCTGGTGCCTTGAACCCATTGCTTTGCTTTTCAGAATCGAATCTGGGCAATTAAGAGGAAGTTATTTTATGTTCATTTCCATATCTCCGAAGATATATGGGCAGTTAAAAATAAGAATAGGATTGAAATAATTAAATTATGCTGCTAGAATAATGTCTCCATTCCCGATTGTTCTTATCCTGTTGAAGAAAACTGGCCCTTAAACTTTTCTGAAAATAATCAAACAAGATGAGAATTGGGAAGTATTCTGCGGAAAAGAAATAAGTTACAGAAGATTTGTGGCATTGAATGTGGACAGACTTCTTTTCTAGAGGCATATAAGGCCTGGGAATTTAAAGTAGCTCTGAATATAAGTTCATGGAAGCATCTGTATTGGATTGATAGGGGGGGGTCTACCTTTTCTAATTTTTTCTTAGCATTCCCAAGGTAATATTTCCCTCAATCCAGAAATTGTGTGTCATGGTAATTGGCTGATCCTTGGGGATGCTCCGTATCAGGAGTGTTAAGTGCCACTTGGGGAGGTGGGTCAGGAAAGCGGTTTTGTTGCTGCTGGTGTTTGGAAAAAAAAAGAATGAAACCCAGTTTTTGACATAGTGAACTAAAGCTGAAAGACTAAATATGGGGAAAGAAGGCAGTGGAGGGGAAAACCTCTTTCTCTTTGTAGTTCTCTGTGGTCAAGGGATAAGCCGCACAGGTCCTTGCGTTCACTAGACTTCTTCCTGGAACTATACATAGTTCAAATTTTGCTAAAAATAGGGTTATTTGTGTGTTTTGGTATCCAGTTGCATTTTTTTTTAAAAGTTAAACTGGTCGTGCTGTACGTAATGCTGCCAGAAGACATGCCGTTGAACAGGTGTTCTGGTATCGCTTCTTTTTGCAGGCTGAAGCAAGATGGGGGGGTGGAATCACCACACAGTCTGTATACATTACTTTCCTGTATGCTGTTTTACTCGTCTGTCTTAATAGCAGTGTTGCACAGTGGCTAGTGCAGGGGCTTGTGGACAGCTTTGGAGTTGTGTTCTGGAGGGTGCTGTTTCATCAGTGAGCATCACAAAGGGTCACAGTCTCTCCACAGCCTAAACTTGGTATGTTTCATTTTTCTGTCACGCGTCAGGTGAAGGGGGTTCTGGGTGGTTGTGTGGTTGTTCCAACACAAAGGTAGTTGGCACAGGTGAATGGCATTGGAAGTCCCTCCTCCTCCTCCTCCTGAAAGTTGGGTTTCTGAGCTTCCTTTGAGGTCCACTGGGCAATTATGCTATGTGGGGTTCAAAGAAAGCTCTCAAGCCACCTCTCAGTGGCAAGAGGGACTTAAGAACCTAAGAGAATCCCTTCTGGATCGATCAGACCACAGCCCATCTAGGCCAGCGTCCCATCTCACATGGTGGCCCACCAACTGCTTCAGGGCATCTCAAGCAGAAGACAAAGCCGGAAATCTTCATCTGCTCTCAAATCCCTGCATATGGCCTTGAGGGGCATCCTGCCTATCTCTCCAGTGTGGAGGGGGTATCTAGGCATCCATTCTGGTAGCCATTGATACACCTGTTCTCCATGAATTTATCTTAAAGTGCTCCAGGCTCGTTGCTGTCACCGCTTCTTCTGGTAGTAAATTTCACAGATGGATGCCCCTCTGGGTGGAAAAAAAACTTCCTTTTATCGTTCCTAACTGGTTGACAGAATTGTACATCTGAGAGTGCCACTATCTTCCTTGCTCTGTTTTCCCTGCAGTGGTGGTGCTGGCAAGCCAAATTAGTCTGGTAGGTTTGTCTCTTATCCCGAATAAATTTTTCTCTCTTCTGATGGTTATTTTGGAAGACTAATGAGGGGAAAACTCACTTTCCCCAGATTCTGAACAAGTGATACGAGCAGTTAGTGTGTTGCCCTTCCTTGAAACTTTGGTTGCTCTCTTCCTTCTTACTTAACATCTGCCTCACCCCATGCGCAGCGTTCTGAAAGAACCCTTTGCACACAATGTGCCATGCAAGAGCAGTTATTAAACTCTTGTGCCCCAAGACGAAGAAGGTTTATTGCTGCCCATATTGCATAAAGCAGGAAATGATGTTTTTCTTTCTGCGGTCTCTGGAATTCCTTACAGAGACGAGTGGTTTTAGAATAACCATTAAATTGCAACAGTCAGCGGCAAATGAGATTTCCAAGGAACTTCATAAGAAAGCCAGCTATCGAGATAGGAAGCAGAAACCCTACCTGTAAATGACTGCCATCTGATTTCTTCTAGATAATAGCTATTACAAGCATGCGAGGAGTATGTACCTGAGTACAGTACAGGCGCATCTACTTTAAAGCCCAAAGAAATTAGACAAGTCCTATTACTTCAAGTAGCACTGAATTAATTAATTAATTATTTTTTAATTGAGTAGTATTTTGCACGCAGTGCCTGCCACTTAACATGGAAGTCTTTGGAGAAAAGGACAGGAATTACAGTTACTGGCGCAAAATTCCTGCTTGCTTTGGGATAGAATCAGGTTATCCGACTTTTGTATCTTTGCTTGCTTAAACCAGGGAGCCCCTTGGAAACCCCATCTGAATGCTACCAGGCCAAGGAGTGCAAATTTTTGACGGGACTAGTTAGGAACACTGGTAAAAATCAATTACGGGTATTGCTTTGATAACCATGAAAGAAATTGTATCGATAAGGTCTTAGTAGTTAAGTGAGGCCTGAAGTAGCTATATTATTCAAGTATGCTGGATTTGCAGAATTCAGAAGATCAGGTAGACTTAATTTCTTGGAGTTGGTACACAAAACCTTCAACTCTGACTCTTCGATTTATGGTATCACTGAGTCTTCTGTTTGTAATTAAACTGATATGTTGGTGTCTCTTATATGGCACAAAATACCATAATTATCTGAGAAATTTAACCAGCCCAGTTCTGTAACTGCTGGGCGGCAGGGCTGTTCAACAGAGGGAGAAATGGATGTCCTTCTAAGCGCCCAGGCCTGTAGGGGCATCATTTTGTCTTGATAGCACGAATTATAATGGCAGTTTTAAAATGGGTTATATTACAGTTTCCATTGAGTTGGAGCCTGTACATTTTTACCGACTCTGACACCCTTAACTCAATAATTGCTTGTGACTGTATGCATTCTGGCAAATTCCCTTTAATGGATTGCTCTTATGAGGTTTAATAGCCGAACAAATGGTTTCCTTTTCACCTGGTGAGCAGAATAAACTAATCTTGTAGCTTTTGCTACAAAAGCCAAATATTTTTGTAAATTGTTCTTAGACTGGGGAGATCCAAAACCAAGAGAGCTGTTCCCAGTGTTTCCGACTCAGACGTGGCAAAATTTTGCAGCCTGCGTTGGAATCAGGCAGGATTAACTGCTGTCCAGGCAACTCAATGTGAGGTCAAGACCAACCAGAACAGATAAGCGTTGAGAAGAGAACTGAATGGAATTTGCATTTTAAGCTGTTGATCATAGTTATCGATATTAATGTAACCTTCCCACTGGAACGAGAGCCGAGAAGGTTAAGTAGAAAGGAAGAAATTATCATTTTTAAAAAACATTTCCCCCAGAAGACTGGATTGACTTTAAGGATGTCCCAAAGCTCCCCTTAGGTTGCTTCTCACTTGGACTGAAGCTCTGCTTAGTATATGTGTATCTGTAAGAGCTTTCCTCCTCATAGGTCTTCAGACAATTGCAGGGCCTTCTTTGTTGTGGCATAGCAGAAGTAGCATATCCTGTCTGAGGATCTATGACAAAGCAGTATTTTTGCTGTGTTTAAGCATCTGCTTCTGTGTAACAAAAGCTCTTGAATGACTTATTCTGGTTTAAGTATAGGGACGTGCGCAAATATTTAAAACATTTGAAATTTGATCGAATTCATTTGAATTTGAACATTCAGATTCGAATAGAATATCTATAAATTCAAATTTAAACATTTGAATGAATTTTGCATTTTTGAAACATTTGTACAAATTATGTGGACATTCGTATGTGTGCGGATACGAACACATTGCATACTTGCCTGTACACATCTTTCCCACATCTGTATGCATTTGCATGGATCCGTACGGGATGCATATGGGATAAATCCGGGATCCATATTTATTAGGCCCATTTCTGCCTTCTCCTTCATGTGAGCTTTATGTAACTGGCTCCCTGCTAGGTCACTTCAATTATGCCTGCAGATTCCGTCCTTGGCGTGTTTCCTTTTGAAAGGTATTCTCTATCTGTGCTGCCTTGTATATTAAGAAATGAAAGAAAAAGAGTTAAACCTTGTTACGGTTGGGTAGCATTTATTGCTTCCTGGTTGACAATGCTCTGTGGGGCCCTCTATACAGTTTTATCGGCAGGGATGCAGAAGTGGTTTGCAGTTGCCTTCTTCCAGGAAGGAGCTGGGGATTGAACCAGTGACCTTCTGTTTTTCAGGCAGTTTACTCTGCCGATGAACTACAGCTCCTCCTGCCTATGCAGTTTTCATGGCAGAGGTACAGAAGTGATTTGCTGTTGCCTACATCCAGGGACAGCTGGGGATCGAACAGCCAACCCTCTGCGTTCCAGGCAGTTTGCTCTACCTCTGAGCTGCAGCCTCTCTTGTTCCATTTAAACCTTAGGGGTACGTAATAGAATGCAATGCACAGACCTTAGTATTTTTGAGCAAAATGTTTTTCACTCTGGAGACTGCGCACGTTGCTTTATAGATCTTTAAAGAGCAAATTTAGAAGTGCGGATAACTTTGCTTAATATTGATTTTGACATATTGCCCAGAGCTGCTTTGAAATAGTAATTCTCCCCTGGAATTCAACCAGTGTCCCTGCAGTGACTATCTTGCAAGAGCATGCATTTAATGTCTTTCTATACATCCTTTTTTTCCCCTCTGTTTCTTTGAATTTTTTTCTAAAATACTTTATGAAAATAAACATCGTGACATTCTCTTCTCGCTTTCACACAACAAGGTCAGGGAGCCGAGAGAATTCTTTAATAATACGAAGTCCTTTTCCCCGTTTGCAATTACCTGTGTTGTCAGGATTCAAAGGAAACAGATGTACTCCTCTCGTCGTACAAGCCGAGTCTTTCTACCCTGCTCGGCATTTTGACACTGAATTAAAAATAAAACAATCCCATTGTCGGCACGCGTGCATTTTTTTGTACTTGCGGGCCACGCTCAACTTGTAGATCAGTTGAAACTGAATTAATTCATGCTGTTTAAATAACAAGGGGATGGTTTTCTTGAACAGAACAACCATTTAAAAAGAGTTAATATAAACAGGACACTTCACCAGATCTGCAAAATGTGGAAAGCCGTTAGTGGTGGGATAACAGCTTGATTCTTTTTGGGGGGCGGTGGTGGAATCGGAGCACTTTCTCTTCTTTCTGAGCCTGGTTCTTGAACTGTGTCTACCCTGGTGTGGAGCCCTGGAGGTGAAGGATAAATTGATAGGCCCTGTGAACTTTTCCCCCAGTCTAGAATGTTCCCGGAACAGGTGGCCTGCCTGCACCCTCTCCGAGAGGGCTGGCGGGCTTTCCATTTTGGAGAGGTGGGGTTTTCTATTCTCTAATGGCCTTTTGTCGCTTTGTCTCCCAGGGCCCTGAGTTACGCTGTGTTTATCGCAGATTCGGACGGGGGGGACGAGACTGTTGGCCTCTCTCAAAGGCTCCGCGTGAAACTGGAGCACGTCGCAGGGGAAGAATCCGATCCTGGGTGTCTGGGATTGTTTGCCCCAACTGCGTGTCTGACCGCAGATTTCTACGGTGTCAGGCAGAGGACGGGAACATGGGTGTCGGCTTGTCTCTGCCTGCCTCTTGAGTCAGCACTCCTCCTGGCTTGGGGGGGGGGGGCGGTAGGATGGCTCAGGTTCCAAATTTTCCCTTTTCCTGCAAGCCAGCAACTCTCCCAGTTACTACGAGTCAGCCATGTGGAGCTGGATACTCTGAATGTGCGCCAGAGTGAAGGAGAGGCGGTGCTGGAGGAGAAAGAGGAGGAATTTCTTTTTAAAAAGGGGGATTTTGAGGTGGGGGAAACAGAAAATGTGCGCTCATGGCAGCACCCTTCAGATGACTATACTTGTATCTGGTTGTGGAAAATGGCAACCATTTCTCAAAGCCAACTGGGTTTTTTTTTCCTCCTCTGCAAAGTACATCTTCACTGCTTCGCTCGGTAATCATAAGTATTTAGCGTTAATAATTAATAATAATAATAATTACATAACGTCCTTTCCATCAAATGCCATTTGTTTACATTGCCCTTTCTTCTGGAGTACCAGGAAGCTACATCCCAGGAGAACCTGTGAGGGAGTTGGATGAGCTGTGACTAGCCCAAGGTCACCCAGCTGGCTTTGTGGAGGAGAGCGGAATTGAATCTGGTATTCCCAAATAAGAGTCCAGCTCCCTGACCACTAGACCAAACTGGCTCACTAGCAGTACTACCAGTACTACTACTACTACTACTACTACTACTACTACTACTACTACTACTACTACTACTGCCACTGCCACTGCCACTGCCACTGCCACTGCCACTGCCACTACTGGGATTAGAAGTGGCACAGAGATCATTCAGTCTAGCCCTCCAGAAGCTTTAGACTACAATTTCTGCCATCTGCCGCTGTTGCGGAATTCACCTTCAGCCGTCGTGACAGCCCAGTGTTTGAACCTGCCTGCACGGAGGCTTGAGGGTTTATGTTGCTTTGTTTTAGAAGACATTCATCTTTTTTTGTTTAGAGTTTCTTCAGTCATTCTGTACTCTTTCAATAATTGTCTCCTTTGTGGCCCAGTGGTCTGCCTGCCTTTCTGACAAGCTTCCTATTCCCAATTTTTAAAGCAAGTTCTGTTGTTTGTCTTTATATTTTTAACAGTATATACCCTTTGCCTTTTTCTTGTCTCTTATCTTGCCAGAGTCCGTGTTCTTTTCTTGGGTTCCCCTGCTGGAGGCCACCAGAAGAGTAGGTAATGTAGTCATTGGTGCTTCCAGGCAGAGGAAGAGAAGATCTGTAACATGGGAAAGCCGCATCCCTTCAGCCTCAAGTTTGTTTGTGTACAGGCAGAGTGGCCCTCTCATTGAGATCTCAGTACAGTCAGGCACCCCCCCCCCCGTATTTGGGGGGGGGAGGGGATAGGTTCCAGCCCTCACGACGGATAACGTAAACCGCGGATAATAGCCAACACTGGGAAGTGCGCTCCATTCTCCATAATCCCGTGAATAACCAAAAATTCGATTCAATTCGAAATCTTTAAACTTCAAATTTAACCAAATTCGATTTGAATTTGCACTTACAAATGTCGACAACATTACGCGTCCCGTACGCATCCATGCACAGCCGTATGCATCCCGTAGGTATCCCGCACGCAATCCGTTTTTGTCCCGTCGGATCCGTACAGATGCGTACCGATGTGGGAATGATGCGTATCTGCAAGTACGCACCACGCGCGGACCTGTCCGCGTTTGAATGCCCAGGTAATTTGAACGAATAGATTCAAAAATTCAAAACTTGTTCAAGCCTTTAAATTCGAATTCATGGAGATTCCATTCAAATTCGGATGTTGAAATTTGGCCAGATTCAGTCGAATTTCTAATCCATTTGAATATTTGTGCACAACCCTATGGAGAACTGCTAGCTGAGTCCGCTGAAAGGAACTGGCTTGATTTTTGAGAATTCATGAGAATCTGGGGTTGGAGGTCCCCACTCAACAGCTTGTGCTTCATTCCTTTTGCAAGGAGAGCAAAAGAAGAGTTGCGGGTTGAAGGCCCTGAGATGGAAAGGAGTGCTTACTAATGCCATATAAATCAGACCGTTCAAGCAGAGTAGAAGGAATGGATGTGTGTGTGTCCTGTCCCCCCCCCCCTTGTTTTTTAAAGACTATGCTTACTACCTTTGGAAAAATCTAAGTGATGACTTTCAGCTCTTAGAGGATTAAGGGCCTGGCCTGCTTTTTGTGGCAAGTTGTATATATTGAAGTCAGGCCTTCGCAGTAAATATTCTCTGTTACCATAAGCATTGTACTTACTGCTAAGTGCTTCTTGGGTGGATATTAAAGATCTGTTAATCTTTGTAGTATTTATGGGATAATTTTTAACTCGCCTGAGCTTCTTACTGCTTTCACAGGTCAATTGCTCCAATTTATAACTTCTTGTCAGCTGCAGGAACATTACCATCCAATAATACACAGTATGGGATGCAATTTTCTACCTGCTTGATTTGATTCTTTAGGCTTTCTTCTTTCTCTGCTTAGCAGTGGCAAGACTTAATAATCCCCCCCCCTTATTTTGAGAGTCTGCTACCCTAGCTTTCGGATGTGCTAGAATTTCTGATGGTTGGTGGTACGAGTGGGTCTTCATCTGTGCTTCCCTGGTAGGAAAAGTGTTTCTGGCTTTGCATCCTCTGTGTGCAAGTTTTAGCAGCAGCGCCCTTCTGGATTTTCTTGCCCTTTGTTTATACTTGCATTTTATTTATCTGGCTTTTTCCTTTACTAGTGGCCATGTGGCTTTAGGATAGTGCGTTTAGGACAGTGCGGATAGATGACATCTGGTGATCCCTACCTTGCACTGAGTTGTTTGATATTTATTTGCATTTTTATCCCATTCTATACCTGGATGTCTCTGGTCGGGTAATAGCGATAGAAAACAAAAAAGGAACATTAAAAATAATAAGATGCTAAAATAATATCTGAGTGTGGGGAGAGCAAGATATTTCCTTATTTCACTCAAAGACTAGGGCACGTAAGTGTGTTATTAGCCATTTTCTGATTACATTAACTGAAGGTGCCTGGCATGCAGCTCAGAGGGGGAGACTGAATATTCCACATTCTGGGGCCCAACACCAGGGAGGTCGTATCCTGGGTCCACCTCAGTTAATGAAGGAGGGCCTTCCCTGCGGATCTTAAGGCACAGGTTGGTTGATATGAGAGAAGAATTCCTTTTGAGCTGCATCAGTGGATCTGAGGCTTGTCTTATATTCACAGTCTTATCAGTGCTGTGCTACTGTTCTAGTCAATGTTGATATGTATGTGGATGGAGGAAGGGAAAGATCAAGAAGAGCCATAAATTTATGCCATGACTCACTTTTCCAGCTAAAAACAGCTATAGCCAGACGACTAATAAGACAACAATCTAGTCCCGAGTGTGGCCGCACCCACAATAGATATCCTTCTTCCCGGCTGGCACTGAACACCCCACATCAGCGGAGGAAAACCTGCGCTATGAAATGCTCAGAAGATCCTCCGTGCACAGATACACAGGGAAAGAGAAGCCTCCTTAACATGAGAAAGCTGCCAGCCTAGGCATCAGAAGAGCGTGCCTCAGTGGTGGCGCAGCATCCACTGCAAAAGACTCTCTGAGGCGTCAGATGATGTTCTGAGTTCTGCTTGAGTTCAGGCCCTTATTCCAGATTATATCCCAAGTGGTCAATCAGAAGGCCTGGAGAGCAGAGGGGTGTTGGTTTGATCCCCAGCTTCACCCTAGAAGCAGAGCATGGCAAACCGCTTCAGTATCACTGCCAAGAAAACTGCCTGGAGCAGCCCGTGGAGCCTGGGAGTGCCGATAGCATGGCAGTAGAACAAACTGCCTGAAAAGCAAAGGACTGATGGCTCGATTCCCAGGCTCTCCCTGGAAGCAGGCAATGGCAAACCACTTCTGCCTCTCCGTCAAAAACACTGCACGGTGATGCCTGTGCACTCGGCCAGGAGTTGGCCATGACTTAGTGAGACCCACAAGACAACAAACCAGGAACGGGGCCTGGCTGTCCATATGCTAGTGCAGGCTATGGCAAACCCTGGGTACTAGAATGTTGGTCACAGGTCCCTGACCCAGTTTGGCCTAGTGGTTCAGGAGCTGGACTCTTATCTGGGAATACCAGCTTTGATTCCACTCTCCTCCATGAAGCCAGCTGGGTGACCTTGGGCTAGTCACAGCTCTCTTTCTGAGCTCTCACAGCCCCACTGACCTCACAAAGTGTCTGCTGTGGGGAGAAGAACAGAAGGTTTGTCAGCCGCTTTGAGTCTCCTTAAATGGGCGAGAAAAGCCAACTCCTTCCTGTACTACTACAGCTGCTGCTGCTGCTGCTGCTGTTGTTATGGGATAGATGCAAGAATAAGGCCCAGTGTAGAAAGGGTTTGAATTTTGACCTACAGAGCATAGGAGGCTGCAGAAACTCCAGCGCTGTTGCTGTCGGTGGAGACTGCGGTCTGAGGCGATTTCTCACGTGGGCGTTTGCTCATCTGTGGGAATGGCTGGAATTTCACCATCCCGTGACTGGCTGAACCTTGTTTGTCTCGTCCGCCGACTGACATCCTGTTTGACTAAAGATAGCTTTAAAAACGAAATGTAGCCCACCAGGCCAACTTCTTGCGTTTTTCTTCATCTCCAGTGCGCGTTGACATTTCCGGTTCAAGATGGCTTACAGACCAGCACGGGTCTTAAGGTACTTTTCTCCCTCTTTTAAGACAAAAACACACAGCTTGGTTTCCACTTTGGCTTTTTGTTGATCTAAGGCATAAAGAGGAGCAGGGAGCTTGGGCCGGCGGCCAGAGCAAGAGGACCGTTGCGGGGTCTCCCTGGACGCTTGTCCTGGCGTTCAGGCAGTGTAAGAAAGTTGTGAGAAAAAGGCTGGTGGTGCAAGGTGGGGAGGCTAAGCCCTGTGCTACTGAAGTGAATTTTCTCCAATTATCTGAGAACACTGGAGTGTAATCTTCAGGGCTTTTCCCTCTCATGCTTTCCCCTTCTATCCATGTCAGATGAAGCTTTTGCCCGTTTCAGCAATCACAGGAGCTCTTTGAGGAGCTAATAAGTCCCACAAGGAGTTAGCGTTCTAGTTACTTTTCCTTCTTTCCAATGGAAAACTGGTCTCGCCCTCCCCTCTCACTGAGGACAGCGGCCACTGTGATATTTGTGGGTACAACATACCCCGGAGTCTTCTGATGGTTAACAGAAATGTGTTTGCCTCTTTTTTGCCTAAGACAGCCATTCCCAACGCTTTTTTTCACTTCTGTACCCCTTAGCAGCCCATTTCTGTAAAATGTATCATTCGTATTAGCAAAATGTTTGTAATTAATAGAGCTGCTGTTCTTTCAAATTCACATACCTTTTCCCAGTGTTATTTTTTGTTGTTTAAATTCTGTTTTATTTTCAAACAGTATACCATAATAGGTGAAAGCCTACCAACGGCTACTAGAATGGATGCCTGGGTTCATCTTCCAGGCTGGGGGAACAGGCAGGAGGCCTCTTTGGTCTAGTAGTTAAGGAGCCAGTTTGGTTTGGTGGTTAGAGAGACGGACTCTTATCTGAGAATACCAGTTTTGGTTCTGCCCTCCTCCACAAAGCCAGCTGAGTGACCTTGGGCTAGCCACAGCTCTCTTCTGAGCTCGCACAGCCCCACCTATCTCACAGGGTGTTCTGTTGTGGGGAGAAGAACAGAAGGTTTGGGTCCCCTTAAATGGGTGAGAAAAGTGGGGTAGAAAAGCCAGCTCTTCTTCCTCCATGAAGCCAGCTGGTGACATTGGGCAAGTCACTGCTCTCTTCTGTAGCTGGTGTTACAGCTTTCCAAGGAAGAGTCATCCTGTAGTTCCTCTTCTCTCAGGTGTGCAAGGGGCAGGGATCCGCATGGCGGCCTTCTCTGTCGTGGCCCCCAGACTTTTGAACGGCCTCCTTTTGAGGGTTTGCCAGATTCCTACATTATATAGTTTTCAGTGCCTGATTACCTCTTCACCCAGACTTCGGATGCTTTGCTTTCTCCCGGTGTTGTGCTCCAAGGGAGGGCAGTAGGATTATATTTTAGGTCTATTTTATGCTTTGGGATAACAAGAACGATATAGATTATTAAACAGAGTAAATAAAAATTTTTAAAATGCCACATCAAAGCCCATATAATAGGCCATGCAAGGAGACTCCTCTGTCTCAGGAGTGTGACAATTGCGGTCGCAAGTGTTCACCTAAGCCAGAATTTCCCCTTTTCAGGTGACCAGAGGCAGCCTTGGCTTGTCGCTTGTAAGCGCTATGGAGCCATAAAGCCCCAGTCAGAATGGGAACTGAAGACTCCATGAATTGTTGAGATTGTGTGGAGCCATTTGCCATGACACAGTTGGATAAAACCTGGTAGGGCTTTTGGACCCTTGATTGAATCGGCGAGGGAGTTGCATTAGGGGACACGATCTTTGGTCTGGTGGAAGAGTTCTGCATGGCACACCAGCCTAAATGTATTTACTACTCTGTCTTAGTCAGTGGAAATTAAAACAGGGAAGCAAGAACAAGAGACAAGCCGCTCTCTGGAAAGGAAGTTTGTTTGGAAGGGTTTGGTGTGTTTGCGTTTTTTTTATGAATGGATACCGTGTAGAAACATCTTCTTGTATCTCTGCTGAAAGGTTAATCTTGCTGACTAAAGACAGGAACGTAAACATGATCTGGGTGGAGGATTTTATTTTGAACAAGATGGGAAGCTTGCCATAAATACTTAAATATAGGCTAGTAGCGTTTGTTTTATTGACATCTCCAGCAAAGCCATGGCTGCCTGACTCATTGGCTGACGTAATCTTGTTTGGCTTCCGGGTACAAAACAGTGAATTCCAAGAGCTCTCGCGCCACCGGTTTAATGAATGCTACTTTGTGGAGGTTAACAGCGAGGAAATGGCTTCAGGGATGTTCACTCTTCTGACGAAAACGTTCTAAACGAGTCTCATTGTGGACAGAAAGCGAGGCTTGGACATGGGTGGTAGTGACACGGTCAGTTCATGGTTTGCTGCAAGCTGGGGGTGTTTGTGTGACCGGCATGCTTGTCAGACCGCCCTGTGGTTCGGAAAACCCGGTTTGAAGCGATCCTGGACGAAGGACCGTGCACATCTCTGGTGTGGTTTAACATTTATTATTTGTATTTCTGTCCCACCCTGTACCCTGAAGGTGGGTATCGTTTAAAATCAGACAGGTCTAGTGGTTAAGGAGCTGGACTCTTATCTGGGAATACTGGGTTTGATTCCACACTCCTCCATGAAGCCAGCTGGATGACCTTGGGCAAGTCACATCTCTCTTCTGAGCTCTCACAGCCCCACCTACCTTACAGGGTGTCTGTGGTGGGGAGAAGAACAGAAGGTTTGTCAGCCGCTTTGAGTCCTCTTAAATGGGTGAGAAAAGCAGGGTAGAAAAGCCAATTCTTCTATTTCTCGTGGGCCAGACAGGGTCAGCCTGTTTCCACAAAAAGTAGCGAGAGGGTCTGCTTGCGTGTTTGGGTTGGAGGTGGAAGGAAAGAGGGCCAGTTGGCAGGCAGGCGGCCCTGGCTGTTTAACGTATCTGGTAATTAGGTTCTACAGAGAAGCATATATTACTGTTGCTTGCTTTGCCATAGCCTCTTCAGCATGATGGATGAGATTTAAAGGTTGATCCGACTAAATTGCAGTGAGAATACTAACGACAAAGATATTTCTGTTGTGAAATATTCCTGCAAGGCATCATGGCGGCGGCATAAATGCTGTAAGATAATGGACAATAAAAGTCACTCAGACATAAGGCTCTCCCAGGATAGAGCTGCACTCCTGCCTTACCGGTACGGAACCCGGAGATAATGTAATCAGAAGCCGGGGCCATCATTTAAATATATCGGTAATGTTCTGTGGCATCTTGACAGATTTATTTTATGAGCCTGCGAGAGGAGAGCATTACTGCAGAGGCGGCAGAGAGGGAAGGAAACTAGTTGGGATTTGGACGTAACCTTTTTGGCTCTCAGAAGCCAGAAGTTTCTTTTAACTTGGCTGGCATTTTTGGGAAAACACGGACCGCCTTGCCTTCCTAGAATTGCCCAGGGATCAGTTCTCTGTCCATAACCTGTTGTCTAATATATAGAGAGTGCCTGACACATCTCAGAGGGGAGAGTATTCCATAGCCTGGGGGCTACAACTAGGAAGGCCCATCCTTGTGCTTGTGCCCTTTAATTGCAGGTGGGGGTGGCACCACCAAGAGGGTATCACTGGCAGATCATAGGACATGGGGCCAGATCTATATGGGAAGAGGTGTTCCTTGGAGCCCAAGCTGTTTAGGGCCTTACAAGCTGATCTCAGTCTCTTCTCTGAGTGCATCAGATAAGAACGCAAGCTGTTGCTGCTGTTGCTCTTTTCCTCAACGGATATCCTCTAACTCAGGGCTGGTTATTTTGCAGCTCCCCTGACGCGAAGGGGCTAGTAGTAGAATACTGGGAGGCATGGCTCCAGGACATCTGGGAGGCCACAGTAATGATTTTGGCCCGTGCTTGCTACCAAATGCCTTTGGCATAGTCTGGCTTCCAGATCATTCAAGTTCCTGCAGGGGTTTGGCAAAGCCCCGTGTTTTCCTGGCTGTTTGGAACATTGCGTGGAGGGAGGGAACGTGTGGTGCGTCAGGCCGAGGAGAGAAACTCCAGCGTCCAGGGCAGGAGAAGGTCTTAACTGGATGGAGAATTCAGAGCCTGGTCTCTGGTAGATAGGTCCTGCCTGAACCGGTCAGTGTGTTTTAGAGCCCTGCTTTGTTGCATTGAAGTATACCTTTGCCAGCTCCTTCCGAAGCAGATAAATAAATAAATTCCAGACCAGAGAGCTGCTTGTAGCTATTTAGGAAAGCAGAACAGGAACTTCCAGTTCTGAGCCTTTCTGGGGCCTCGGAAGCATTTTTCTTGAGTGGGGTAAGCAATCAACTGGGAAAATGATGCTGGTTTTCTTCGTTTAGAACAAAATACCCTCGCCATGGGCTTCCGGCTTGTTTTATGCTTGCGTATTCTGCATTGATGAGCAGGATTGGTCTAATCCCTGGTGCGTTGCCAGTCTGAGACTGAGCCTCCTTGCATGGGAGAATGTCAGAGGTCGCTGGACGGCGAGAGCTGTAGCCCAGCCGCAGCCGGTTTTGCTCCCGTGGAGCTTCTCCTAGGGCTGGATATGGTGAACGTTTTCTGTGCACCATAAGGATGCTGCTAGATTTTGCTTGCAGGTGCAAATTTGGGACATGTTTGCATGCGGACATAAGAGGATCCCTGCTGGATCAGGCCAAAGCCTATCTAGTCCAGCGTTCTGTCTCACACAGTGGCCCACCAATGCCTTCGGAGCTTCTCCAGAAGAACACAGAGGCAAAACCTTCGCCTGTTCTCGGACCCCTGAAAAGGCCTTTGGAGGGCTCCTGTCTGTCGCTCCAACCTGGAGGCATTGCCTGGGCATTCGTTCTAGTAGCCCTTGATACATCTGATCTCTATGAATTAAGAGGAGCCTGCTGGACCAGGCCGCAGCCCAACTAGTCCGGCGTCCCATATTCCACAATGGTTCACCAAGTGTTTCTGGGCATCTCCAGCAGAAGATGAAGGCAAATCCCTACAAATGGCTTTTGCATTGCAAAGGTCCCTGTTCTCACTTACACAAGATGGGAGGACTAGAAACAACGGGATAGAACTTCAAGGGAGTCCATACAGATTAGTTATTAGGAAAACCTTCCTGACAGTGAGGGCGATCAATCAGTGGACTAGGTTGCCACGGGGTGGGGTGGGGTGGGGTGGGGTTCTTCTTCGCTGGAGGTCTTCAAGCAGAGGCTGGACCTACATCTGTCTGAGACTGTTTAGGATGACCCTGGAGGTCCCTTCTGTCCCTATGATTCTTTGATTCTAATTCCTAAAGATTAGCTCAGACATCTAGTTAGCAATGGTGTTAGGAGCATTTACTAACAAGGCCATCGACCCCTGTAATTTTGGAGGCGGTGCTGCAAAGCTAGATAGGTAAAAATCTCCCTAAGAGTTGGATATATTTTGCTAGTTTTGTCTGTCTAGATTTGCTGTTTGAGGCAGGGAGAAGATGGCTGAAAGCTGAGTGAAAACTGCTCAGTTAATTTCTTTTTACTGTTGCAACCTGCCCTGTATAAAGTTTATAAACTCACTTTTTTTGTGCATAAAGAGCATCGTCGGGCATGCAGTTACACCATTATGCTCCAATTTCTCTTAATTCCTTTCAGTCATCAGTTTGTGGTAACAGCCATAAAGGGCTTTCTGCATAGCATAAACCCTGCTTTGCTCCCAAACTTGCAGTTCGTAAGCAAAAAGAAAAAAAAAAGTTTGCTTTTGTAGCGCTTACCTGAAGACATCAGAAAAATCTTAGGCGCTTCAGTTTAATTGGCCTAATTGAGCTGAGAAATAATTGGTTGTGATACCAGTCAAAAGTTCTTCCAAGTCAGAATTGACTGGAAGTGGCACAGCAGTCTTTCATTTATTATATTTATTATTCAGTTCTCATATAGACATGTTCTAAGATCACTAAAGTGAGGGCCTTCTTGTAGATCTGCAGCACGTGAGACGGCTTTCTCCGTGGTGGCCCCTGGGTTTGGAATAGTGGAAATAAGCCAGTCACCAACTTGATATAGTTTTTAGTGCTTGGTTAAAATGTATCTCTTAAACTTGGGTCTTTGACATACGCTTTTAACCTGTCCTAGGAAGGGTGGGAAACACATTTTCTAAATACTGCTAATTTATTTATATTATTTATTTAGAAAATGTGTGTCCCACCCTTCCTAGGACAGGTTAAAACGTATGTATACGGATCCTATATGAACGCATACATATTGGATACGGATCCTTTACCAACCTATACGTATACATGAACCAGTTTGGTCTAGTGGTTAGAGAGCCAGATTCTTATCTGGGAATACCGGGTTTGATTCTGCACTCCATAAAGCCAGCTGGGTGGCCTTGGGCTAGTCACAGCTCTCTTCTGAGCTCTCACAGTTACACCCACCTCACGGAGTGTTCTGTTGTGGGGAGAATCGGATGTTTGTCAGCTGGTTTGAGTCCCCTTGAATGGGTGAGAAAAGAGGGCTAGTAAAGCCAACTCTTCTTCTTTGTCAGCAAACACCCACATTCAGTGGCAAAGAGCATATGAAGCAACCCAAAAGCATTGCCCAAAGCATTGGGGCGGTGGCGGCTTGGCCCCAGGTGTCTACCACCTAAATAATGTCTGTCTGCTGTTTCTGTCCTGCCTCCAGCATCCCAGAATAGCTTCCTGTTTTTTAGAGCAGTACAGCGTGTCCCCTAGATATCAGCAAGGATCAGCACTGGTGTCCTGTGAGCTGATAGCAGATCACTTTTCAAAACTGATATTCTGCCGTTGCGCCTTAGAGAGGCCTGTGAGCAAATCTCCGGAGCAAATTCCGCCGGAGTTCTAACTCTGAGCCATTTTGTGGCTTCCCACCCCTTCTGCCAGGTCCTTCTCTCCTAGGAAGCAGACAGAGGTTTGTGATCTAGCTGCTCTGGAATCATTCTGATGGGAAAATCTTCCTTAAAAAATGCTGTAGCCACTGACAGACCGATGCAGAGTCTAAGCTGGTCTGTCAGTGCTGCAGAATGCTGCATTCACACCTAAGTGTTAATCCAGCTTCAGTCTACTTTCAGGGCGAGAGAATCCATCAGCCAAGTGATGAGCTGTTTTATTCTGGCGTTATCCTAACTCACCTTTGGGCTAGATATCACGGCGGGTGGGAGGGAAATGACCGGTCACTTTGTTGATGTTATTCTCTTATTCCAAAGATGGACTGAAGGCAGATTGAAACCTCGCTGTAACTGCCGCTCTGGAGGGTGTGACCAGTGTCACAAACGTAGCTGCAGATTTTTCTTTTAGTGGTCATTTAACGAATCCAGCCAGGGATTGGCTTCATTTTCAGCTATGCCCTTTCTTCTAGAATTCTTGCTCTATCCCGCGCTGAGATGCTCAGGTAGTTTCCCTTTGCTAAAAGGCTTAGAGGTATTAGGAGGCTTTGAAATCACCACGGAGCCTTGCCAAATTCCCTTCCGTGTCTTGACTCAGGCGGTTGGTATGTGTCATCATATAGCCTAGTTTCTGAAGCTGGAGCAGAGCTGCTCTTCAGGGGAATTTGCATGACGTCTCCTCTGGCGGGTGATTAAGACGAGACCTGTCTGTTGCAAAGCTTGCAGCTTGCCAGCCAGTGGCTTTGGAGGCTGACGCTTCACGCTGCTTGGCCAGCCCTGCAGCTCGCCCCTTTCACTTCTCCGGCGTGCGCAAGGGCGGATTATGGAAGGACGGACGTCATTTCATTGCGTTTTTGGTCCTTTCCACTTTTATTTGTGCGCCGCCTTTCCAAAACGAAAATTCGCCCAGGGAGGTTTGCAACAAACTGAGAAGATGTAATGCAAAATAATGCGTCGCCCACCGCCATAGGTGACAGATTATAAAACCGCAAATCATATAAAATAAGGCATTACAAAATAGCAGAGAAACTTATTACCTGGAACAAAACAAAGGAGGCAATATCAGTTTGTCCTTCTCCAAGGCAGGCACAGTTTCTGATCTTAGCTTTCTCTCTCCATGCTGGGCCTAAGGAAATGCTGGGTGGTTGTTGGTCAAGGATGCCCAAGAAGGCCATGGAGTGGATAACCTTACCAATGGCTGATGTATCAGTAGCCGTTTTCGTACTTGCCATAGTTAATCTGGATTAAGTAAATCCGGATCTTCAGAATCCGGTCTTTGGGGAATCTATTCCGTGTTGTTCCAGATCTAAATGAAGATCCCATACCCCTCCGCACAAGGGCGTATAGCACCCAATGGCACTGGGTGCAAAACAGGGCTGCCTTGTGGACGCCATATCACCCATCCTAAGGCCCTGAAAAGTCCCGTGCAGGAACTGCCATCGGGGGATAGTGCAACTGGCCCGTGCAACTGTCAATCAGGAGTCACTTCCGTTGACCTTGGGTGTGGAAGGGAGATGGCTGCGTAGCTGCCTTTGTAGCTACTACATTCTGGCCATTGGTTGCGTAGCTCATCTGCATAGTTATTCTACGAAGAGGGAGCATAGGGGCTATGTTGGCCTGACCTTGCACCCCATTGGCCCAACATGTGTGCGAGCACGCGCTCTGAAATCCAGTCTTCTGGGTGCAGGAATGGATTGCAGACCCCTTTAAAGAGGTCTGTGGCTAATCCAGATTCTCGGGCCTGAAGATCCCATTAGATCCAGAACTTGACGATGCTTTCCCAATGGGGTCCTAATGGACCCTGTAGTGTTGAAAGTACAAAGTGAATGTGTACCAAATCCATACCAGTCAGGTTCTTAATGGGGTCTATGGGGCCTGTGCATAAGTACCACCTCCAGACTGGAGAGACAAAGAGGATGCCTTTAAAGGCCACCTGCAGAAATTCAAGAGCAGGTGAAGATTTTGCTTTGTCCTCTGCTTGTGATGCCAGGAAACAATTGGTAGACCAATATGTGAGATAGGATGCTGGACTAGACGGGCTGTGACCTGATCCAGCAGGGCTCCTTTTTAGGTTCTTCTCTAGAATGGATGCCTAGATACCACCTCTGGGTTGGAGAAAGACACAGGATGCTTCTAGAAGCCCTTTGGAGAGAACGGAGAGCCCAGAAGCAATTGGTGGGCCACTGTGTGGGACAGGAGGCCAGGCTAGATGGGCTGTGGCCTGATCCAGCAGGGCTCCTCTTCTCTTCTTATGAATTCAGGGAGTGCAGTGCAACTTTAATTAGAGACATTGAGTTTGCCTGCAGCCAGGACGTTAAGTATCATCTCATTTCTGTTCTTCTGCAGATAACATCTTCTCATCTCTCTAGAACAGTTTGTCCGTAAGTTGTAGCAGGAGAGCACAGCCTTTGTATGCCGTTGACTAAAGAAAGCTGCACTCTTCCGTCTGGGATGGTTGACGTCCCCAAATGAGCCAGTGACTTTGGGGGAGAGGCCCGTGGAATGCAGAGGGAAGATGGGGACACCCGCTAGTCCACCATATCAGCTGATCAGCCCTGCAGTTGTTAAGTTAGCCAGGCAGGATTTGTATTAGTCTTTGCTCGGCACCTTTAATGTTGAACCTGAGTCTACTCCACTCTTTTCTGGCTGAACTTCAGAAATGGTGGATTTTCTCAGGCACTTCTGGGCTGACCTGGACAGCCTCCAAGTTGCGGGGTAATGACTTCCGGTGAAAGTGAAGTGGGACTCCCAACCCTTTGTTCCTGCTGACTTGCTTCAGTCACAGTGACTCTATTTTCCTGGAGGTGCATAGGAAGATCCATCCTCCTGCAGCTGCCATAAAAGAATTAAAGACCCTGCAGGGGGAATGTGGTTGAAAGGGTTAAAGTCTCGGCCCACAGCCTAAAATGAACATGGGAGTCAAGCTTCTGTCGGTCTTATCTCTGGTGGGGAAATAAAGGGGCAAAGGAGGCTGTGATCCCAAGTGAATAGTTGTAGATCCCATTTTCATTAGAAGAGGGGAGAGTCCTTTGTTTTAACACATTTCTGTCCTTCTTCCAACAGAACGTAAAAGCGAATCCTGGTATGTTACGATGGAAGGGCAGCATAACCACCCACATCATTTAGGGGACCAGAACAATCCACTGTGCAAGGTGGCAACCCAGGAATACCAACATGATACACAGGTAAGTGGACTCCGTTAAACTGCCCTTTAAAAGTGCGTTGGTCATACCTCATCTAGAGCCCTCTGTCCAGTTCTGGGCATCCCCAATGTAAAAAAGACAGATGCATTGACAGAGCAAGCCCATCCAGTGCCTTGACGAACAATATAGGAATGAGAGCACCTGTTCATGGGTCCGTCAGCTACACGGCATAATCTCTTGCTGTGGTCTCTCCTTGCAAATGTTACGGCATGCCAGCCAGGCAGCTGAAATGATTTTTAAGCAGCGTGTGACGGATATTAGTGCACAAAATGGTATTGCAAGCTTTGCTAACGTAAAATCACTAAAATGGCTAGCATGAACAAAATCTATTTTCCAACTCGAAAAATACTTAGTTCACAAAATGCCCCATCAGTTAAGGCAACAATTTACTTATGCACGCTTTGAACTTATTGACTCCATGAAGAAAGACTGTGTTTTTGGTGCAGCAATGGTTGAAGATCTTTTTCATATCTTGTTTACCTGTCCCTTGTTTGGGACCCTTTTAGAAAATGTGCCTCACTGGAATGCAGGACATAAGGTGACTTATCTTCTGCAGGGAGAAAATATATACCCTATATGTAGGTGACATATAAGGTAGCTTTGTTTTTTGTTAAGGCTACCCAACTTAGGAAATCATTCATTTAGTTGAATGGGTTGTCTTGTAAGGATGACGGGGACAAATAATGATGTTACCTTTATATTGTTTCTTAATTTTATCCTTGTATGTTTTATTTGATTTTATCTTTTTGTAAACTTGATATGGTCAAATGACTGATCAGTAAAGTTCATTTCATTCTTTATTCCAGCAATAATTATTAGCACAGTACAGAAGATAGTCAAGAATTTTTTGATATCATTTATCCTACCCTGTTCTCGGGGCAGGTCACAATATAAAATTGCTACAAAAAGAGATAAAATAGATTGACTAAAACAGTGGCAGTGCCTTCATGGAGTGGGGATGCTCTTCCCTCAGGGTAAAGAGGTGCATCTTTACCACTTGTCTGAATACATACCATGTGGGTTCCTGATCCACCATAAAGGGCTGACTGGAGACTGTTCCATAACCTGGGGGCCATCACTGAGAGGGCCCTTCCATGCATCCCCACCTCCTTAACTGCTGGAAGGTGGTGAGATGTTTAAAATCTATCATACACAAATGCACACCTGAAGAATAACGTCAGCTGTGAGGCTAGCAGGCCTCCCAGACATTTTAGGCACGTTCTTGCCCCACCTCTCCCTTCCAGTGTCTTTCATTCCCCCCCAGCTGGTTATTCTGGACTAAACTGGAACTTACATCTCCTTGTTTTCTTTGCTGCTCTTGCTGGTCCCTTCTCTCTCCTTCATTTGGAGCTATTTTGACTATCGTTGCAAGCAAATGCTAAATTCCTCCTTGCGTTACTGAGTGTAAGAGAATTTGATCATGTGTGCCATGCAGTCACAGTGGCGCTCTGTTACGTATTGATGGTGCAGAAATACGAATTGGCCTCAGCTCTTCCTGGGAACACGGCGGCATCCTCTCCCAAGACCATCCATTAAAGAGAGCAAAAAGACAAAGCGCCCCTAGAAAGTGTCCAAAAACAATGAGTTGCCTGTGAACACATGGTGCTCAGCGCTGCGTCGAAGCGCCCCGTGTGGAACGCTGCCCCCCCTCCCCTAATGCAGTAATTTGTCATATTAAGTCATTTAATAGTAATTGATCTCCTTGAATTAGCCAAGTTACATTTTGAGCAATTAGGGTTAATTACAGTCTCATTTGGCAAGATGGAACCCATGTAATTATTCCATGAACAAGATTAGGACGTGTTCTCGTGCCGCAGATACATTCATGGGCATCCTAGAGCACATGCTGGAATTTGTAATGGCACAGTTAAGTGTAATTAGTGGCCCATAATTTCATGCCCTCCTCTTTGCCTGACTGTAGGCGATTGCCTTGTCACATATGGTCACCTCCGAGTGCGTTTCCGGCCCCCGCCGTTTCTCTGCTTAAATTTATGGTGGCGTGTAGTGGCCGTGTACTCAGGGCTAGAAATCAAGCAAGGTGAGAAATCAAGATTTCTAAAGGTTTGGGAACCACGTCCTGAAGAAACCTACGAGGGAGACCATGACTGCAACTCTTAAATCTCTTAGAGGTGTTCATTTAAACAGGATAACAATATTGGCAGCGCACTGAAGGTTTGGAGAAATTGGTTTTGAATGTACATGTTTGATTGTGGCAAGGACTGTACAATGGAACAAAATAGTTTCAAAAATATATGTGTGTAGAGAGAGATTGAGAACTGAATTCTCTAGTTCTGGGGAGTTGTGAGTCCATCCAGTTTTCTTCTTTTGTGTTTCTGATCTTGTTTTTGCAATATTGTGTTGCTTCAGCACATTTTGTTGTGGTTTGCTGTGACAGGCTGTTCTTGTGAAATGTGTGGACTGGCCAAAATGTTCCTTGGTGGTGGGTTTTTGAACTGGTTCGGATGGAATTCTTTTGGAGCCAGATAAAGCAAGATGGAAATCCAGAGAGAGAGAATTGGCCTCTTTGCTCCTCTTTGAGCAAAACAACTTCAAAGCGTACTTGAAAAACCATCAACGATATTGTGAGAATTACTGTGAAATTATTTAGATTGCAAATCAAAATTAGATGGTTCTAGAATTCCAGAGGCCCATTAAACGAATATTGGGTAGAGATAATGCTGGGGGGAACTGAACAAATATTGTCGTTCATCCTTTAATTAGTTGAGAGAAGAACTGAAAGGGAAAAAAACTGTTGTGAGTAACCATCAGTGTGAAAATTCACAAAAAAAGAAGATCACACTCTTGAATAACACCAGTGTGACTTCTGGCACCATTATCAGAATATTTAAATAGCCACAATGTGGAATGCGGTGTTTAACAGTCACCGTCTCTCTGATAGAAGGTTTTGTCTCCTGTTCAGCCAGCTTTAGTGGCATGGAGAGATTCTGCCCTGACTTGATTTAAGCTTTCAGATTTGGAAGAAGAAGAAGAAGAAGAAAAGTTGGCCTTTATACCCCTCTTTTCTCACCCATTGAAGGGGGGCTCAGAGCGGCTGACAAACCTTCTGTTCTTCTCCCCACAAAAGACACCCTGTGAGGCAGGTGGGGCTGTGAGAGATCAGAAGAGAGCTGTGACTAGCCCAAGGTCATCCAGCTGGCTTCGCGGGGAGGTGTGGAATTAAACCCAGTATTCCCAAATAAGAGTCCAGCTCCCTAACCACTAGAGGGGGATTTCTTGCAAACTAAAATAGACATTTATCCAGCATTCGATGACCATCCAGCATTTAGTGACACAGATGAACAAATGCATAATTTGTCATCAAGAAAGTTCAGAAATTTTAGGAGCCCTAGCAGAAATTGTGAAACCCTCAAACATGTAAAGGTGTGGAATTAATTCCCTCTGCTTTACAGTGTTGGGTGCTTCAATCCGGGTGAGTATTTGAGCCACAGAGGAGCATGACTTTGCGGATTGTTTGAGCCTGGTACGTCTGTTGTTAAACTCCACCTAGGAGGTTGACGACGAGAGACACCAAGTTCAGATTTCGGTATGTCCAGGAGCGTCTACCATTGCGCGTCACCAGCTGCAAGCCGGTTTCCTTGGACCTGACAGGGAATAAAATGCAGAGAAGATTTAAAACATCACACATTTCCCAAAGCTTAGAGCATGACAAAAGCATCATGCAACCTTAAAGTGGGAGGAATGCAGTTATAGTTTCCTGATAGACGGCTCAGGGGAAAAGTTTTGAACTTTGAGCGTTGGCCGACAAATTTTGGGGCCGTTTGTCAAAATCACGTTGCAGGACACTTTCAGGGGTGGTTTAGAAGGGTCCTTTTCTTGTCTGTTTGCGCGCCTTATATTTAGTGCTTTAGTTAATCTTTTGCTTATGACTCACCACAGAACTTCCTATTTGGAGTTTTTCCAATTAAAATGAGTGCATCATGGGAGTTCCTGCTTCTGTGTTCATAGATTGAGGCTTGTTGGTGGAATTTTCCCCGAGTGAATTGGGTGGGTGGGGAGCCTACAGGCTCAGGAACAACAATGTTTCTACCCCTAAAGAGACAAAAAAATTTAAAGTGTATATTTTATGATTCCTGCCATCTACCTAGTAAAGCCCACGTGATTTAGCCCTCTTCCTCTTAAGACAAATTTATGGATGACACATATAGTGTATCAGTGGCCACTAGATGCCTAGGTACATCTTTCAGGCTGAGGGGGCGAGCAAGATGCCTCTAAGGCCACTTGCAAGGGAGATGGAAGCAGGTGAAGGTTTTGCGTTCGTTTTCTCCTTGAGATGCCAAGAAGCAACTGGTGGGCCGCTGTGTGAGCTAGGAGTCTGCGCTAGATGGGCTGTGGCCTGGTCCAGCAGGGCTCCTTTTAACTTCTTACCTAGAACGGATGCCTAGGCACCGTCTCTGGGTTGGGGAAACAGGCAGGGTGCCTCTAACGGCCATTTGCAGGTAGGCGAGAGCAGGTAAAGGCTTTTGCCCTTGTCTTCTGCTTGAGATGCCCAGAAGCAATTTGTGACCCACTGTGTGAGATGGGATGTCCGCCTTGATGGACTGTGGCCTCATCCGGCAGGGCTCCTCTTAGTTCATGGAGGACAGGTGTACCAGTGGCTGCTGCCCTTGTCTTCTGCTTGAGATGCCCAGAAGCAATTGGTGGACTGCTGTATGAGATGGGATGCTGGAGTAGATGGACCGTGGCCTGATCCAGCAGGGTTCTCGTTATGTCTTGTGCATGTTTAAACAGCAGCAGTGCTTTAGACAGACAGGCTACAGACAGGCTAAGCCTGTTCCTGAACCGCTTCCCTCTATTTTAACGTGTTTTTGTACTCTTTCCTCCAACTGTTGTCTCTTCTTGCCTTTCATAAGAAGCAGGCTGGAAAGCACCTCTTCAGGCCTTGGCTGAATGCGTGGTCACCTCTGTGGACACCTGTGTGCAGTTTCCTTGGCAGAGATACAGAAGTGGTTTGGTCTCGTGGTTAGGGAGCCGGACTCTTATCTGGGAATCACTGGCTTTGATTCCACTCTCCTCCACAAAGCCAGCTTGGTGGCATTGGGCTAGTCACAGCTCTTTTCTTAGCTCTCAACAGCTCCATCTGCCTCACAGGGTGTCTGTTGTGGGGAGAAGAACAGAAGGTTTGTCAGCTGCTCTGAGTCCCTTTAAATGGGTGAGAACCAAAAATTAGTCAGCCACTTTGAGTTCTCTTGAATGGGTGAGAAAGTGGGATAGAAAAGCCAACTCCTACTCCTACTCCTCTTCTAGAGAGAGGCTGGGAATCGAACAGGCAGCCCTCTGCTTTCCAGGCTGTTTGCTCTACTGCCTGAGCTACAGCTACTCCCAGACTCCAAGGGCACCTCTATGCAGTTTTCTTGGCAGAGGTACAGAAGTGGTTTGCCTTTGCCTGCACCAGGGGAATCAGACTGGGACCCCTGTGCTTCGCAGGCTGTTTGCTCTACCATGGAACTATAGTGCCCTGCTTCTTCATGTTGTCTTATCTCTGCTGGCAGAATAGGCGGCAGTTCTCTGTTAGAAAGGACTGGAAGGTATTTTCAGGGAATTTCCTCTCCCTTTTTTGATGGAGCCCTGATCGTTCCTGGGGATTCATAGTTGCCACTGTCACTTTTGAGGAAATGTCTGGCAGCCACTTCAATACCCAACTTACCTCTCAGGTAACAGCAACTCAGCATAGATGCTCATTATTTTTCTTGATTATTGATTTTAAAAAGAATCTTTTTTTAATAGCAAAGGACTAAACATTGGATCACCTCACAGGTAACCATAGGCACAAAAATAAGGTTATGGAGAAAGGATTATACAGAAAGGATCAACTTTTATAAAACGACGATCAAGATAAACACAGACCCATTGTTCTGAACATATCCCCAGATCCTTAGGGTATATGACACGAACATATGCAGAAATTGCAAACATAAACATCCGGGCTCCATTTGGAAATGCAAGATCCCTCTCTGAGTCTTTGGAGCGAGGAGAAATTTGGCAGCCACACGAAATTTGGAACCGGCACTCATAGAGGCAGGCGCGCTCCAAAGTCCTTTCCGGGTATTTTGCGAAGACTGAAAGTACGATAATCTCTTGCACTCCCATCAGTGCTGTAAAAGCTCCAAAGAGGGGGAGAGCGGTGAGGTTTCTTGCCATTGGGTCCCCATAGCGATTTATTAAAACGCCTCCCTCCGGAATGGTGGATTTCTCCTCGGCTCTTCATTCTCATAGCAATTGGGGTCGGGGGAGAGGGGCTCCGGGCTTTGAAACAGGAGCTGCCTCTAAGCCCCCCTTTGCAGCTTTCACCACCCCTGCCCCTTTGATCACTTCAAAGGAAAAAAGCCGGGGGGGGGAGGGGGGGTCCAGCTTTCCGTGCTCCCTAAGGTGGCCTGATGGGAAGGGAGGATTTGCACTGCCTAGCAAGACAGGCTCTGCCAAGAGAAGTTGCGTGGTCACTGCCCCTTGTGGGGTAGCGTGAGGCTTTGTCCCATGGAAGGAAGTGGGGCAGCCAGGACTGGAGACACGATAGAGTTTGTGGCCCTCTGGGCGCATGCTTGTCTGTGTGTGTGTGAGAGAGAGAGAGAGGGAGAATCTGTGTACATAATGTGTGTAAATAATGTGTATGTTTGTGTGTTTATATATGGGTGTGTGCAGATAAACATACACCGTGCACATTTTATATATAAAATGTGTGCATGCAAGTTTTATATATACACCTTTTTATATTCATGTATTATATATATGTCTCCTTCTTGTCTGTCTGTCTCTCTCTCTATGAGAGAATCTGTGTATATATAATGTGTGTAAATGATGTGTACATTTGTGTGTGTGTTTGTGTTTGTAAATATATATACCCCTAAAATAAGCTCTATATAAATGTTATAGAAATTGTCCCCTGAAAATGAGCCTTTTTGGAGCAATAAATAAGACCCTGTCTTATTTCGGGGGAAACAGGGCATATATGTGTGTATATAAATATATATACACAGACATCATACACACAAGCATACGTGAACACTCATATACATATACATATATACTTAGACATCTATATTTACCGTAACCATCTCCCTCCCCTCCTCCATTTAGTGTGTGTATAAGGGGCATTGGTAATAAACTGGGAGGCTCCAACATATTTTGGTCTGACCTGGGTGTGCTTCTTTGTTCCTGTTATAATTTAACATTCTCTTTTTTGGGCTCCGTTGCTTTAATTAGGCCTGATAGGTTGTGATAGCGAATCTAGGTCATTGCATATGTAAATGCGCAGCTGTACTCTTTGTGGATGCCAGAGCCTATCATCTAAGGTGTCCAGGCGTCACCAAACATTAACGGTGCTTGGCATGGAGATAGAGCTGATACGCCCCACAGGGCAACGCACTCCGCTGCTGCCGTGATCGGTTCCCCAGGCAAACAAGCCACTAGCACTAGAGAAGTTCTCTTGGTGTCAGGGCCGGTTCCACGTTCCAGAGTTGTTTCTAGCCTTATGATACACCTTCTGTGTGATTGTGCCTTATAAGATGGTCATGCAGACAACCTCTGATGTTTTAGAGTTTGACAGATTCTGGCTGCGCCGAGAAAGAAACGGTTCTTCTGCGGAAGCGGTGAGCCTCTACTCTGTTATGAGCAGCTTGGAAGGGCGGCCCAGGTTCTTTTTAATGCACAGGACCTCCCCATTTTGGCAGGAACCCAACCTGGACAGTTTGATAGCTAGTTGCCTCCTATGGTGACACCTCGAGCATTTGGCTTTCTAGAAGAATAAAGAAGTTGACTTTCCAGAACACTGAGAATGAAAGGTTTGATTTTGGAGAGCGGAAGGTGTTCCTCAAAATATTTCTTATTACTAAGCCTTTGTAACTGATCTGTTGGGAAGTCCAGACTTTGGTAGCAGAAAACAAGGTGAGAAAATTGCAGGCAGGTGAGATAATCTGTTTGCAGATTCAATTCAGGGCTGTGAAACTTTATTCTGTTTTATAAGCTTCTTCATACCTAAATTTTAATTAAGAACTCTTAGAGAAAAAGGGTACAAGTTTTTTTTTATTATTTTGAAATCAAATTGCACTGTATGCTTTGCTGGTCAGCTGGCAAAACCTACTCCCTGTTTTTAAACAATTACGTGGCGGCTTGAGGGTATCTACATTTGAATATAGAAAACTCTTTAGTCAGTTGTGGCTTTTCAGCTCTCAGGAAGAGATCCTCCTATCTCCTTTGCTTGAGAACCTGGAAACATCTGCAATATAAGAACATAATAACCCAAGAGGAGCCCTGCTGGATGAGGCCACAGCCCATTTAGTACAGCATCCTGTCTCACATGGTGGCCCACCAGTTGTTTTGGGCATCTCAAGCAGAAGACAAAGGCAGAACCTTCACCTGCTCCCCACCTCCTGAAGATGGCCTTAAGGGGCATCTTACTTGTCTATCCAACCTGGAGGTGGTACCTGGGCATCCATTCTAGTAGCCATTGATACACCTGAGTTCCATGAATTAGTCCAACCCATACGAACATAAGAGGAGCCCTGCTGGATGAGGCCACAGCCCATCTAGTTCAGCATCCTGTCTTACAAAATAGCTTTTTGGCTTCTCAGATTGTACCACTGCTTTCTTTTCAGCCATGGAATGTCTACAACATGCCTTTTTGACTAGCCTTATTGTGTACTACACAAATCTGAAGAGGCCATTATAAACACAGCTACATCTTGTTCCTGTGTAGCACATTTCATGCAACAAAGCATAAGCTTTTCATTTTTCTTTGGCCAGATGAGCACTTCTTCCTGAAGCATGCCTTAGCTTGCTGTAGATGACTCTGAAGTGTGTTGGCATGGCAAGTCGCAATCTAGTGCAGTGGTCTTCAGCTTTTTCTGCCTGTGGGTGCGTGCAGGGCTTTTGGAGTGCTGTTCCATCTGAGTCCCTTTTCCCTAAACCTCTCCCTTAGGAACGATGTCCTCATGTACAAAGCTTCTTTGCTTTTCCTTGGTAATTGTGCGAACGTTGTCGCCAGCACAGTTCACAAAGCATTCCCGTGACTTGATGAAAGTGGAACAGGGTATTTTATAACGGCAGGATTTCAGAGAGGCCAAGAGCTCATCCAGTGGCCTCCTTTCAGATCTCTCTCTATTTTGGAGGAAAGGTAACCCTTGTCACCTTATGATGAAAGGGGCTATGAGGGAGGAGGAGTTTGGAAGATTTGCAGGGCCCAGAAAGCTCTCATTGTGTCCTTGGATGTCCCACTGGTAGCCCATTATCATCAAGTGGAGGAACATCTCTGATTCACTCGGCCTCTGATGTCCTTGAACATGATCTTCTCAGTGGAATATCTGTACTCGCTTAACCCAGGGTGGATTTCTCTCTTCCCTTCCACAGAGGCACCTAACTTCGTACCCATATCGCTGCACCTTAGCAGACTTTCAGATAGAGAAGAAAATTGGGCGCGGACAGTTCAGCGAAGTCTACAAGGCCACCTGCCTCCTCGACCGGAAACCTGTGGCGTTAAAGAAAGTGCAGGTGAGCGAAAAGGAGCCTGTGAGTTTGGAGCCTAGGTGGCTTCTTTTGTACAGTATCTCTTCCCATGCTCTCCTGCCCTGTAGTCCAGAGTTTTGCTTAGACCAGGGGTTCTCACCCTTTCTAATGCCGTGACCCCTTAATGGAGCTCCTCATGTTGTGGAAACCCCCAACCATGGGGGCAGAGCAGCTCAGAGGTGGGAGGGAAGGGTGGCGGGAGACTGGTTGCGACCCCTCTGAAAGGGTAGTTCGACCCCCAAAGGGATCCCGACCCCCAGGTTGAGAACCACTGGCTTAGACACTGAAAATGACGGTAATTTTCAAGGCCTCCTAATGATATGGCAACCATTTATACTGTCAGTAGAGAAGAGCATAATGATGTAACTTGAGAAAGGTTACATCCTTATTGTGAGCCAGTTTGGTCTTGTGTTTAGAACGCCAGGTTCGTATCTTGTACTCAGCAAGTTTGATTCCGCACTCCTCCTCAAAGCCAACTGGGTGACCTTAGGCTAGTCACAGCTCTCTTTCTAAGCTCTCACAGGGTGTATGTTGTGGGGAGAATAACAGAAGGTTTGTTAGCTGCCTTGAGGCCCCTTAAAGGTGAGAAAAGAAGGTTTGTCAGCAAATTTGAGTCCCCTTAAATGGGTGATAAAAGCGGGGTAGAAAAGCCTCTTCCTCCTCCTCTTCTTCTATAATAATTACCTGGGATAATTCAATTTATGTGCTGAGAGTTACATTTATATGCTGTGCTTAACTTTGGTTGAGTTGTGCACACACAATTTAAAAAAATCAACCAAAAAGGATGCCTTCAAAGTCAGTTTCTGCTGACTTTGGGTATATATAGCTGTATATGGCAACTCTATAAGTGTGGTTTTCAATGACTAGAGTTTCCACAGGGATTTCCCCCTTGCAGGTTCTCTTCCTGCATTTCCAATCCCTTCCAGATGCCGTTGCTTCATTTTCTGCTTTGTTTATAAGTCTTTTTAGAACGTAGGCACAAGCGGCAGTTTGGGAAAGGACAAGCTTAGCAAGGGAACTACAAGACAGAAAACAAGTTACGGTTGATCTTGAATCTTACCAGGGAGGACACTTTTGATATTTCTTGCTTGGCTTTAAAACTGCGTTGTTGTTTTTGTCTTGTTTTTCTGTTTGAAGATATTTGAAATGATGGATGCCAAAGCCAGACAAGATTGCATTAAAGAAATAGACCTTTTGAAGGTAAGGCTTCTTTAAAGTGCGGGAAATGTTTTTGATAGCAGGGGGCAAGATCGTTCCCAAGAATGTAAGAAGAAAAAAGTACGATGTGGCATCTCTCGGAATCAATCTTTGATTGCACTTGGATTGCAGAAGCGTTACAGTCGTTTGCGCTCTTAAAAGTGAAACGGCTTTGCTGTGCTGCTTTACGGTAGCTGGGCTCAAACTGTGGTGTTTTCAATCCTGAATTGTCTTGCCTTTATTGTGAGTGAGGTAATAACTGTAAACAGAGGTTAAACGCTGAATTATTCCCAGGTCGAGTCTGGCAAAAGGATATATCTAATTTTCACGGTTAATTTCAAGCTGTCGGAGTAGAGGTGGGTCATTCTATCACGTGCTGACCTCCTCGACCAGTGCTGTTCCTCTTGGGCAGTGGTCACAGTTAAGGTTTAATCCAGCTTCAGTCCACTTTCAGAGCGAGAGAACACCAGCAAAGTGAGAAGTTTTCTTTCAGTGTTAAATAACTCAGAATATTCACCTTTGGGATAGATAATGTGGAAAGAAAATTACTGGTCACTTGGCTGACGTGTTCTCTCGCTATGAAAGTGGACTAAAGCTGGGTTAAATCTTAGGTGTGACAACATTTATGAAATTCCTGTCCTGCCTTATGCTGAAATGTCTCAGGGCAGGTAACACCATTTAAAATCAAATATATTAAAACAGATAAAGGCATATATTAAAACAACAGTGTCTGCAAGTGTGTCCTCATTGATCCAGATTAAGGAGACACTTAATCTGGATCCTGGACTTTCTCATCTGCATATGGATCTTGGCTTCCGCTGCTCTGTGTTGCCTGAAGGAGCCGTGGAAGCCCCCACGTGCCTTTCAGGAGATTTGGTGCCAACCCAGTCAAGGTGTGCTTCAAGGAGCATAGTGTGGTTGCTCCCATGGTTTTGATGAGCAGTCGTCTTGTTTCTTTACGCTTCGGAGCCAGGACGCCCCCTTTTCCAGGCACCTGTGAATTTTCTGTGTCTTACTTAGGAGCAAGGCTGTTACATCTTGACCTTCACACCAAGACTTTGTGCAGCTCAGGTGGCTACTCTCGTTCCCTGCCAGACTTGCTCCGGAGCTTGGCTGCGTGACCTGCTGGGCCAGAGGCCTCTTCGCATGGCTAGTGAACTTCTGGGGAAGGGCATCTACAGTTGGAGGAGGCTGCTACAGCCTCCAGGAGCCCCCTGCCTTCCCAGAAGTTCACTAATTGTTGATTATTAACTGACGTTGACCGTTTGCACCTCTTCTGGTGCTCCGGGGTCATCTGAGGCGCCGCACTGACACCTCGGACGATCATAGATGTGACTGCATGCGTGCAGAGCGTCGTCGTCGTCATGGCAACAGCGCCGACACGCACACAGTCGCAGAGGGTGCCTCAACCAAAATGGTGGTGCCCAGAAGAGGACCGGCCCCGGGACTGGTCTCTGATGGAGTGACCGATTGCATGGGGCTTAGGCTGTCGTTACCTAGCGCTCAAAAGCGCTGGCGTTAGTTAACGTTGGTCATCAAACTCCTTTCCTCTCCAACGGATGGGAAGGGAAGTGTGAAAACACCCCAGGAGCACCCAAACACTGCTTAAGGATCTGATGACACTTGTTTAGCTTTAATTTCTACCATTCTTCTAAGACATCCTCTAATTTGAGGGGGGGGGTGTAAAAGGAATGCGGGGGCATGGTGGAAGCAAAGGTCAGGGATAAGCAGGGGGTTTCACATTCCTACCCCCAGCCCAGGTGGGAGTTCAGACAGCCTTCTCTTCTGCCATTAGCTCAGATACTGGCATCATGAACGGGAAGAGGCTCTGTGAGTGAGTGTGCGTTGGTGCGGGTGGGCTGGCCGGGATCACTCCTGGCCACCCCTGCCTCTCTCCGGCGCCCCTGCTTGACACTTCCCCCTTGGCTGAGTCAGTGGTGAGGAAGAGGGGAGGAAGGCCAAGGCAATGACGCTTGGGTGGGCCTGAACCGCCTTTGGGTAACATAGGTCCTTATGGAGAATTAGCTGCACGGGAAGAGAGAGAAGGAACCCTCCATATGGCCCTGGATGCATTCAGGCGATCCTGTCCACATGTGTTAGGCTCAGGAGGGAGCGGAACCAACACACTCACGAGGGGGTGGGAAGATGGCCGTTCACAATCCCCACGGTGGAAGTTACCCAGGGGCAAGTGCGGATCTTCCTGTGTCAACGCCTCCGGAGAGCCAGATGTGAAGCTGTGAAGCTGTGAATGCTGTATTAGCTGGGCTGTGAAGAGGAAAATGCGAGAAGATGATATACTGGCGTAATTAGCGCCTTCCTTCTCTCCCACGTCACGCGCGTTTTCCTGGAGGCCTTTTCTCTTTGTCTTCCAACTTTGTAGCCGTCTCCCACAGGCCCTAAAGTTGCCCTTGTTTGACTCAAAGGGGGTCCTGGTCTATTTGTTTCTGTCAGCCAGCCAGCCCAGCCCAGGCTAGAGCTGTTCAGTCCAGGTAGAGCGAGGCTTCCAAGCATCTCTGTCAGCTGCCTTGAGTCCCCTCGAATTCTTCTTCTTCTAACCTTAAAATTGGAGCAGCTAGCAATCACCTTTAGTCAGCAGTGTTGGCCCCCTCTTTGCTCCTAGACTGGGTGCAAAAGCAGGGCTAAAGGTGCCCACTTCCCAGGGCTTCAGCGTGCTCGCCACCTTCTATGATAGTGTTCTGATGCCATCCGGACTGAGCATATGCTTCCAAGCTGCCAGGAACCATGGCACAGTTCTTTGGGCAACCAGGGGCTGTGGCACATGGAAACCAGCACCCTTGGCCTACGTACAAAATCAGTTCAAGGAGGACAGGTGTATCAATGGCTGCTAGAATGGATGCCAAGGGGTCATCTTCAGGTTGGAGAGACAGGCAGGATGATGGTTCTGCCTTGGTCTTCTGCTTGAGATGCTCAGAAGCAATAGGTGGGCCAGTGTGAGACGGGATGCTAGACTAGATGGGCTGTCGCCTTATCCAGCAGGGCTCCTCTTAATTCATGGAGGACAGGTGTATCGATACATCCTTACGTAGACGGCTTCTAGGACCAAAGAGAGAGCTCATTTTTGCTGCCCACCTCTGGCACATCAGCCCTGGAACTGGAGGAAGATAGGAGGGAAGATGGTCCTGAGTGAGAGCGGTGTCGAATGTGAAGACTCTGCCCGGCATATTTTCCCCTTTCTAAACCCAAGGCTCCAGGCGTCCAGTTGAGAACCCTTCCTTTACGGAAGCCATCTTCCTCAACATGGCATGTCTTCCTGCTTTATGGAACTGCAGTGTCAGCGCAAGCCTGCGCACCCATTTCACCGCCTTTTAAAAAGTCTTGAGAAGAGCTAAAAAAACCCTGCAACCATTCCCTGCCAGTCAGAGGCTTGTATCCTGTCGCCGCCAGGGCGGCACGAGGTCAATCTGATCAAAACCATCCCATGTCCCAAATGCACAAGGGATCTGTTAGTAGACGCTGCCTGTTGGGCGTCCCTTTCAGACGTACCCACGTTCTTGGAATGAGCGATTCAAGCAGAGATGACAGATTTTGCCCCCGATATACATATACAGTTCACCTCTGAAAAGCTGAACACGGCTCCAAACACGATCTGAACGTCAACTTGAAAGGCGATTTTTGATGACAACAAGGCGGGTCAGCATTTTCTGATAATTTGCTGCGGGTGCCGGTGGTGGTACCCCGAGGAGTCAAGAGGGGCAGGGTCGTTCAAGGTTCTGTGCAGAGGCTTTTTGGGGGGGGGGCTTTCTGCTCTCTGTCTGAGCCTCAGCCATTGCCATACCTCTCATTCAGCCCTCCATAGCTAATCACTTGTCAAATCAATATTTGCAACTCATCCTGGGTTAATTTACGGTTCCCCTGACAATTGCTCTTTCTGCTAGGTGCAAACTGAAGGATGTTTTGTTCTCAGCACCAATTCAGATGTTTGCACGGAGGTTTCAGGTGCAGGTGGTATTAGAAAGGCAGGCGACCTAAGAGCGTTTTGGGTTTCTGGGGCTTATTTTAGGAGGGTGTTTGTGGGAAATCGGTCACATTAAAAAACCTGAAAACTCTTCCCCGCTCTTTGCCCTGCATATCTATGGAATGGATCGGGAAATCCCTCCTATAGCTAGCAAAGCTGTAACTGTTTGATTGGGATATGAAATCTGGGGCTGATAGGTGCTTTTTACATTTTCTGTGCATACAAATGCCTAATGCTGACAATAAGTGACCTTCCGGAAGAGGAAGAAGAAGAATGGGGTGGGAAAACCTGGTGGGAAGAGGAAAGGTGATAAAGGGAAAGGCTGATTTGCATCCGGGCTTTATCCTTAATATGCTAATTGGGCAAATGATAAAACCTCCCAACGATAATAGTGAAAAAGAAGGAAAATAATAATAATGTGGAGCGTTTTCGAAACAGCCAAGAGGGAGAGAAATCCGCCCGTAATGTGGCTCTAATCAGCCGCCGCCCTGCTGGCATCGCCCCTTCCAGCCGGCAACTTGCTTGCCTTTTCACCAGCTTCTCACAGATCGTGTCGTTCTGCAGTGCTCATCAGGCGTGCGGTTCCATCAGAGTTTTAGGCAGCATTAAAAAATACGAAGGGCATGGCAGTCATTTGGGCTGGAGTGTTTACGTGTCTTTAAGAAGCAGCTAACCTGCAGGATCTCTTTGCAGTTGGAAGGAGCAAATTCCAGACATTTTCCACAGGCAGACAGATACAGACATTGCAGGAGAGGTGTGAAAAGAGCATTAGGCCCTTTCTGCGCTCAGTCTTATTCCGGATTACATCCTGGACTAGGGACCTGTCATCTTCATGCTAGTACTGACTATGGCTGGCCCCACCCACTGGGTCTGCAGTAGCATGGAAATGCAGGTCCCTGTTCCGAAATGTATTCCAGAATAAGGCCCAGTGGGTCTGCGAGTGGGCTTGGCCATAGGTTACCTTTCTGGGGATGCTGTCTTTAATAAAGCAAGCGTGCTTCTCATGGTTCTGTGCTGAGGGCCACTTCAACTGTGGGTAATGTAGTCCCGTTGTTACGCAGGCAGAGGAACTTGGAAGATTTTGAGTGCTATGTAGGGAAGCCCCAGCCCTTCCAGCCTCCAGTTTCCAGTTCTTCCTCTGCCTTTGTCGCAGCAATGAGGAAGTGGCAGAGGGCGTAAACATTTTTTCCCTTTTGGTGGTGTTTTTTGTGTGTGTTCCTTGGATGTTTTTCAGTTCTCTTGGCTTGCTGGCCTGGTGAGTGGAACCAGAACATCTCAAGAACCATTTTTGTTTCCCCACGGGATCTCAGAATTTTAAAATGTTTCCCTGGGTTGTGTCTGTCCATCAAAAACGCTGGGGGTTTAAATAGATTTAGCAGATCTTCCCTAGCCTAGATATTTAGTGAAACTGTTGCAGAAGGAGGATACTTCGTTAAAAGCATCAAAAGTCTGCTGTTCCAGTTGGATCAGTGATTGTAAATCAAATAAAGTGAACCAAAACATCTCAAAGTTCACTTCAAGGGAGCAGCGGACTCTTGGTTGGGAGGTCTGATGTGCGGTGATCTCTTTCCTTGCTTCCTTTGTGCGACTGTATGTGAACCTGTGCGCACAGTAATTGTTCATCTGCCCCTGTGTATTTGCAGCAATTGAATCACCCCAACATAATCAAGTATTTGGATTCGTTTATCGAAGACAATGAACTTAATATCGTCCTAGAACTGGCGGATGCAGGTGACCTCTCCCAGATGATTAAGGTAAGGCAAGCCTCGTTCACACGAGGCGGCAGAGCGAAAACAGCTTTGAAGTGGGACTTCGGGGGGGGGGGGTTGTTGGGAATGAAAGTGCAGAGGTGGAGTAGGGTTCTTCCAGAAATGAGAAGCCCCTGGTCATCTGCAAACTGTGCTGGAAAGAGCAGAAAAGGCTGATGGACCATAGGAGGTGAATCCAAAACTCTCCATCCCTGGAGTTCTAGCACCTTTTGTCAGAGGGACCATTTTAGGAAAGGAAAAGAGATTTGAGATTTGGGGTAGCTGGAGAAATCAGAACCGCAAATCCTTTCCTCCCACTGGTCTTCCTTTTTTTGCTTTGAACGTTAGCATCTTCTAATTAATCAGGATCAGTCTCTATTGACTGTTCTGCACTCCTGCATGAAGCCAGCTGGGTGACCTTGGGCTAGCTGCAGCGCTCTTCTGAGCTCTCACAGCCCCACCTGTCTCTCAGGGTGTTCTGTGGTGGGGAGAAGAAGAGAAGGCTTGTCAGCCACTTTGAGTCCCCTTGAATGGGACAGAAAAGGCAACTCTTCTTGATCTTCCTCTATGAAGCCAGCTGGGTGACCTTGGGGTACTCACAGCTCTCTTTCTGAGCTCTCACATCCTACTTCACGGGGAGAAGAACAGACAGTTTGTCAGCCACTTTGAGTCCCTTTAAATGGGTAAGAAAAGTGGGGTAGAAAAGCCAACTCCTCCTCCTCCTCCTCCTCTTTCTTCTTCTTCACTTACACCCAGATGTGAAAGAGGAATCGATGCAGACCTGAATCCTTGTGCTCTGGCCCACGTGCCACCAAGTGGACTCAGTGGTTTGTGTTGGCATTGGTGGTTCAGAGTTTTCCCCACCCCACCGGGCATTGATGTGGCCTAAGAGACGGCTGTAAAGGTGGTTCAGCAGATAAAGAGTAGGCACTATCTTTGCCATGCCCCTGTTTATATTATTTATGAGGCATTATAAAATTGATGTAATGGAGGGTTGCTGGCTGTACAAGCCACTGGAGAATTTTGACTTTCTGTTAAATGTCAGGGAAAAATCTTATTGGACATGACATTTAAGAAGATTGCTAATTGTGATCCCACGTCTCCTCCCCTAAATTCTTCAATGGAGATGAAGCTAGAGTTATTGGGTAAATAATGCCGCAGCCTTTTCTGGTCCCCTGGAATCTCAGGTGGGACTTTGATTTAAAACGTTGCTGAAATGCTCCCCTGCTTATGCATCTGGTGCAGAAGAGAGAATTAAGGGCAAAAACAACCCTAAGAGGAACCCTGCTAGATCCGGCCACAGCCCATCTAGTCCAGCATCACATGTCAGACAGTGGCCCACCAACTGCTTATGGGCAACTTGTGCAGAAGATGAAGGCAGCATCTTCATCTGCTCTTGACTTCCTGCAAATGGCCTTTAGGGGCCTCCTGCCTGTCTCTCCGACCTGGAAGATGTACCTAGGCATCCATTCTAGTGGCCATTGATGCCCCTGTCCTCCCTGAAATTGTCTAACCTTTCCTTAAAGCCATCCAGGCTGGCTGCTGTGACAACCTTTTCTGGTAGTAAATTTCATGGACGGATGACCCTCTGGGAGAAAAAATACTGGCCCTGACAGTCCTCACTCTCCTGCCCATCAGCTTCATAGAGTGGGCCCGGGTTCTAGTGTCATGCAAGAAAGAAGAGAATTTCTCTCTATCCCCCTTTTCCATGACCCTCGAAAACAATTGGGCCTTCCTGTTGTAGGACCTGTGGCAGGATGCTCTTGAATGTACCCACCTCTCTCCTTGTCCTTATTGCCTTTCCCGAGAAATGAAAATGGTGAGGATTTTGCTCCAGAGTGGCTGTCAGATAAAAATTAGGGAACCTGTTAGACCATCTAAGATCCTAGAATATCAGACTCTTTTTGTATTCATATTTATAAATAGCTTTACAGTCTGAGCAAGGATTTTCAGTGGGGAACAAAGAGCCCTGGCAGTTTGCCTGCTCTAGAGAATCATCATTTAAGGTCAGCCTTGTAGGGATGTACATGAATGGATTGGTTTGTTTTTGCATTTGACTCGTATCCCGTAACATATCCACTTCGAAAGCATCGAATCCGCCCTGAATCCACTTTGAATCTCCTCTCAATCTGTATTGAATGCGTTCTGGATCCTTTGCGGGTGTTACTGGCACGGCCACTTTTCCAGCTCCCCAGATTCACGAATGATTCACGAAGCATCCGTACTAATACGGATGTCAGTGTACTAATGTGGTAACTTTTCATTCGTGTGCAAATGTTCAAATTCGTGCAAATATCTAATGCTACGAATATTCGCGTGGATTCCTGCGAGCCCTGTGCCCACAGGCAAAGTCTCACAGATGTGCTTCCAACAGCTGATACTGAAAGAATATGATCAAGTTCAAATCAATGTGTCTAAGAGGATTCTTTTGTTACATTGGACCTGAGCATGGACCTGTTCTACAGACGCCTTTTTTTTAAAGGTTCTTTGTTTCCTAAGCAGCATGTTTTGAGGCATTAAATATGTTCTTCAAGGTAATTAACAAGGGTAATGCTAATCGTAATGGGTGTCCGTTCACAAATGTCAAACCTATTTAAGCGTATTTCTCATAATGCTGTTAATTAGCGAATTGCATTGAAGTTTATATAAACAGGCAAGGAGTTAAACAGGGGACCCAAGATGTGCTGCGCTCCTGCGCACCATGGTCTCCGGGCCATCAGGCAAGATGGTAGCTGACAAGCACGTTGGCCGTGACGGGCGAGAACGAGCTGGTCGCCCGCCTCACCGAGCGCCTTCTTTTCTCTCCGCAGTATTTTAAAAAGCAGAAGCGGCTAATCCCAGAAAGAACGGTCTGGAAGTACTTCGTGCAGTTGTGCAGTGCCGTGGAACACATGCACTCCCGCAGGGTCATGCACAGAGGTAACATTAATTCAGTCTCTTTTCGCTGAATAATAGCGTAATGTCCCAATTAGCAAGCGCACGCGTTCAGAAACAATTACGCTGATGTGCAGCCAGTGTGTGTTTAGACACGCCGGAGCGCAAAAGATGGATTTCTCCTTGCACCTGGCAGTAAAGCGTTCAGCCTGGGCCGATCAGAGCATCGTGGAGACAGTCCCCGTTGCCGAAAGCGCCGTAGCGTCCGTTAAAATGGTATCGGAAGCCCGATGGGGAGGCTCTGGGACATAACGTGTTGTGGTTGCGTTTTTGCACAAAATCCTCTTCGAGGCTCTTGCTTCACGCAAGCTTTGAAAGAAAGACATTTGCCAGGAAAAGGAAACATGTACAAATTTGGGGGGGGGGAGGGGGCATTACCTTGTCTTGCAACTGTCCTAGCTTCGAGCCAGGCTGTTCCAGGTTCTGTAGATTCACAGGTTCTTCCGCAGCTGCTTGCTCACTATCCATGGATATCAGAAGGATTTTTCTTTCATCTCACTGGTAACCATGCAGACGCAGTGGCGCATAATCCTTCCCTCGCCCGCCCACCCCCCACCCCTCCAGTCCCCGGTTCCTTTTCTCTGTGGCAATGTTAGAAACGAGCACAAACTGATTTTCACAGTTTGGGTACATATCTCTCGCCTCGCACCAGCCATAATTCAGCACTCTCATGTTTATCTGTCAGTGACTACAGGATCTCACGGCAGCGTAGCTCCATTTGGCACACATCTGGGCTCTGGGAGGCACTGCGCTGATGGCCAGACTTGTGGTCCCCATGGAAAATACGGGATGCTTATCCAGTCCATCCCAGCCTGCCCGTCTTACCTGATTATTTATTTATATTTATTTATATTTTTCTCCTGCCCTCTACTCAAATGTCTTGCCTTCTGTCTGCCAGTCAGCAGGATAGATGCTCCCCACAAAATAATTACCTATTTATTTCTATTTAAGAATTTATATCCTGCCCTTCACCAAAAGGTCTCAGGGCAGGTCACAAATGGTAAATAATAAAATCCATAGAACATTAAAATATATTGAAAACATAACCCTTTCGCCTGCCCTTGCTCCCTCTTTGGCAGGACTGCACCCAGAGGGTGTTAAACCTCACAGGCCTGGGTATAGGGGGGTGTTTTAACCAGGTGCCAAAAACTATACATGTAGGCGCCTGGTGAACATCAAGAGGGAGGCTATGCCAGAATCCAGGGGCCACCACAAAAAAGGCTGTCCTGCATGTCCCTATCCCCTTGCCTCTGAGAGAGGAGGAATGCCAAGAAGGCCCTATCCCTGAGATCTCAATAGATGGGCAGTTCTGTATGGGAGACAGTAGCCCTTCAGAGACCCAGTGAAATAGCTGGACACCAAAACCTTTAACAAACCTGCTTCACACTCACCCTGCTGCCTAACAGTCACCAAACCAAACATCTAGTTACGATCGAATTGACCTCGGATCATTTTGGAGCGGAACAGCAGCAGTTCTTGTCGAGCTTGTTTTGATATTCGGGTCATACCAAACCAGCGTCAATAGTTTATGTGCGTCTCTGGCTTTGCAACAAGCCTGTTCCAGCGCAGTGCAGTCATTATGGGATTCAAAGGAAAACAGCATTGCCGATATTTTTTGTCCAAACAAACGTTTTTTAAATTGCTGCTTTTTCCAGCGCGTGCACAGTCTTTGAAAACCATTCTTCAAAGCGTCTCTGATCCCTTCTGATACAGTTTTTCAAGCCAGGCTTTAAATTTTTGATTTGTATACTGGAAAGACGATGTTTTTCTTTCCCTACCTACTTTCCCTTCCTTCCTTCGTTATATAGATTTTTAAAAGTACCACTTCCTTTTGTTTTTACAAAGGCGCCTCAAATTTCTTCTGCATATCGTAGGGCAATTCTACACTGACTGGTATACTGAACCAGCGAGCGTACTAAGCACCAACCCTTCCAAAACATCATAACACTTCACCCTCTTAGACCACCCCAAAGGTGCAGGGACTTCTTTGGATGGCCCCAGTGTGCGGAAGGGAGGCTCCAAGTCACACTTGCTGGTCCGGTAAACCAGCCAATACCCCCGAGATCCAGGCGAGAGACAGTGAGTTGGTTTTGGGCACACGACTGCAGGTTGCGATGGAGCGGAAGCACTCTCTTGTCCATTGACTTTTTTCTCCTCCTTCCTTCCTTTTTCTCTTTATTTTCCAGACATCAAACCAGCCAACGTATTCATAACAGCGACTGGAGTCGTCAAACTTGGGGATCTCGGACTGGGGCGATTCTTTAGCTCCAAAACTACTGCCGCGCATTCCTTAGGTAATGGTGGTGAAATCCTGCCAACGCTTACCCAGGGTAGCTCAAAATCTCTGGCTCCCGCGACAGTCGCTTCTTCCGATAACCTGCATTTTGAGTTCTGCACCTTCCCACAATGCTCCCCCTGCCCACCAGGATTTTTTAAAAAAACTTTCCCCAGGTTGGGGAGACAAACAGGGTGCTTCTGAAGGCCGTTTGCAGGGAGTCAAGAGCAGGTGAAGGTTTTGCCTTCGTCATCTGCTTGAGGTGCCCAGAAGCCATTGGTGGACCGCTGTGTGAGACAGGAGGCTGGACTGGATGGGCTGTGGCCTGGTCCAGCAGGGCTCCTCTTCATTCACGCTCAGGTGTATCCATGGCTAGGTATTGCTTCTGGTTTAGAGAGGGAGGCAGGATGCCTCTCAAGGCCGTTTGCAGGGAGCTGAGAGCAGGTGAAGGTTTTGCCTTCATCATCTGCTTAAGATGCCCAGAAGCAACTGATGGGCCACTGGTGGCATATTGCCTTTGAAAGATGCAGACTTGGCAAAACTCGGGCGAGTGGCTCTTCTCCAGTGTTGTCCTACAAAGCCAGAGGACAAGTGGGAAAGATTCAAAAAAAGCAGGCTAGATGTTCAGAAGACCTTCTAATCCTGCTTGATTCATGACCTTTCCATCTTTGGGCATCAGATTCGCAAGCATTCTGCCCGGCCTTATTTTCCTTCTGCCCCAAGGCTGCCTGCCATTTCTGTTCCGCCTTAGGATGGCCGTGAGGTTTGGTCACCGTGCAAAGAGTGCATCAGGATCCGTTCCAGAGAGCAGACGTGCCCTTCGTTGGACACCAGAGAGCCATTTCTGGTTCCCCTGGATTTGACTGCCGCCCGTTTGGTGCCAGTGGCTTCTCACGCTGACAGACGGTGTCGGGGCCAAACAGGAAACTAAACTGAACCTCCCCTCTTTCTCCAAAACTGAGTCCTGCGTTTGCTTTTGCCTCAAGATCGAAGCAGTCTTCCATTTAGAGCAGTGTTTTGAGAGAGAGAAAACAGAGAGAGAGACCAGAGTCCTTGCCCATCTTTGTGCTCTCTCCTGTTTTATTGTTTCACAGCAGCATAACCTTGTGGGTTTAGCTTAATCTGGAAATCTACATTTTGATAAGAGGCGATGGAGAATGCGTATGCACAGCGGCTCGGCTTGTGATATTGGATATTTCTTCCCATTTCCTCGTTGCCCTGGCAACCATCCTGATCTCTAATATCTAAGGCTGCTGACCCATGAATTGAGCGCAGGGCTTATGCAAATAGATTCACCTAATTCTCCTCCTCCTCCTCTTTTTCTTTTTATTTGCTAACATCAGACTGGCATAAAAGGGCATTAGGCAGTTGCACAACTTGTCTGACAGGTGTACTCTTGGCTCTGGCAGCCCAGACGCCTCCGTGTCAGAAATGGAAGCCATAATTAGAGCGAGGAACAGAATGAACGTCAAACGAATTACTCGGAGCAGATCATATTTGTCAGGAAGGATGGCAGACATGAAAATTTAGTGACAGTACACGGCCGGGTAATGAAAGAAAAATGAACGATTTGCCCATACGCTCCTCGCCAGATACAGGCGAAGGGCTCGGCTCGGCACGGCAAATTGCGCGGCTGGGTTCCGCGGCGGCTGTTTCTTCGTCGCGGGTCGGCCTTCCTGAAGCGCGGCAGGGTGAGGCCCGCTGGAAGGAACGCCTGATGGGAGGCTGGTAGGAACCGACTTTGGGGGCTCTGCAGCGTGAGTGAGCCACATGCACCTTAGGCAGGCAGGCAGGAGAGGCTTGTGGGAGCAGTTGACTCTGGGAGGGGGGGGGGATGCATGACATCTGCTCTTCACGAGTGGCTAGAAGATTCTTCCCGGACACCTAAGTAATCATCCAGCAGCTGCTGCCATTGTTGACCACTGGCCTCTTGCTATTAGAAGGTGATGCCGTCTCCTTGTTCAGCTGTACCTTGGCGGAAGGCCTCAGAATGGGCCCAGAAATACTTGGGGCGTGGCTATATTTTCTGGAGGGGCCGTTGGCTTGCTTTCCACACAGCCTTCCCGAGCAAAGTTGTTCCTAGGTTTTGGAACTTACCTGGCACTACACACGGTTTCAGAACGCATTCTGTAAGGAGGAACACTGAATCGTAAATTTGGTCATGGAGCAGAAGTGCCTCTGACCAGAAGAACCTAAGAGGACCCTGCTGGATCAGGCCACAGCCCATCTAGTCCATAAGAACCTCAGAGGAGCCCTGCTGGATCAGGCCACAGCCCATCTAGTCCATAAGAACCTCAGAGGAGCCCTGCTGGATCAGGCCACAGCCCATCTAGTCCATAAGAACCTCAGAGGAGCCCTGCTGGATCAGGCCACAGCCCATCTAGTCCAGCATCCTGTCTCACAAAGTGGCCCACCAATTGCCCATGGGCATCTCAAGCAGAGACAAGGGCAAACGTTCTCCTGCTGTCAAACTTATGACTGCATCTAAGTTATGCAATGTATGAAAGTGGTGTAGAGCTGTGCGTGACCTCCGTCACGTCGTCTGTGCCTGAAGAAATGTGTTTGATTTTCAGCTAGTCTTTCCCTCTTTGGAGGTAGTCTGTGGCCGACCCAAGATCTTCGCAGTCTGATTAGAAAACGCAAATACTGCGCCGGTTTAAATACCTTAGTAATGGTCTTAACTACCCTCACCTGATGGAGCAGAACATCCCATAGGCTTGGGTTCTGCAATAGTCTGTCCCCCCACTGCATATGTTCAGGATATTGATAAAAGACACAGTTATTCAACTGAGGAAATATCTCCTCCTCCCCACATTCAGTTAATTTAATCTATTACTTTTAGTGTGTTCATTTTATATTTTGCTTATATTGCCTTTAAGTTTTGAACAGGATAAAAACGCAAACAAACAAATCCCTTCTTTAAAAAATGTGTGTACTTCAGCAGCTTGCGTGGGCTGTCTGGGCAGAAGGGTGTCCCAGTTTTTCTCTTAAGTAGTACTATCTGCTACAATACCTTCCAGTTTGGGGAGGTGGAGGGCGGAGATCACAGGCAAAGCCCCCTCTGCCGCACTGTGCTGGTTTGCTGTCTGTGTGCTGTAATCTGCTGGGGGGGGGGGCTCTTGGCAGACCCACCACCTTCACCAGTTGGGGCATGAGCTTCTTGGTGGTAGCCCCCAGCTATGGAATAATCTCCCCTCGTGAGGAGTTAGGCACCTTCACTGTATGTGTTCAGATGACTGGTGGAGACACAGTTCTTTACTCTCTGGCCTTTGGCAGAGAGAGAAACACCCCCTTTCCACGCAAGATCCTCCCACTCATTTTATCGGTTTATTGTGACCTGCCCTGAGACCTTTTGAGTATAAGGTGGGAGAGAACTCTAAGCTAATAAATAGCTAATAATTTGGGAGCGCTGAGCTTCTCTCTCTCTCTCTCTCTCACACACACACACACACAGCCATACACCCTACTCCGCCCTCCCTGGGCCATTTTACTCCTTTTCCACCCACAGTCCTTCTCCTCGGCTGGGGAAAACTTCCTGGTTAATAGCCTCCGATTAGCCTCATCTTGTCAAATTGCTTGATGCGATGCATTGCCAAGCCTTGGCTGATTAAATCGGAAGTCCTGTGCACTTTCCTAGAAGATGCTCATTATGAGCGGTTCCCACTTAATCCTGGACAGGCTATGAAGACAATCTAGCTTGTCAGTCTTTTATCTTGGCACTTACTTAAAAATTAATTCTCCCTTTCTCCTCCCTCTCCCTCTTTCGCGGTTGTTTTTCTTTTTTCTTCTCTTAAGCCCCGAGCCCCGCCCATCCTGTTTGCTGACCACAGCAGAGTGACCGCTTAAATGCCCAGCGTGGGCCGGATCCCACAAGGGTGCTGGGTCCAGGCCGCTGGGGAGAGCTGGCTTAATGTGCAGACATGAAATGAGGAAGCCAGCCCACTCATCCATAACATAAACTCTGTCATCTGCTTTGATGGAAGGCCATTTGCAAGGGTTATTTGGGATGACAATTTTATGTTGGAACAAAGGATTGTACAAGTGCAGTAACTTCCTGAGCCCTGTCGGTGGAGGCTGCGTGGTCTCTGTGTGTGTGTGTTTCTTTCACAAATGCCAAAGGCGTTGCCCAAACCATCTTGCCCATTTTCAGATCTGTGTACCCCAGAAGGAGTTAGTCCTTTTGAACCCGGGCCGTTCCTTCCTTTCACTACAGGAAAAAATATGAGAACTGGACTTCCGTTTGGGGTAAACCATATCTGACATTTGGGCAGCCTGTCCCTTTGCAAAATTAAGCTCTTAGACATGAGAGATCTCTGCCTAGAGCATGCCAGAGTTGTTTGGCATCCCACTGGATCCTGCCGGGACATTGAGGACGGCTCCCATGCCTTGAGGCAGCAGCCATTTTGCTAGAGTTTGCAGAAACCAAGCACTGAAAAAGCAGTGAGTGGGTTGCCAAATCCACCTTCTCTTGAAGGTGTAGACGCCCAGGAAAAGAAGACAGGAAAGGAAGGGAAGCAGGTCTAAAGAATGCTGTCCTCATTAGCTTTGAGTGGCAGAAACTCAGCCTCTCTTTCGTTCGTTCTTTTTTTCCAGAGGTGTAGATAACTCTAAACAGCACAGCAATAATAATAATAAAAAGTGCTATATGTACACTGTACTTTATATTAGCAATTGGGGATGTTCAGCTTTCAGTGTGCCGGCCTATCATATGTGCTTATTCTCTGGAAGAATTCCAAAAACCGAATTCCTGTTTGCAGAGTGGATGATTTTTGTGTGTGGCATTACTAGATTTCGTTTGAAAGAGAGGAGTGAAAATGTTGTCCAATAAGTCTCTCCTTCCTAGTGGCTTTGGATTGTGTAGGAAAACTGCCTCAGAGGCTTGTTTGCTTTTGTAGCTGGTGGCCCGGATGTCTCCTTAGCCTTGCCTTAATTTGCCCGGCATAGATAGTTAAAACTGTGACCCAGTTTGGTCTAGTGGTTAAGGAGCCAGACTGTTATCTGGGAATACTGGATTTGATTCTGCACTCCTCCGTGAAACCAGCTGGGTGACCTTGGGCTAGTCACAGCTCTCTTCTGAGCTCTCACAGCCCCACCTACCTCACAGGGTGTCTGTTGTGGGGAGAACAGAAGGTTTGTCAGCAGCTTTGAGTCCCCTTGAGGGTGAGAACAGAAGGTTTGTCAGCAGCTTTGAGTCCCCTTGAGGGTGAGAACAGAAGGTTTGTCAGCTGCTTTGAGTCCCCTTAAATGGGTAAGAAAAGCAGAGTAGAAAAGCCAGCTTCTTCTACGTGCTAGCTGAGGAACCTCTTTAGCATGGTGGGAGCAGAGGCTGTGTTGAAACAGACTTGGTCTGGGCATTTTTTTTCTCACTCAGAATGAAGGGAGGTGGTCACAAGGGGGTGATCATAGGTTGGCATGTGAAAACAGTGAGAGGTTTTTTGTTTTTCTCCACTTTCCCCCCTTTCTCATAATGAGCAGCATCTGTGTCCAACTCCTAAGCGTAAGAGATATCCCCACACACACACAGAGATGTGGGCATCGCTCCTAGTTGGCCCAAGCAGATACCAGGTGGTAGAACACTTTCTCCAGCTTGAGAAACTGGCAAGGTGATGCCTCTAAAGGCCCTTTGCAAGGAGCTGAAAACAGGTGAAAGCTTTGCTTGAGAGGCCCAGAGCAGTTGGGGCCACTGTGTAAGCCAGGATGCTGAACTTGACGGGCTGACGTCTGATCCGGCTGGGCTCCTCTGGTGTTCTTATAGACCACTTTGTGGAGGACAGGTGTATCTGGCTGTTAGAATTGGTATCCAAGTACTGGCTCCAGGTCGGAGAGAGAGAGGCAAGGTATCTCTAAAGGCCTGTAGGGAGGGAGTCAAGATCAGATGGAGGTTTCACCTTCCGCTTGAGATTCCCAGAAGCAGCTTGTGGGCCACTGCGTGAGACTAGATACTAGAGTAGATGGGCTGTGGCCTGATCCAGCAGGGCTCCTCTGAGGTTCTTCTGTAACGCTCTTCAGTTAACTTTGCATCTGAACACCTGTGAAGGGGCGGAAGCGCAAACAGCCAAGGGTAGTAGAAGAGGAAAGGCTAATGATCAAGGAAGCGGTGGGAGGAGGTGGTGGGTGTGATACCCAGAAAAGACCAGCTTAAAACCATGGCCACAGAAACGAATGCCACAGCGTTTGGTGGCCGAGAGACGGCACCCGTTCTAGGCCTGCTTTCGTTTTACGCTTGCTCTCGCCGCTGGGACGCCTTCATCGTGTCCAGCACCGGAGCTGCTCCTTCCCACTTTGCCCCAGACGTCTTCCTGTTTCGCTACACCCAGGAATTGCCCGCGTTGTTCTGCAGCCTGAGCCCTTCTTCTCCTTTAAATGCTTCTGAGCGCCTTCCTGCTCCGCCACTCCTGCCGCGGCGTCTTCTCCACGCCGGGCCGGTTTTGCAGCCTCGGAGGCCGCCTGTTCAGAGCTCCTGTGATCACCTGCTTAGCATGCAAAGCGGCGTCTCCTTCCAGGGCAGAGCTATTGCATGCAGATCGGGAGGCACCGTTGCATTTGGAGAGCAGAGTTCACTTTGCGCTGTTACCCTCAATCAGCTGCCACTGCGATCTCGTTTAATTGGCACATGGGGGCGGTTTTGTCAGCTGCGCTCTTCCTGAACGGTTTGGAGCGGGACGTGTTTGAAAAGTGCGCGTGCTAATCTGTAAACCATCATTTCCTTGTGCTCGGTGTCTGGACCGTAACTGCTCCGTCCCCGTCTTTCTGCCTTTGATTCTGCTGCCTTGCTTACAACTGTCCTTCAAACGTGCTTTTTGCTAAGTGCCGTTGTGTTTTTGTGGGGCCTTTCTAGAGGAAATAATCCATTTTTCCCCCTGACATCTCTTACAGTGGGAACCCCTTACTATATGTCCCCGGAAAGAATACATGAAAATGGCTATAATTTTAAATCGGATATTTGGTCTCTGGGATGCTTATTATACGAGGTAAGAACCGTATCTTATATTCGTACACAGTTGAGAGGTGGAAAGAGGTGGACAGCAAGTAGTTTAGTCTGGATTGCTTCCATATGCTCCTGAACTACATTTCCCAGCATCCCATGCCAGTCCCAAATTGGGCAGGGAATGTTGATCTGCAAAGGAAAAGAGGGCAGTTTGATGATCCTGCACAATTCTCAACATTAGTTGATTTCTAGCATAAGAAAACAAAGTTGGACCAAAACGGTCTCAATGTTTGCTGTGAGGATCTTGAAAAGTTGCATTGTATAAAGCAGGACTTACAGGCTTCCTGCACTTAACATCCATGGGCCAGTGTCCCGGAGAAGTTAAGATCAGGGATGGTGGCGTCAAACCGACTTGGAACTCCTCCACACATTCCCAGGAGCGAGGGGAAGCCGGCTGGTCATGTGAAAAATCCAGGTAGAACTTGGCAAACTGTTTGCAACTCTTTCTTAATTGCAAACAAACCATAACAATGACAACAAGGAAGTACCTTGAAAGTAAACTGGCTTCATTCCCATCTAATAATTCCAAGAAAGAACCCCAACCCTGGACCCCCGTCAAAGATCTGACCCCCAACAGGAAAATCTTTGACTCCCAACCCAACACATAGACATCATCACCACCATCATTATTAACAAAACAAAACAATACGACACGACAGCAGGTTGTACATTGGCTTTGGTACCTCATAACAAAGGTTTCAGGATGGGCAACAACCTTTAAAATCAAGTCTATACGTTGGAGCAATAACAGTATATATTAAAGCAATTACAGTGTCTGAAAGTGGGCAGAGAAGGCGCGTCCCCATGTAACCAAAGGCCGGGGGAAAGAGCCGCGTCTTCACCGCTTCCCCAAATGTCATGGTGTTTGACCCATTACTGATTTCGCCTGCAACCTTGAAGAGTTCCTTGAGGCCTGTGCCCCACAGGTCCTGACACCAGCAGTTTCTGTTGAGAGGGGTCTGTCGCACGCCCCTTGGGGTCCAGAAATGAAATGGCTCGCCAGGGTCACGCCATGGCAGCTGTCCGAAGATGAGAGACGCTGCCATGGCGCAGGAGTTTCTGGGAAGCAGCCGGCCACCTCGCAGTCCTAATCAGAGGTTTGTCAGACGCGGCAGCTTCTTCTCGTCGGTGGTTTCAGGGCAGTTATCCAACAGTTCGATGGAGGCCGATTAATTCGTTGGTTGTGTGTAAAAGCAGCGCTCCGGGCGCATGGAGATGCGAGGAGAGATATTGACACAGCAAAGTCAATAAACAAAATCAATGGGATGCCGCAATAGGGAAGATGTAACCTTTGGAGGCGAGCAGCACAGGCTGGCGCTAATAGACCTCCGCTTGCCTTCTGTAGGCCCTGCTGTCCCCGGCGTGGAGGCTGTGGCCGGAGGGAAGACCCTTCTCTTCAAACATGCACAGCTTCAGGGAGTCACGGCGGTCCTTCTGAGCATGTGGGTGGGTGGGTAGCCAAGAGGCAGGCTCCTCGGGGGCTTTTTCTCACCGACATCCTCCATATGAAGCACCTCCGGCTGCTTCAGTTCATGAGATGGATTGTTGTTCAGCGTGTTGGCTGACCACCTATTAAGGAAGTCTGAGCAGCAGGTGAAGATGGGGTTTGTGTGATGCCCTTGTCAGGGGGACGGAGGGAGCGCCACAGCGTTTCTCCAACCGGTGGCCTGTGGCCTAGAAAAGCTTTGGTAATGGCCAGAGAGCAGCATCAGTCTCTAGGAAGAGAGAGGTTGGCAGATGCTGCTCTGAAGAAGAGTTGGCTTTTCTGTCCAGCTTTTCTCACCCTTAAAGGGACCCAAAGCGGCTGACAGACCTTCTGTTCTTCTCCCCCTTTTCAGAAACCCTGGGAGATAGGTGGGGCTGAAAGAGCTCAGAAGAGAGCTGTGACTAGCCAAAGGCCACCCAGCTGGCTTTGCAGGGGAAGAAGAAGAATCGGCTTTTTTACCCCACTTTTCTCACCCATTCAGGGGGACCCAAAGCTGCTGACAAACCGTCTGTTCTTCTCCCCACAGCAGTCACCCTGTGAGGTGGGTGGGGCTGTGGGAGCTCAGAGAGAGACCTGTGACTCGGTCCCCCAGCTGACTTTGTGAAGGAGCGTAGAATCAAACAGGGAAGCCTCCAGATAAGAGTTCCAAGAGTCCCTCCTTCCTATTGTTATTGCTTCATTCCATTCATTTACATTCATTACATCTTTACCATCCTGCTTGTGCCTGTAGCCCTGGCCCAACGTGCCACATCTCCTCCAGACTCTTCCACGCCCCCCCTACGCCCAGGGAGCATGTCCACACGTGCTGCTGAGCCCTGAACAAGGCCCCGGTCTCACTTGAAATGTGAATGCAGCCGCCTCCTTGCTCTGCTGGCTGAATCCCCGGCGACTTGCGTTTCACTAATGAAGTGTGGGCGAACGTTCCCCCTTCCAGATGAATTCCTCTGCTCTCCTGCTCCTTCCTTGCAACTCTCTTGCTCTGTAAGAAACGAAATAAGGTAAAATAGTGGGGCTGTTTGGAGGGAGGGGGGGCTGCTGATGATTGGCTGCGGACGGACGGACGGACGGATGTGGCGGTTCCTGGGCCTTTTCAAAACGATATTGCACAGAGAAACTCTTAATTTTTTACCCCCAAAGTGCCCAGAGGCGCATGTGCCAGCTGGAATTTGCTTTAATATTACCTCGGACTGGTGCGATGTCAGATAACCTGACGCTTACAGTCTCACATTGATTCCTATTAGGCCTTATCAAAATAGCGGGGAAGCCTTCGCCGTCTCTGGGCGGCCTGTCATCAAGATAACTTGTCGGAGATAAAAATAAGTTCTCGGCTCCCCCGGAAATAGCTGCGAGCGACGGCTTTGGGCGGCTTTTTGAGCCAGATAATCAATTTAAACTCGGAAAGAGCAATTTATGGTCAGAGCATTGGTGGTCAGTTTGGAGGGAAGATCTCCACCACCCTGCTGTAATTGTTCTAATCCAGATGTCAAAAGGAGAGGGGGAAAATGGAAGGGTTTCTAACATCTTCTGAGGGCCTCTGACCACAGCCTCACAGCCCTGTCCCTTCCACTTCCCCAGGAAAACTGCAGGAGGCTGAAGGCTGTGACCTTGAATCATGGGTTGGCCCGGAACCCATTTTGGGTGTAACGTCCACTTGTGGGACTCAAATCGTAGCTGTGAGGCTCAGTCAAGTGAGCCAGTTTTGTCTAAAGGTCAGGGAGCTGGACTCTTATATTGGAATACTGGATTTGATTCCGCACTCCTCCATGAAGCCAGCTGGGTGACCTTGGGCTAGTCACAGTCCTCTTCTAAGCTCTCACAGCCCCATCCATCTCACAGAGTGTCTGTTGTGGGGAGAAGAACAGAAGCTTTGTCAGCCGCTTTGAGTCCCCTTAAAGGGTAGAAAAGAAGGGTAGAAAAGCAACTCTTCTTCTTCTCCTCCTCCTCCTCCTCCTCCTTTCCAGCAGGTGACGGTGATAAGCCTCCAGTGTGGTTGCGCCTCTGATGAGAAAGACGTGGTGTGTCCCAGATCTCTTCCACATTCTACCCACTTGTGGGGATAGTTTGTCACACGCACACATATACACAGGCAGAAGACACATTTTTGCTTTTTCTGCCAAATCGGCCAGTGGTCTTTGCAGGCGTCCGTTAGTACCCCAAGTGGCAGAGCTGCGGCGGAAGATCCCAGGAAGCCCAGAGGAGAGCCACCGTTGTGGTCTGATGGAACCTTGAAGTAGACAGACAGGGATGAAGAAACATCTGGAAGAGGTGGTGTCGGCAACCAGCCTGGATGGCTTTAAGAAAGGATCAGATAAAATTATGGAGGACAGGTGTATCAAGGATGGATGCCTAGGTTCACCCTCTAGGCTGGGGCGACAGGCAGGATGCATCTGAAGGCCATTTGCAGCGAGTCGTAAGAACAGGTGAAGGTTTTAGCTTTCTCTTCCGCTTGAGAAGCCCGTGAGCAGTTGGTGGGCCACTGGGTGAGATGGGATGCTGGATGGGACGGGGTGTGGCCTGATCCAGCAGGGCTTTACATTCTTACCTCCTTATCCATGAGGGTCCTTCCCTCCCTTCTCCCCATAAAACCAGAGACAACCTGAAAGCTAAAATCGCCCCGGTGACAAAAGATGATCATTCCTATTATTGAGACCTAGACATGTTTTCATGTTTTTTTAAACTAATAAACAGAGCGAACATGCTTGCTGATCCATCCTTAAACTGCCCCAGTAGAAAAGCAGTAATAATCTGCAAAACTTCCCTGCCTCTTAAAAGTAGGGAATAGGTAGAAGAAGCATGAAAACGAGGCCTTTCCCCCTCCTTTTTTCGCTTCGCCTTTCAAACACGGCTGGGATTTTCCTGATTGTCTAAATCAAGGCATCTGTCTTGCTGCTGCTTTCCGCGCGCATGGCAATGTGCAAAAGACTAACAATTATCAGATAAAACCTCCTGATTAAAATCGGAGCAGGCTTGCCGGCGAATGAAAAAGGGGTCTGCCTTGCTCGCGGCGAAATAGTTTTTTAAAAAGGTCTTTTTAACCGGAGTAGATAATATCCACAATTATCCAATAGTGCTTCATTAGGGGGAAGGATTGCTTCCTAGCGGCAGGGCCGCCCGCGAGAGCAAAAAGGACACCGAGCACTTGAGGAGCATTAGGGATTAATAAGCAGCTGGGCTCCGCGCGCTCGGCTGGCCGGCGTGATGGAACAACCGCCTAGCTGGCTTCTGGGCTGCTTTGCTGGCGGCATCCCCTTTGAAGACTCTCTTGTCAGAGCGGAGAGGAGGTGGAGAACAGGGCATGGATGGTTTCCTTCCTGGGGATGGGAAGTGGCATGGCTGATGTTGGAACGGTGCTGCCCTGTCTGCCTGCCAGCTCTGCCTTTGGGCCTTTTCAGTGGTGGCCCCCCAGACGCTGGAAGAACAACCTCTGTCTGAGGTTCACCGGGCACCAGCGTTAGATGGTTCTCGGCACTTGGCTGAAACATCACTGTTGGTCTGCTGAGGAGGGTGGTTGAGTTATCTTTTAAGAATACTTCATATATTTTGGTGAAAAGCGGAACATAAAATGTTAAACAAACAAACAAACAACCCAGCTGTATTGTTTGTTCTCTCCAAATTATAATTTTCCTGGATCATCATTTTTTGGGGAAGTGGGGAGTTTCCATGAGGAAGTAACCTTTAACAGTAGAGGCTTCCTTTTTTTCTTTCTGCCTTTTCAACCTGCTGTTTGAAGACTCCCTCTGTCACACCTGCCTGCTGCGATTTTCATATCTGGATCCAAATTAGCTCCCCATTTATTTCTGTTTGCTTATTTGACCCACGGATGGTAGAAGCAAATCCAATGCAACGTGGATTGTCAGAAACATTCAGCTGGATTTATCCTCTTGAGTCCCTTCAGGCATTGTGATTCTGTAAGTCGTATCCAGTGCATTGGGGTTGCAAGAATCTGGATGTCTGGTCGATCCTGTGCGAAATACTCTGGGCGCACAAGCAAATGCATTTGTCCAAAAACCAAAAGATTCCTAAAAAGCGATGGAGCAGATGTTAGGAACACTTGGAAGCTTGCATTGGCGTTCAGCAGGACTCTCTGCTGTTGGGGAGGCATTTGCTCTGGCTAGACCGGAAGCTTGGGAGATAACTTGCAAGAGTCTGCAGCTGAGAAACGAGCACGGAAGTGAAAACGTGTTTGTTGTGCCAGGCAGGGATTGGTGACCTGTATGCATGGCTGTCTGAGAGACGTCTGCCAGGCGCACGAGTCTGGTCTCTCGGGTGTTGGGGTGACAGCAGGGAGCTTTCTCTCTTGCTAGGCGTGACTGTTGTTTGTCAGTAGCTAAAGGCATGTGTCTTTGGGACAGGGCCTTCTCAGTGGTAGCCCCTAGGCTGTGGAATAGTCTTTCCCTGAGGTGCACCAGACATCTTCACTATAGACATTCAGAAGACTGACCAGGGCTAAGGAAACAGCTTCCTCTTCCCACTTTCAGACACTGAGGTTGTTTTAAAATTTGTTTTTAGGGTGTAGGGCAGGATAAATCAGTCGGTCTGTGCATCTGTCTACCTACAAAGAGGAGGCAAAGGGCCCTGCGAGCTTAGATGCAGCTGCTGAGCATTAACCCGTGTGTCGCCCCTTTCCTCCTTCCAGATGGCAGCTCTGCAGAGCCCTTTCTACGGCGATAAAATGAACCTGTTTTCCCTCTGCCAGAAGATAGAGCAGTGCGATTACCCTCCTCTTCCAACCGAGCATTATTCGGACAAGGTGAGTGTGGGGCTGGCTGGGCTTAAGGATGCTCTTCTGGGCAGCGACTTTCCCCGAGTGTGAACGGCAGGTGGCTGAAAGACAAGGACTCCTCCGGGCAGCCGCCCTGAGAAAAGTGGCTTGGTGCACTCTGAAGCCTAGTAGGTAGGTAGGTAGGGAGGGAGGGAGGGAGGGAGGGAGGGAGGGAGGGAAATTCAGAGGAAGGAAGGAAGGACCTAAAAGCCTTTTCTGCTGCCCTTGCAAAAAGCAGGCAGAGATACAGCGCCCACCTGGTTGCTTCTTAGGTTATTGTCCAGCGTGATCCATCCACGTTGCTGTGTACCCTGTGCTACAAGCCAGCTTGCTCTGGTCCACTGAAAACCCCTTGTGGAAATCGGGTGCCTGTGCTGTCTTCAGCTGATACGATGCAGGCCAAAGGCTCATTTAAGGAGAAACTGCCCAGGAGAGGCCAGGGCTCCCGTCTGTCAAACTTCTTAAGCGCGCATAGAGCTTGTTGGATTTTGAAAGCAAGTTGTGGGTACGGAGGGCGAGCTCTTTTGCAGTTCCTCAGGTCTGCCACCAAGTCCCCTCCCTATTATCCTCGGTGGCGCCTGAGATTGGCGCATAGCTGCGCAAGGAGAACACGACACAACACAACAGCAGTCCCTCCCGTCTAGAAAAGGATTCATTTGACCGCAGTCTTGCTCAGTTTTTCTACCACGCCCAGACAGGAAGTGTTGAGGACCCCTGGCACGGGGTTTCATCCTTGGCTGTCACCTTCCAGCTGGCACTTATGGATACTTGGAGCAGTTTCTCCCATTTCCTCCTCTGACTTCCCGGTCCACGTTTCCTGTGTGATTTGCAGGGTCCTCTGCAGGCCCGAGCGTGATCCCTTCTTACAGGCCCCGTCTGTGGCAAAGTCCGGATCTGAGAGCTTTCCTCCGGCCTACTGCTGTTCTGTCTCCCTGCAATCTGCCTTCTGGTGGCAGGAATTAGCGCACGTTGACAGATGTGTTTCCTGAGTCTCCAATTACTGCTGGCTTCCCTGCCTCCAGCAGCGCTAAAGAGTGTGCGCGGTCTAGTGATCCGGCTCAGGGGGAGAAGGATGGTTGAGCGCGCGAAGATGGTGCGTGTTCAAGCGACAGGACAAAGGAACCGGCTCCCGGGTTAAATGGCCGCCGTGGTGTGCGAGAAGGATGGGGTTGTCGCTCCCCAACTCCTTGCCGCGGAGGGCTTGCTGTGAGGACCACCCAGATGAAGGAGAGACCAAAAGGAGCCGGAGGTGGCATTTGATCAGGGCTGCAGGCTCTCCTAGTTGGGCACGTCTGCCGGGGAGCAGCTGCCCTTTTGTGTCCCGTTAGCAGCCTGACCTCTGAAGGAGGAGGGGGTCGGGAACCCCTTGGAGGAGCACCTTTACTCCACACCGGCAGCGGTCCCCTCGGCACTCACATCAGTGGCTCCTTTTGAAGATGCCGGGGAAAGCCTTGATCATGCGCTCCTTGCACTTTGGAAGCCCACATTCGTCCTGCCCGGATCGCATCTGACCGAGTCCAGAGGGGACTCTGTGCTGATCAGCAACCACCTTAAATTGACCCGCTGCTGGCAGGGAGCTGCCCTCTTCACGCTTCCGAGGCGCTGCGCCCAGCGCACGGGGGCCTGACAGTGTCGCGTTTGCGCTTTTAATTACCATTAAAATAATTGGGTCTGTTGCTACCGGGAGGATGAGAGAAGATCAGAGGCTCAAGGCTGTTCCTCTCGTGCCATGGGGTGTATAAGCAGCTTCCCAGAGCTGCGTAATTAAAAGCGCCAGCCCTTCCAGAGTGAAATGGAGAGCGGTGGGGGCTGGCCCTGTGCTTCTGTTTACTATGCAAGCCGTAGGGTGGCCAGCGAGGAGGTCACGGCCGGGGTAGTCTCTCTGTCTATCCGAGCTAAGAGGCCAAAGGCAAGCTTGATTCGTTCCTCGGTTAAGGATGGGCACTTTTTTTTAAATTCGATTCATATCGAGTCGAATTCGTATTCGGTCGTACAGATCCCCGTCGAATGTGTTAGGAGTCGTATTCAGTACAAATGTATCAAAACATTCAATTTGCATTCACATGTCTCTTGGATTGTGCCAACTTTTGATTCAAATTCGAATGTCTGAATTCGGCCAAATTTGTACGGATTTCAAATGTTACAAATATTCCTGCACGTCCTTATTCCCCGGTCTTTACCCTCCTCGGCAAGAGACAGGCTCAGCCTGGGAAGGCCTCACTCCAGCAGGCTGGCCCCCATAAGGAGCCACCTACCCACCCACCTCCCTGCCTTCCGAATGATGCCCGTGTGGTCCTCCGGCTCGCTACGAACGAGGAGCGTTGAGCACACACCGCCTCTGCCTCCGTTCGCAGCTTGGCGTCTCTGCCTTTTTGGCTGTGCCGGGACTTGGAAGAGCAAAGAGGCTTGGATAGAAGACGTTGTTAGACAAAGCAGGCGGCCGGCTGGCGAGCCTGGACGACTGCAGGCGGTCAGCAGGCACAGCAGCAGGTAGGGGAGAACATAGGATCCATAAATCGGCCCCTAAACCACGGGTTTACCAGTGATCTCAGCATAGGCGAGCAAGTTATTCATAAGAACCTAAGAGGAGCCCTGCTGAATCAGGCCGCAGCCCATCTAATCCAACATCCTATCTCGCCCAGTGGCCCACCGATGCTTCTGGGCATCTCAGGAGGAAGAGGAAGGCAAAAGCCTTTACAGTCGGACTCCCGTATCCGAGAGAGATATGTTCCAGGATAATGTAAACACTGGGAAATGCACTCCATTTCCCATAATTCCAGTGAAATCCCACATAATTCCACAGGAATCATGGGAAGCCTCGCTTGGGATGCAGTCCATTTCCCACACTTCCTGTGGGATTTCAAAAGGCATTATGGGAAATTGCATGCCATTTCGGGCCGTTTTCTACCTGTCCCAGGCCTCAGATGACGGTAAGGTAGGCCTAATTGTGCCCGCAGGGGGTAGGGATGGGCTGATGTGGTCACGGTGGGAAACAAGCCATGGTTACCGGATCAGGGCATACGGGGGTCTGACTATTGCCTTTGCCCAAGTCCTTTGACCTGTCCCCAGTGTGGCTGCCTCTGTGCACAGTTAGTCGGTAGACATAATCTTGCATTATCCTAAAGCCCCTCGAACTCTCGTCGTTCTGCTCTTAGTCTTTCAAACCACCTGAACCGCGCAGTATTCGTAGACTGACGGCGGACGGCTCAGCACCTTCAGCAAGGGGAAGCGGGGCCGGTTTGCAGCACTGGACGCCCGTCCCTGCCGGCGCGGCTCAAGGGCGCCTTTCTCTTCACCTGGCTCTCTCGCTTCTTTCTTGCAGTTGCGGGAGCTGGTCAGCATGTGCATATACCCGGACCCCGATCAGAGGCCCGACATCGGCTACGTCCACCAGCTAGCCAAGCAGATGCACTTGTGGACCTCCAGCACTTGAAGAGCTGGCCGCCACGTTCCTGGCGCAACCGTTGCATCTTTAGTCTTACTTGAACCTTCTCTCGCAGACGAAACCACGAAGTGCCTTGCCAAACCTAAGCGGGAGAGCCACGCTTTCCTCAGAAGACGCTTCATGATTTCTGCAGGCCATTTGCAGGGCTGCTCACAGGGCGGATCTCCTCTGGGTGGGAGGCTGTGAGAGGCCACGCAAGTGTGCTCTTCTTTTTAAAGCCAATAACATGTTACAGATGTAGGTGACTATAAAAGATCCTTTCTTAAGACAGTTGTGTGTAATCTAGGGTTAGGCTCTTATAGCAAGGGTTTCTGATTTGTGTATTTGACACCCCCCCCCCCCCTTGTATCTTAACTAATGTGAAATATTGACATAATTCCTTTGGTGAAATCACTTTATACTAATGTAAGAATTACAGTAGGGTGTTTTGTTTTCTGTTTTGTTTTTTTTTGTGTGTGTGTGTGTGTACTTTGTATAACTGCTACTTTTGCCTATTCTACAAAATGGTTAATTGCAAGTTGAGTCCTAGTTCATCTATTTTTTAACGTGAACATCCGGCCTGGAGTTTTTATACTTCCCTCTGTCGTCGGAATAGGGATACGGAGAGGGAACACGTTTGAAGGGGTTTTTCGTTTGTTTTATTTTTAATTGAAACTTTAGGGAGGAATATTGTTGGCAGTGTATTCTTATTTTTCAATATGGCTGCAGTCAGCGAGGATACCAGCGTAGGTCTCAAACCAAAGCTTTTTTAAAATATACTTCTTCTTTTTTTGTCATTTCTGTGCTGGCTGCAGCACAGTTTGTTCTGAGAATCTCAACCGCTGTTCTTACATGACCAGTGTTACTGTAACAGGAAGTGTGTGTCGGGAAAGACGTTTTAATTTTTTTGTAGCCCAAGTGGTACTTACCTACTGGCCACTTCCACGTACCTTGAGGCAGTGTTTGAAACAGAATAAGGTTAAGGGTATTAATGCCGACCAGGAAATAAGGTAAGTCAAGGAGGATTCCTTTTTTTTGTTTTGGTTTTTTTTTCTCCTTCAGTCCGAACGCTCACCCGCTGATTTACTGTGAACCCTCATTTATGAATGTGAATATTTTACGCAAACTGATTTGAAGGAAATCGTAAACAGGTTTTCATTTACACAAGACTTTCAGTCGGCCAAATTTAGCTTATTGACTTCGGGGGTTGGGTTTCCGCCGTTCCCGAACGAGTGGGAAGCCACGCTTCCCTTGGTGCTGCCATTTTTGGGTGGGGCCCGTGGTACCTGAATCAGCTTCCGTTTCTCAGAAGGACAGCTATTTAGGGGGAGGAGGTGACCGAGGGTCGAAATGTAACCCCTGGGTCATATTTTCTAAGCGGATTCTTCTTTTGCTGGAAATTGGAGGGTTGAGTATAAGGCTCCTTCCTTGGAGCCCTAATCGGTTTTGAAACAATCTGCTACGGTGGTTCTACCGGTGCTTTAATTGCCACGTTAGGACCATCGGAACAGGGAGCCTGTTGATCTTAGCTGGGAAAAAAAGAGCATTTAAGCTTCCTCATGAAGGCTGCCCTCCCTGTCTTCTGCGCTCCTGTATTCAAGGGCCTTACAAGCTTTGGGGTGAAGGGGGGGGGGGATTTCTCCTGTTTCATCCCGCAGGCTTCCTTTGGTTATAATCCAGTTTGGGATGCAGTGTTGGTTTCTGACTGTTGGGAAGTTCTAAATTGCAGGTGGGTCTCTCGCTTCTTCCTTAAGAGTCTGTTAGCACTTAAGTAAACGCATTTCCAAAGAGATTTTTGCAACTGTGCATTTTTAGATAAAACTTAAATGATTTACAAAATAAACAGTTTTCTTTGTAAGAAGAGGTGATGTGCCTCTGTTCCTTAGATAATTTATCTCTATCCGCTCTGCAAACAGAAAAGGCCGAGTTTGATTCGCCACCAGTGTGAAGCCAAGTTCCGGGAGGCAAGTTTGACCGAAAAAGGTATCAAAAGTCCGATCTGACTAGGTCTCCTATTAGACACGGGAGGGGCTGAGGCTCAGTGGTAGAGCAAGCTGCCTGGGGAGGAGAGGGTCCTTGGTTCAATCCCCAGCCTCTCCCCAGAAGCAGGCAATGGCAAACCGCTTCTGTATTCCTGCCTAGAAAACTGCTTAGAGGTGCCCATGGAATCTAGGAGGGGCTGCAGCTCAGTGGTTGAGCAAAACTTCCTAGAAAGCCAAGGGTTGCGGGTTTGACCCCCAGCCTCTCCCTGGCAGGAGGCAATGACAAACCACTTCAGTCTCTTTGCCGGAAAAACTTCCCAGAAATGCCCACTGGGTTGTCCATGCTGGCCACAATTTGGTGGCACACAGCAACCACCAGGTGTGGGTGCTAAGCGCTGTTTGTTGGGAGCCACTGACCCTGAGCAGCTGAACTAGGTGAAAATGACTGTGCAAAGGGCTCCATTTACTATCTCCAGACCTACCTCCTGCCGGGGGGGGGGGGGGGGGGGCAAGCAGCCAATGTCACCACTGCCGTAAACTCTAACAACAGCTAGGTCTTGTCCAATCCCCCCCACTTCCAGCAAATCCACTCCTACGGGTAATGAACTCTGAAGCCCTGTACCAAAAGCGGAATTTCCATCTTTGGGATACATGAATCAGGAGGCAAGAACCCGCCGTTCGCTGTCGCACGAAGGTGTCATACCACTTTGCCCGTTTACATGCTGCTTCTCCCATTACAGAAGCCCAACTCAAAAGACGGTGGTCAGTTCCCATTGGTTTTTATTGCTTCTGCACTGAGAATACAACGAAGCGCACAGAAAGGTATTTTCATACAAACGGATTATGTTTCCCCCCTCTTAGTAGCACTGCAGTATTGAAGGATCAGAAGGAATCAGGAGGTGTCCATCGTCTGGACAGTCTCCTCTGTAACTTCAAGATCCAGGAGCATAACTTTTTCGGACAGGACGCCGGTTGTTCCTTTCTCGCATCTGTACTGCCCTTGCCTGCAGGGGGGAGAGAGAGGAGATGTTTGAGAAGGTAACTTTGGAAGAGACCCTGCGAAGAGGCAGAGAGAAATGCTGGACTTCAATATTATACAGCTTAGTGGTAGGAAGGAGGCAGAGGGTTGCCCTTTCAGTCCCAGTTTCTCCCCAGAATTAAGCAATGGCAAACCACTTCTGTATCCCTGCCAAGAAAGCTGCACAGAGATGCTCATGGAGTCTGGGAGTGGCTGTAGCTCAGGGGTAGAGCAAACCGCCTAGAAAGCACAGGATTGCTGGTTTGATCCCTAGCTTCTCCCTGGAAGTCGGCAGTGGCAAACCATATCTCTGCCAAGGAAGCTGCCCTGCGGCACCATGGAGGTGCACACGCAGTTGGCCAGGGGGTTCGGGATTGGGCTTTTGTACCTTTCCTATGGAATGACTCTGTTTTGACTCAGAACCAAATCAGGGCTTTGCCCTTCAATCCATCTTGCTAATTGGTCCGTTCTGATATCCTTAGCAATCTTATAACCCAGGCACCGTCCTTGGAGGCAATGGGCAAAAGCCACAACTGAAGATTTATAAGACCCCTGTTGCAAAGCAGACCCAAAGCGAGATCAGCTCACCTTTCTCCCTTCTTGTTTGGTGTCGAATACGGACGAAGGAAGTCCAGCTTGCTCTTGGTAAGGACGCAGAGATCGATGTTGCTCCCGGAGCCCAGGTCGTTGTAGATGCCGGCTGCTATAGCCTCTCTCACCAGCTGCTTGGCTTCCTCTTCCTGGGAGAAAAAAAAGGTCAAAGGTCAGTTGTTCCGGCCTGCCGCTACCCACCATAGGCAACAATCGTCAACGTAAGCAAAACAAAACCACTTCAGCAAGTTAACAGCAGCCCCTTGGGAGAACCGGGAGCCAGAAATCTCCACTCCACTCTGAGAGTGGGAAACTGGGAAAAGTGGGGACACAGGGAAGTTTGGGAAGAGTCTGGAGGCCGATTGCGCCCTCTGTAGTCCCGGCAGAACTATTCCTATAAGGGCGCTAGAAATAAACATTATTATTAGGAATAATCGTACCCTGATGGCCTGCATTCCCACCAAAAGGCAAGTGGGAGTTTAGGTAGGTCCCGATGAAATTATCTACTCCAAATTAATGTTGGCCTTATTATTTATCCGATCTGGTTACAAGACACACTTTCTGCACAGGTACTGGAAAGTCACCCTGTAAAGAATTAAGACACGGACACGGACACAAGCACCCTCTACAGGCCTGATGAGGAAATGTCATTCGGGTTCTAAAGTCGATTTGAGGGCCCACGGATGTTTCTCATCAAGCCTCGAATTTGGCAATGCGAATGTGATCAGCTGGTGTTAGCCACTGGAACGCCAGGCCTCGATCCAAAGAGGAGAGGCTCTGAGAGACAGGCCTTGGGGGGGGGGGGCAGAGACCTCTTCTGAGGACCTGAGACAACAGCTTCATCCTGGTCCAATTCATTTGGGTTCTATGCCATCAGGTCAGCAGGCCTGATTTTTGATGCCCTTTCACCTTTCAGCCTAAATTTTACAAAGGGGCTGCGTGTCTTCCGAAGCACAACCCAAACGCTGCCTAATCTACGCTAAGACATTTTTGTTCCTCCAGAGTGTGGCTGAGATCACAGCCAGAGGGCAGACTGGGAATAGCGCATGCGCTCAGTCCTGTCCCATCCTGAGGAGTTCTCAGATTCAAACAGCAGAGGCTCCAAAATGCGACGCTGCCTCTCCCATGCTCTCCAGAGGGAGTCCAACGGAGAATTGCTTCGGGGGAAATCCTCCAGCTTCTCACTTCCCACATGCATGCTTCCACTGAGCGCCGCCATTCCTCGGTATACTCTTGCCCTGGAAATGACCCTCTCCAGTGAGAGACCACCAGATCGGTGGATTACTGGCTCTGCTGCGAGATGGACTCACGCAGGCCTGTGCAGCTGGAGCCCAGAACTGGCAGGGGGAGAAGTATCGTGCAAAACCCAGTTCACACCAGCTCCTCCCACTCAGCTCCTAGGGAAGGGCACACAGGCTATGGGAAAGGGTCAACCTATTCCCCTCTAGCACGCCACGATTTTGAGATAATGAAGATAATCTGCAAAGTCGTCACACCCATGCTGGAGCACGTCTGTGAGAAGATGAAGAGTAGGTATATGCACAAATGGGTTTTTTTGGGGGGGGGCGTTCCTTCAAATGTGGTAGGATTAGAATGCGATACGAATGTTTGATACATATCTGCTCTGCACACATCGAATCCGCTCTCAATCCACTCCAAATCCACTCTGGATCCGTCGCAGATGTGACCGCTGCAGCCGCTTCCCCACCTCCCCAGATTCACGAACGTAACGAAGCTTTGCATGAACGTTCCGGAGCATTCGATTTGAATCCGAACGTCAGTCTTCAAATGTGCCAACACTGTATTTGAATTCGAATATCCAAATTTGGACGAATTTCAAATGTTATGATTTTCTGTGCGCACATCCCTAGTGAAGGGCTCCAGGAAACGCCCGGAACCGCAGCAGGCCACGGTCCTCTGCACCAACCTCCCCCTGCCAGCTCCAGCCACTGGCAGAAACTGGGAGTGGACAAGATGGGGAGGCAGATGACAAAAACGCTGATGGCCGCACTCATGGCCGCAGTGGCGCAAACGATGCCATATAGTAATTAATCCAAGGCAAAAGTACCCTAAAAGTTCCGAGTATATAAAAGGAGCCACTTCTTCCTTTATGGCCGCGAAGCTCAAGCTTAACAGGGCCTATCATTCTCCTAGCCCGCGGCTGCTCCTTAAATGAGATTACAGTAAGAGTGATGTACTGTGATACGAGTCAGTTGTGACAAGCAGCCCTTTATAGTGCGCTCGGCAACCATCCGCCGCTGCACTGCACAATGCCTCCCAGGGCGCCAATGTGCTCCTCCATTTACCAGCCCATGACAAATGGGCAGCGCTTGCAGAAGGCACCGAGAGGTCCGGGCCGGCCGAGTAATGGTCACCACAGCTGTGCCGAACGGCTGGAGGGGGGCCCCGGCAGAGCCCCCGAGTTCATTAAACTGACCAGTAATGGATCTTTCAAAGCGCGCCCGAGGAATTGGAACCGTAAAGGCCAAAATAAATAATTCGGCGCGGAAGAGGCTTCATCCCAAACAGTGTTTTTGATAAATTATTTATCGCGGGCGAGATTGTCTGCATTTAATTTTGGAGCCACTGGTAGCATCTTTAAAAGATGATTTATGGGCTGTAATGCCATTAAACTCTGTATTGGCCCGCTGCTGGCTATAAAGTCTGCTGAGATTTAGGGAACGTGTTTTAAACTGTCACTGCCGCATCATAGCAGCCAGAGGCAGTATTAAATCTTTACTTTAAGCCTGTTATCTGGAGAGTTGCATTTTGTAGTCGCTCCAAAACTGATAGATTACCTCTCTCCAGCTACAGTGGCAAGAAGCCCACCAGGGCCCTTCCAGATCCTCCCGCCGACCCACCTCCATTGGGAACCGTTTTTATGTTTGTCTTGGGCGAGGGAACATCGGCCGTTCCTTTGATTTGCACCCAAATCCATAGTCGGGGAAAACGGCGGGAGGTATCCCACCCGTACCCACGAATCGGTTTTATGAGCAGAATTCTGCTGTTTGCTCTCGTTTTGATTTTTTGCTAGAGGGTGGTGTAAAAATATCCCAAAGCCGGAGCCAATTCTCTCGATTTGCTTATTCCTAGCATCCTGCTCTCCTTTATCTAGAAGCGCACGCGTGTTTTGTTTTGTTTTCCGCCTTCTCGAGACAAAATGATGTTCCATCCTTTTGTTGAAAAGAAAGAGAGATTAATAGATTCTTATTTATTTAGAGCCTGCGTAAAGTTATCCCAACCTATCACGGAAATAGCTCTCCGATCTCGTGAAAAAGATACCTACGGATTCATCAGGACTATTCTCGGCTTGCTTGTAAACGGCCGCATCGTGCTCGGGAAAAAAATAAAATAAGATCTCGTATGGCATTTCTGAAACACAGCAGCACAGAAATAGTGCGGAAGAAATAAAATGCATTCGATGCCTTTATATACGTGGAAAAAGCAGTAAAATGTACAAATTACGCTAAGTGAGAATCTGAAAGAGGTAACTGGGCTTGGAGGAGAGGGGTTGCCGAAGGTCAGAACTGTAGTAAAAATCTATATAGAAGTTCTGGGAGCCTGGGACCGGGCAGGCCATCGCTCTTGAAGGATACCAGGGCCTAGAGGAGGATAATTAGACCATGGAAGAATCATCGGTAGCCCCGATTGTATAAAAATGCGGATATGCCTGTCTTCTGGGAGAAACTGTATAGAGATCGATACGTAACTGGAAGGCAAAGGTAAAACCTTCCGGGAAGGGCGGTGCGGGGGGGGGGGGGGCGACGACACCCGACCCAAAGCGGGCCTTTCCGAATCAAAAGGGTTTGATTATTGCACAGTTCCTGCCTGCATCGGTTTCCCCCTGCCATGTTTTATTTCTGAGGAAAGGGGGAGGCTAGAAGTGAGAGCCTTTGTCTGCTCTGTGACCGTTTCCGAGTCAGGCCAAGCTCTGAGGCTCCCGGCTTTTCCAGAGGAACAGGGTGGGAAAGGTCTGGGGAAAGGACTTGCACCTGATGGTACTGGAGATGCCTTCCATGGTTCCATAACCCTTTCCCAATGGATTAAAAACTAGGAAGTCCTTCATTTTGGACCTCCAACCAAAAACTAGAAGAAGAAAAACTAGCTTTTATACTCTGCTTTTCTCACCCCCACAACAGACACCCTATGAGGCAAGTGGGGCTGTGAGAGCTCAGAAGGAGAGCTGTGACCAGCCCAAGGCCACTCAATAGAGGAGTGCAGAATGGAACTGGGGAAGTACCAGATAAGAATCTGACACTCTACGCACAAGACCAGACTGGCTCACCAAAATACTGGTCTTAATTTGGGTTACAGAAATTCGTAGCAACTTTTCCTCTTCCTCGCCGACTGACACTGCAAGTTCTGGGACTTCAGAGACCCCCTGACAGTCCCGCAAGAGACCTAAACAAGTTACACAAATCCAGTCCGCCTGATTCCAACTCCCTCATCCCTCAGAATTCCTTAAAAAAAAAAAAAGAGCAGCATTTAAGACAAATTCTGGTTCTGGTTCCAGATGAGGCCCAGAGGCTCTGGATGAGAGTCAGCCAACAAAACTCCACAAGCTTCCATCCCAAGGGTATCTGTGCAAACTCAGCAGAACACCCGTTTGAAACTGATGCACAAATGCAATTTTTGACGTTCGCTTCAAATCGAATATTCAAATGTCTGAATTCATACAAAGAGAGGAAAAACTAATGTACTAAAATTCTAACCAATCCCAATATATTAATATCTATTCTTACGAATATTTCATACGTACTTGACGATACAAATGTCAACAACGTTCGTATGTACCTGTACGTATCTCGTACGTATCCAAATAGATGTGTACGGATACAAATAAGTGCATGGATATGTATGTAATGCATACATATCCTTACACATATGGATGTCTGAATTATTTGTACAAATGATTCCAAATATTCATATTCCTTCAAATATTAAAAAACGAACGTATAGATATTCTATTCAAATTGGAATGTCCGAATTTGGCCAAATAACGAATATTTCAGATGGCCTTGCACTTCCCTAGTGACAGAGGCGAATGATGGAATTTTAAAACCAGAGGACTGTATTATTTGCAGGCATTTAAACTCTCAGAGGGGGTATGCACCGTGTTGACTGCACCACATGCAGGGCAGAACAAACCCCATCATGCAAACAGCCACCTTGTCTGTTTCCCCTGGGGGGGGCAAAGGGAAGGGCACCCTGCTGTCTTCCCATCTTAGAAGTTCGGCAAACCGCCAGAACAAGGCCTACTCCAACAATAAGCCCCGGTTACAGTTCATTAAAAAAATCAATTTAAATTCATGAATATTGGTAAATGTAGATGGCTATTCATGGAAAAAACAAGTTCTAATCTAACGCATCTTTTGGAGCAAAATTAATATAAGACCCTGTCTTATTTTCAGGGAAACAGGGTAGGTGAGAAGATGATCTGGGCATTCTTCATCGCCTTGACTTCTGGCTGTCCATTAACGCCCCGCAAATAATACCCAAGATTGCCTGTCTGGTGTGACAACTGATCTCTCGTGAAATCAGACGGGGAATGGCTCTGAAGCGGGCCGTGGATTGGTCCTTCCAAGGAAACAGCCTGCTGAGATTCCTCGTGGGCAGGCTGGAAAAACCCAGACAAAAGGAATTTAAACCTGGGGCCGGGGTCGTGTGGGTGCCTCCCGTTTCTCCCCCCTCTGACGCATCATTCAACTCCTCAAGCCCTTAATTACAGTTGGATGAACCTATGCTATTTTTACAAAATGCCAGGACAAAAGAGTGGCAGAGCCCAGCCTCCTCCTCCTCCTATCCTACATTACAAGTACAATAAACCATGTTAATATTTCATACCAGTGTGAAATATGCTGGAGTATCAATTCAACATCTGTTGTCTTTAGGGTTCTGGAATCCCACAGTGGCCTTTTCAATTTGTAATTGAGTTCTATACTGAATTAATCAGCAGTTTATCTTTCTTAGGAAAAAAGGGGAAGAGGAGGGGGGGAAACCCACCTTCCCCACTAACCTGGATTTACATTAACAATTTATGCCGAATTACCTGCCAAGATAGAAACGTATGATTCCAGCGCGCGGCTCAGTAGAGCCGACTCCTCTGAATAAAAGCCGCGCTTCCCCGCCAGATAAAAACCTGGCGTTTATCAGAGCCGGACTCCGCTCCAGGTTGAAGGCGGCTGGCAGGGAGCACGCCAGCTTCCAGTCGCCATAAGGGATCAGGAAAGCCCAGGCCTGCGTCATCTGGCACAAGCGACTGCGCCAAAGCGCCCAACTTCGCATAGGATGGATCACGTTTGTTTGGATCTCGGATTCGAACCTGCTAAGCCGGAGAGTCTCACACAACCATCATAATTCTGCTTCCCCTGGAGAACACGGCCTTAGTCGGGGTGAGCAGAAATGCAATTTTTGACATTCGATTTGAATATATTCCTATCTATTCATATGAATATTTGATTCAAATTTGATGCTACGAATGTCGACATTCATGTGTCCGTACACATCCCGTTTTCGTGTATGTATCCGTACAGATGCGTACGGATACGTATGTAACGGATAAGTATCCATACACATATGAATGTCCAAATAATTCACACGAATGATTCAAATGTTTAAAAATGAATGTACAGACATTCGATTTGAATTCAAATGTACAAATTTCAAAGAATTTCAAATGTTCCGAATATTCTCGCATGGCGATTTAACGGCGATTCCACCCTAGCCGGTCTAGTATTTGTGCCCGCAAGCATGTTAAAAGCCGCACTTCTGTCCAACGGGGCAGTTTAAAAGAGAGCCCGCCCCCAGTGGGCAGATGAAGGGGTGGGACATCCTTTAGTCCACTCCAACAGGTGGAAGGGAGCCTCCTAGGATGCCTGCTGGCCCGGTATATGGCCAAGTTTTGAAGGCCTGCTCTTAATTCACCTGTTCCCTGCACTGCCTTGAATTTCAGTAATAGAAGGAAGTACATGGAAACAAGCAAACCCACAGAAAGAGTGGCGTGTAATGTTACAACAAGGGGTAACAGGACAATTCAACAATAACCCCCTATGGGGTATTAGAAACTGCATCATTTCTTCCAGTTTTTACTGTCAACAAGGAAAAAAAATCAATCTTCGTGGAAGACAAAGGCCACATCATTAAGACTGGACAAATCCCAATAAAACTCCTCTCTCAAGCTCATAGCAGATATAGTCCAGCCCTTCCATTTATCCTTCACTTAGGGCATCCTGCTTTGGTGGAGAAAGGGTCCTTTGCCTTCTACAGAATTACCAGGAAGTCTCAGTTTTTCACACTTTCCAGCCACAGGAAATGCACCACGCAGTTTGAGGAGGCCTTAAACACATCTGTGCGGTGCGAAATGAGAACCTTTTGGATCACAAGTAAAGCTACAACGGAAGCAGAACCTCCGGTGCCTGGTAAGGTTGTGGTGGACGGAAGGCTGTCCCCCGCGCCGTGCCGGTTTGCCGGCTTTTCTGAAACTCCCACGGCTCATTCAGTCAGATTGGTTTGGGTGGTACGCCTCCAAAATGTTCCGTGTGATAGAACATCCTGCTGTCTCCTTACCGAAGGAAATGGCGGAAAACCAACTTACATGCAGTCATGAGTTGAAACGAGAAAATTATCTTAGGTTCGCAGGGCTAGCTCTTGTTCACCAGGACAGAAATGGACGTTTGAGAAATTAGTATTCCCAATTATGTGTTGTTCCGTATGAGAGAAACTGGGCACTGGAGTCTCCGTGCGATCATTTTTAAAAGCCCACCGAGGAAAGGGGGTGCCCCCGAGAAAGCTGGGGGTGACCCCGGAGTATTCCTCCTAAAGCAAAGGGTCTCTCCCTCGCGGCCCAATTGAATGACACGGACCCTGCAATGCCCTGGACGCGTTCTCCACGAGGGAGGCTTTTTCAAAAAAGCATTTTGCTTAAGCTCCTCTGTGCTACCAGCGGGGCTGCAAGTTCCCTCCGCCAGCTCTCCAGCTTAATGCAGACAGGCTCTCTTGATCTCCATTGTCTGCTGGCAAACCTCCCAGTGAGCGCCCACCTTCCTACGGAGTCATTAAAACGCCGAGTGTCAGCTGGGGGGATTAGCCAGAAGACACCCACACCTGCGCCCCGTGGCAGGGATGTGGGCATTTTGATCAGGCTGGCTAATGAAGGCGGCATTCATATGCAGCATGTCACCGCTCCAGATCGTCAAGCCGCCGCGCAGGCAGCTTAAATGAAACTGATGAGGGGAGTGGGGCTGGAGGGAGATGAAAAGTTTGGGCAGTTGTCAGAAAACACAAAAGCAGGAGGCCTCCGCCGCGCTTGGCACCACTGGGCCCTGCGCCACAGCGGAGTGGCGTCCGTTCCGCAGGGCCTTACTGGGCGCTGTGCTTTCACATATGCATGTAATATCGGGGCTTGCCGTGATCCAAGAGCCGGACTTCTCTCGTCAGGATTTTAATTAGAAAAGATAACATGTCGGCACTGCAGCTTCCCAGTTCTAGACCAAACTGGTTCACCAAACAGGTGAGCTGGGCTTAGACACCCTCCTTGCTTGACCCCCATCATGCTCCCTCGGTCTCCTCGTCACACCTGTGCCACTCCCATGGCCATGGAGAGGATGCTCAGAGGGGGCCTGTCTGATGCTCGGGACATGCAGGGCGAAAGGCGATGCTTCCCTCACCAAGTCCTGTGCGACTGGCGCGAATCTTGGTGTTCTGTAATTATCTGCACCTGGTCTCCAAATTTGCTTAGCATGTAGCTCAATAACCCTACCTCTGTTTAAGAGTGCGTCACCTCTTAAGTCTCTCTCCTCTAGGTAGTTCACTGTAACCTGCCAAAGCTGATGTAAACAAAATCTAAACCCCAGAAAACCGAGCCCTACATGAAAGCATCCAACGCACAGATCCTCCTAATCCGGGAATAGGAGAAAACAGCAACCACTGGGCTGAAGATTCCTCCCATCTTATACCAGATGGCACAGAAAAGAGAATCTTTTGGTCCCTGCTCCCCCAGAAAAAAGCCAAGGTCCCCACTGGCTCTGCCCTCTCCCACTTAATGTTCCATCAGGTACATTTACCTGTGGGATGTTCAGAAGAAGAAAAGTTGGCTTTTCTACCCCGCTTTTCTTACCCATTTAAGGGGACTCAAAGTGGCTGACGAACCCTCTGTTCTCCCCACAACAGACACTCTCTGAGGTAGGTGGGGCTGTGTGAGCTGAGAAGAGAGCAGTGACTAGCCCAAGGTCACCCAGCTAGCTTCCTGGAGGAGTGCAAAATGGAACCCTGTATTCCCGGATAAGAGTCCGGCTCCCTAACACTAGAAGTGCACCAGGGCTCCAGGGCAAAGCAGTCGCCATTTCTGGGCACCTGCAAGAGACCAGCTCTGTGTGGCAACTCGAGGGAGGCCTGTTGTGAGTGGCGCTAGCAAAGCCCCTTACTCCATAAAGCTCAAGACGTACCATGGGGTGCGGGTGGGGGCGTAAAGGAGGAAGCGTCAACTCTGGAGGGCGCAAGGATGCCCGAGGCAGTAGCAGACGCTTCGACATCCCGTCTTCAAAGAGCAAGAGGACCAGGCCCAGAGACGCCTGCAAAAATTGGCTAAGCCTGCAGTCCTGGTTCCTTTCAGCCGAACGTCTTCAAAGTCTGCGCCGTTCTCACTGTAGGGCACAGCAGCTGCCAGAGCCGGTGTGATCCCCTCAGCTTTTGGCAGCTCTCAACTTGAAATTCTAGCAAAAGGAATTTTTTCAAGTTGCTATTATTGCCTGTCACAGATTTATAAATATTGTGCGCGCTCTGTGTTGTGGCGAGGCTCTCTGGGGACGCCGGCGCGTGCCAAAAACATAACAGAATGAAAAAAAGGGGGAGGAGGAGAAACCGGTTCCTCGCCTTCAAATAAATGCTAATTTCCTTAACTGCGCCCGCGCAACGCTTTTAGCGAGCAGCTTCAGTGGCACGGAATATATATCAGAGGGGGGAAAAAGGCTGATTGTCTTTTCCAGCAGAATTCAGCTGCTACTTTCATTAAGCTTGTTTAATTAGATTCCAGATGCTAATTTGCAAGTTGGTACCAGAGGGTGCCGGACAGTTTGCCTTTGAATCATTTCCCTGTGATGTGATGGCCCCAAAGAACTCCGCTGCCGCTTCTGAGCGCAATCAAGATATTCTGACAATTAGCAGAGAAAAGAGCAGCTTTCATCAGAAAAGATATGTATTTTAATGACAAGGGCCCACAGAATTTTAAAGTTGTCTCCGGCAGGGATGTGGCGCGAATATTTGTAACATTCGCTATTTGTACAAATTCATATGAATTTGGATATTTGCGCGCAAGTCGAATGTTACAATATTCGTACATGGACGTTCATATGAACGGTTCGGAAATTCGTTAAGCTTGGAAGGCGGGAGAGCGGCGGCGCCAGTCACATCTGCAACGAATCTCGAGTGCATCCGATGTGGATTGAGAGGTGTCGCATTGGCTACTAAAAAGGATGCCTAGGTATCTCCTCCAGGCTGGAAGCCTCCAAAGGCTATTTGCAAGGAGCCGAGAGCAGGTGAAGGTTTTGCCTTCATCTTCTGCTGGAGACGAACGAACTGGTGAGCCACTGTATGAGGAGGAATGCTGGGCGAGATGGGTTCCTCTTATGTTATTCTTTTCTTAACCCAGTGCAGGGATGGAGAGAGCAGGACTTACCTCCATTTCAGGCTTGAATTTGTCTTCAAAGACCGCCATGGCTGCCAAGGAACCGGAACCTGAAACCAGCAGAAAAGCCGTCTGTTAGAACTTTAGCAAACACTTGCATCTTAAAGGACAGTGAGACAAAATGCCTGCCATTGGTTTGCTAAGCATCAGTGGTACAGTTTGGTCTAGCGGTTAGGAATCTGGACTCTTTATCTGGGAATAGCAGGTTTGATTCCACCCTCCTCCACAAAGCCAGCTGGGTGACCGTGGGCTAGTCACAGCTCTTTCAGCTCTCACAGCCCCACCTACCTCACAGGGTGTTCTGTTGTGGGAAGAAGAATAGAAACCTTTGTCAGCCGCTTTGAGGCCCCTTAATGGTGAGAACAGGAGGTTTGTCAGCCGCTTTAAGCCCCTTAAATGGGTGAGAAAAGCAGAGTAGAAGAGCCAACTCCTCTTCTACAGCTTGAAGGAGCCTCAAGAATCAAGCCGGTATTCCCAGATAAGAGTCCAGTTCTCTAACCACTAGACCAAGCTGGCTGGTCCAGAGTCCAGGGGCCAGCAAAGAAAATTCCCTCTTCAGTGACCCTGCGTGTTGGGCTTCTCTACTCCGGATGTCAGAACAAAATCATAATGAAATGCTGAAGGTTTCTGGAGGGCAAGGAAGATTTTCTGATCAAGACAAAATTCCTACCAGGTACACCGAACATCTAAGGTTCCTCCTCTGTCAATTTTTATTAAGATCGGCATGTTCAGGCCTGCCGTTCTATATGTAAGATGCATAAAGAGACTGGACGGAACTTGGGCTGCATCCAGACACGGGAATACTGCATATTCTAATGTGTAATCGGGGCGAGGGCATCACACCTGCGACCCAATACTTCGTAGCAGTGGTGCATTATGTCGCTGCTACTGCAGATTTACCCACGGTGGACTGATGAGCACTCGCTCCGCAATATCAGGTAAGTTCAAAGTTTCCAGCCAGTCCGTACAGGGTGGCAAGAACAGCAAATGAAAGCTAAGCCTGCAGCTTACCTCCCCTTGGCACAGCTGCTGGAGTGCAGACGGCCCACCAGGTAAACTGTGTATTTTGTCATAACTGCGGATTTAATCCGCCAGTCTGGACCCAGCCTTGGAGTGTATTTGCATTCCATTAGAGGAGCAAACCGTTTTAATTAACCAACTTGACGTCATTTGCCAGCAGGTGACAACGGGCACAAGAAATAGGGTGGCCTGTTCGTTCTTCCCCTTGGGGTCAGTTTATCACGGTAGGTCGTGTTTGGCTTTTCTGTTGCGTCCAGCTCAAATCACGTCGAGAGCAAATAAGTTGTTTCAGTCTCGTTCTCTCAAACACTTGCGTTTAAACTCACCACGCCCAACCATATTGGGGGAGAGGGGTACGCCAGAGCCAGACTTCCTCTTGCCCCAGAACAGGCCACGAGCCCTGGATGCCAGTGTCCCCAATACAGCCTATACAAGGAGGCATTCACAAGACCTCCGGCGAACACCTGCCTCGTTCCAAAATGGGCCCCGCGCCTCCTCCCCGCACAGGGACCTCACGGCAGCCCATTCGCCATCTATCTCGAGCTGTTCTACTTTTCGAGACGGGGTAAAGTTACGCCACGATTTTTTATGCCAATTAGGCGATTTTTTTGGCATTTATTACTTTTTAACTTGTTCTGCATACCGCTATCTATTTAGCTGGGTCACCCGGAAAGCCGGATTTGCCATTTAAAATGATTTGTGTACGTCGCTTGACCACCTCAACGTTTTAGTGGGAAGAAAAAGGGGGCGATTAAACAGTTTCAAATGAGGCGGCCTGCTGATTTTATCAAGTCTGCTGAATGCATAATGAAAAGGGGGAAGCTGACAGCCGCGCAGCTGCGAAAATACAGACTATCTTATCTGAACCATTTAAGGAGGTCCAATTATAGATCAAGTTTAAAGGGTAGAGGCAGCAGATTTGGAGGCACAAATCAATGAACATGGTAATCCCGGGGAATGTGACAGATTCTCCTGTTATGGAATATTGCTCTGGTTGAGGATCATTACCTTTACAGCACCAGATACATCACTTGTAAAGAGAGGGGCGCTTCGCTTAAAAGTGCCGCCTAGATCGCCGGGCAACAGCTATCCGTTTGAAGCCCAGGGTTGGACATGGCTCCATTTTTTCTTAAAACAAAGGTTTTAGTTGGATATTTATTTTTACTGAAACCAGTAAGGAGGAGGAATGGGCCCAAATATTTGTAACGTTCCTTATTTGTATGAATTCGGACATTTGTACACGAATCGAATGTTACGGCATTCATACATTAGCATTCGTATGAATATGAATGTTTCAGAACATTTGTACAAGAGTTGGCTTTTCTACCCTGCTTTTCTCACCCATTTAAGGGGGCTCAAAGTGGCTGACAAACCTTCCATTCTTCTCCCCACAACGGAACACCCTGTGAGGTAGGTGGGGCTGTGAGAGCTCAGAAGAGAGCAGTGACTAACTCTAGTGAACTATTAGTGAACTTCTGGTCAAAAGCACGTGCACTCGGAGTAGGCTGTTACACCTTTCAAGCGTGCCCTGCCTCACCAGAAGTTCACTAATTGTTGATTAGGTGCGGAGCCTGAAATTGTGCTCCACTCCTTAACCAATGTTACCTGACAGCTTACCTCAAGCAGCCGGGGCAGCGACCATCCGCACCTCTTCCGCTGCTCTGGGGTCATCTGAGGTGCCACACCTCAAATGACCATAGATGCAACTCCAGGTGCATAGAGCATCAGCATCAACAATGGCGCTGGTGCATGCATTGTCACGGAGGGCACTGCAGCCAAAATGCGGCATCCAGAGGACCGGCCCCGGGATTGTATAAGGGGGAGGGAACTGCCAACGTTGACTAATGCTCCAAGCGCGTTGGTTAATTGCGCCCCTTTCCTGTCCAGTGGACGGGAAGTGCGAAAACACCCCTGGAAAGCAGATGGGAAGATTGCAGGAGATTATGTCTCTTGGCGCACCATTTGACAGCCTTATGGGGTTCTTCTCCCTCCTTGGCTGCCCTAGAAGCCCTCGTTGCCCCAGAGGAACCATATTCTGTAGAGATGTGCACGAATTATTTTTGTTCAATTTGCATCGAATCGAACGCAAGGAAATTTGTATTTGTTAAAGATCCCCTTCGAATGTGGTAGCATTCGCATTCAGTGCAAACATTTGATACGAGTCGCATATAAATCCCCTGTGTAACGTCAAATGTACCCTGGATCCACTTTGAATCCGCTCTCAATCCACTTCGGATCCACTCTGGATCCGCTGCAGATGTGACCGGCGCTGCCGCTTTCCCAGCTCCCCGTTTCACGGATGTAACAAAGCTTTGTACGGATGCCCCAAAGTCTCCTATTCGAATGTGAATCTTCGAATGTGCCGACATTCAATTTGAATGTCTGAATTCACACGGATTTTGAAAGTTATGAATATTCCTGCGTACCCCAATTCGGATAGCTCAGCCAGCAACCCCATCTGCTGGTCTCCTCTCCTCGGCGCAGCCACCTGCGCTCCCCGCGTCGTGGAACCTGCCGCCACGCCTGCCCACCACGCCGGAGAGCGTGTGCCGCGGGAAGAGAGCAACGTTCCGACGCCTCTCATCCATCAGCGTCAGCAGAGCCTGACAGGGCACTTATTCACACGCGCTCATTGTTATTCAATTTGCCATTCCTTGAAGGGAGAAATCCAGCACTCTCCGCAGACCCATCGATCGGCATCATTTTTCACTCGGGTTCCCGGCTGAGGAGCGCCGGTCTCTTGGTGGCATCGCCGGTGCGGCAGACAGACATTGCCAATGCGAGAAGCGCTGATTTATGAATATAAAACAAGACCGGTGCCCAGAGATTGCGCTTGGCCACCAGAGACCAGCAGAACGCCTCTCGCCCCTTCCCAGGCCTGAACTACAGGCGTCAAGACTTTAATTTTATGCACGCATTTCATTATATAGCCGTGGCCAGAAGCTTTTCTAGACAAGTGAGCAATCAGATAATCTTGCACCGCTTGCTGAAAAACCACATTTGTCCTTTGTCAGCATAAACACTTTAATTTGATGTTTTCACTCCTGAGTAAGCGCCGAGTGGGCTTCAAAACCCCTTCCCGGGGAAGGACGGGGCCTTCTACCCAGACGCAAAAGCTGGATTCCCGGTTGCCTCTCCCAGATGCGAGCTCCAACGCCTGCCTCTTTCCGCCTTGCGCCGATCTTGCGACAAGGAAAAGGGAAACTGGCAAGGGTGCCAACCCTTCAGCTGAACATAGCAGTTAGAAGGGCTAAGGGAGCCCAAATGGCCGTTCTAAGAGCTGTGAAGGTATTCATGGGTATTCTGCTATCAGAGTCAATCACCACGAGTAGGGATGCGCATGTATATGATGGGTGGATTAAAAGGGAATTCAGGTCGGATTTGACGCCTTATGTTACCGGATACGTATTGGATACATTTTGTTCACATCAAAGCGCATGACAAACATGCTGTTCTTCACTCCCAAAACATAACCCTGTGAGGTGGGTTGGCTGTGAGAGCTCAGAAGAGAGCTGTGACTAGCCCAAGGCCACCCAGCTGGCTTCATGGGGGAGTGTGGAGTCAAACCCAGTATTCCCAGATAAGGGTCTGGCTCCCTGACCACTAGACCAGTTGTTTGAAACCACTGCACAAAACGGTGTCAAATGGCAGCTGGCAGGAGGCAGCCCTGAGTTTCCGCCCACTAAATCCCTCCATATATCCACATGCGAGACTGCAAGGTAATGTAAGCTTCGGTAGCTTAATAATTTATAAGTATGAGGGCCCATTTATAAATATTAATCCCAATTTCATCTTTTATGTTAATGCATACAAGAGCCTGGGTAGAATATTACATCATAAATCCTACAATCGCGCTCTTTCAAAAATAAGATTTTACGCACAGGATAAAGAATTCACTCCTTTGGCACCATCTATTGGTATAAAAGAGACCCCTTCCTGTCCACCTTAACACTTTCCCACGTTCCCAAACTTTCTGACTTTTCCATTGCTTTTGGGTGAAAAGCTGCAAAAATAAAAATAATAAGAGGCCTATGAATTTTCCAACCATTCCTTTTATGTAACCCAAAGAAAGCCTTTTATACAGCATATTTTATCCTTTTTTCCAGACCATTTTTAAAAGCTATCGATAGGAACAAACTCTGCCAGCTCTAAATTTAAGCAAATAATGACACTATTTATTTATTTATTATTTATATTTCTATCCCGCCCTATACCCGAAGGTCTCAGGGCAGGTAACAACCTTTAAAATCTAGCATGTCAAACAAAACTACATTAAAAGCATAAGACACTGGGATTTGCAAATTAGACAAGAAGAAGAGTTGGCTTTTATAATCCACTTTTCCCATTTAAGGGGACTCAAAGCAGCTGACAAACCTTCTGTTCCTCTCCCCACAACAGAACACCCTGTGAGGTAGGAGGGGTTGTGAGAGCTCAGAAGAGAGCTGTGACTAGTCCAAGGTCACCCAGCTGGCTTCAAGGAGGAGGGCGGAATCAGACCTGGTATTCCCAGATAAAAGTCCAGCTCCCTAACCACTAGACCAAACTGGCTTACTAAAAGAAAAAAAAAATCAGTCATTCCCAAAACAGACAATGAAGGAGAAACCTTCACTTCTGATAGGAAAGCCTCTTAAACCAACTTGCAGGTAACTTATTTTTGTATTATTTATTTATTTGCACTTTTATCCTGTCCTATACCCAAAGGCTTCAGGGCAGGCTAAAACAGTAAAAACAAATTAATTTTTTGATATTTTTGCCAACCAAAGGACAGCTCTGGGTACATACAAAGAACCCAACAGATGGCCTGCTTTTGTGTTATTTCCAGAAAGGTCGCTGGTGGCATTTCAGATACTTTTGTGTTTTGTTTTAGTGCTGTGATGAGGCAATGTTTGCAAGGGATCTGGTGCCACAAAACAAAACACCCATCACACTATGGAAGCTGAAATCTGGGAGCCAATTCTCTGGCAGGTCTGGACAGGCAGGCTGCTTGCAAAGCAATCTGCAAAGAAAATCAATTACCAAGCAGAGCAAAGAGACACCATTTTCAGTTTCTGTACCGGTGACTCCAGGACATAAACATTTCTGCAGTGTCCACTAGGGGGCGCCGCAACTAGCCCACGTGTCCAAGCGGGAAGAAAATCGCGACTCACCCATCGTGACGTAAGGCAGTTTGTCTGTCGATCCGTGGGGATAAATGCTGTACAGGTGAGGCCCCGTGATATCGACTCCACCTAGGACCAAAGCGGCGCCAATATACCCTTGATACCTGGGGGAGGAAAGGCCGTGAGAGCAAAGCAGAGAGCAGAAATTCCACTAGAAGCACAGAAACTGCATTTCTAAATGCTGCCCCTGATCCAGGGGTGTTCTTCCACTTAGCACTAGAGTATCCATTAAGGACCCATTAAGGGTCCTTAATGGGTACTCTAGTGCTAGCAGGAAAACACCCCATGCAGTGACAGCAACCAGCCTGGACGGCTTTAAGAAAGGGTCAGGGAATTTGTGGACAACAGGTGTATCAAAGGCTATAGGAATGGATACCTAGATTTACCAGTTTGGCCTAGCGGTTAGGGAGCCGGGCTCTTATCTGGGAAGACCTGGTTTGATTCCGCACTCCCCCACAAAACCAGCTGGGTGACCTTGGGCTAGTCACAGCTCTCTTCTGAGCTCTCACAGCCCCACCTACCTCACAGGGTGTTCCGTTGTGGGGAGAAGAATGGAAGGTTTGTCAGCCGCTTTGAGTCCCCTTAAATGGGTGAGAAAAGCGGGATAGAAAAGCCAACTCTTCTTCTTCTATACCCTCCAAGCTGAGGAGACAGGCAGGAGGCCTCTGAAGGCCACTTACAAGGAAAGAAGAGCAGGTGAAGGTTGTGCCTTTGTCTTCCGCTTGAGGTGTCCAGAAGCAATTGGGGGGGACCAGTTTGAGAAGGGATGCTGGACTAAGGCGGGCTGTGTCCTAATCCAGAAGAGCTTCTCCTAATTTGTGTGTGTGGGGTGTCTGTGTGTGTATCAACAGCTACAAGAATGGATACCCAGATTGGAGAGACAGGAAGTGAAGGTTTTGCCCTTCTCTTCTGCTTGAGATGCCCAAGGGCAACTGGTGGGCCACTGTGTGAGACAGGATGCTGGACTAGATGGGTTGTAGCCTGATCCAGCAGAGCTTCTCTTACATTCTTGTACAACAGGCATGCCTACTGGTGACCCCCCTCCCCCCCCCCCCGGGGCCACCACCGAGCAGCCATTACCTGAATAGCATTTGCTTCAGCATCCGGTTGGCGGTGACCACCCTCGGAAGCCTTCCGGTGGAGAGCGCGTGGAGTTCCATGTTGGAGGAAATCAGCTGCGTTGTCATTTCGGTGTCCGCGGCCGTCCCTGCTCCACAGCAGCTGAAAAGGCATCGCGCGGTCACTCGGCTTCTCAAACTATCATCTGGCTCTCCCAATATTCTTGGACTACAACCCCCAGCATTCCACTCTCAGGCAGAGTGCCTTGCCAGGGAGGGGGCCGGAAGCAGAACTGCTCTGCAATAAAAGCCTGCGTGCTTCCTCAACGGAGCTCGGTACAGATCCACAAGGAATAAATAATAGAAACAGGTTGGTGCCGTGCATACTTACTAGATGTTTGGAGAAATAAAGTGTATTTTGGAGCAGTTCTTGTCGGCAACCACCATCCCCTCGGTGGCTCTCGTATCTGCACCAAGCACAACGCCATCCTGGAGAAAGAGAAGAAGATGCTTCAGATGGGCAGAGATAGGAACACGTCCGCATGCGGACGTCTGTCCCGCCAGAAGCAGGGAGCGGGTGTGGATGGGATCGCAGCCCTGTTCCAGCCAAGCCTCTGAAATGGCCTCACCTTGAACACCACCCCAGCGATAGTGGTGCCGGTCTTGCGGGCCATAGGGAGCCGGAGGCCCTTCTTGGCTCCTTCTGCTTCCAGGAGAGCATTCCTGCAACGCAAGGGGAGAAGAAAGCGGAATATGAAATGACCGCCATCATGAGGTATGGGGCACCAACAGGTTTCAGCTACCCAAAAGGTCACCCACTCTCATCTACAAGTGACCCTGTTAAGGAAGGCAAAAGAAGAAGAGCTGGCTTTTCTGCCCTGCTTTTCTCACCCATTTAAGGGGACTCAAAGTGGCTGACAAACCTTCTGTTCTTCTCCCCACCACAGACACCCTGTGAGGTAGGTGGCGCTGTGAGAGCTCAGAAGAGAGCTGTGACTAGCCCAAGGTTACCCAGCTGGATTCATGGAGGAGGAGGAAGAAGAAGAGTTGGCTTTTCTACCCTGCTTTTCTCACCCACTTAAGGGGACTCAAAGCAGCTGACAAACCTTCTGTTCTTCTCCCCACAACAGATGCCCTGTGAGACAGGTGGGGCTGTGAGAGGTCGGAAGAGAGCTGTGACTAGCCCAAGGCCACCCAGCTGGCTTCATGGACGAAGAAGAGTTGGTTTTTCTATCCCACTTTTCTCACCCTTTTAAGGGAACTCAAAGAGACCCACAAACCTTTTGTTCATCTCTCTTAAGGGGACTCAAAGCTGCTGAGAAGCCTTCTGTTATCCTCCCCACCACAGACACCCTTTGAGATAGGTGGGGCTGTGAGAAGTCAGTAGACAGCTGTGACTAACCCAAGGCCACCCAGCTGGCTTCGTGCAGGAGGGCGGAATCAAACCCGGTATTCCCAGGTAAGAGTCCGGCTCCTTAACCAACAGACCGAACTTACCTGCACGGGGGGTGGGGGGAGCCCAGAGATGCCGGTCGAGGCCTCTTTACACGTGACAACCTATAGGATCGTATCCCAGGGGAGGGGGCGAAAGGGGAGGGGGCCCCAGGGCGGGGGCCCCCAGATCCACCCGGGGATGGGAAGCCAACCGGCCATTCCAAGTCGCTTTGGCTCTACTTTTAATAGAAAAGGGGGCAGGCGCAGAGAAGGCCCTGCACGGCCTCCTGAGTCATGGCCCCGCCGGCGGGAAGCCTGGAAGAGCGGCTCCTCCGCCGCTGCCCCTCCCTCCACCGATCCCCCTCCCCGATCTGCCCCTCCCCGCGTCCCTCCCCCGCCCCGCGGCGGCCCCTCACCGGGCGCAGTTGTGGAAGCTGAAGCCCCCGGAGGCCGGCGCGGCCTCCAGCACCGAGAGCGTCGCCATCTTGCCCAGGGAGGAAGTGGCTGCGAAACCGGAACAACGAGGGCGGCGGCGGCCTCGGCGCCCTTTCTCTTTCTCCTCCTCCTACTGGCTGCAAGGGCGGCAAGGGGCGGGGCGGGGGCGAGGCCGGCACGCCCCCTCGTGCCGTCGCCACGCCCACAACCGGAAAGGGAGGAGGAGGGAGAACAAGTCGCCGGGCCCCCGCGATCGCCCCGCCCCCTCGATGGCCCTGGCTCCTCCCTTTCCCTCGGCGCCGGGCGGGAAGGAGGCGGAGTTTGAGAGGAAGGCGACACGCCCACGTCCCCGTGGCCACGCCCCCTCGCCTTATCGCCACGCCCCCACCCCGGGCTTCTTAATGCTCTTTCTTTATTCAATTCGATTTAATTCGATTTAACTCCTTTCTCTCCCTTTCCCAGGCTCGGCAGGAGGCACCACCGATCGGCTTCCCAAACCCACCGGCCCCAGCCTCCTTGGCTAAGGTCACACCTACATTGTAATCCGGCTTCAATCCACTTTCAGAGTGGGGCAACACACTGGCTTTTGGATTTATCTCCCTCCGAAGATCCACGTTGTCTATGCAGTTTTCTAGGCAGCCATACAGAAGTGATTTGCCATTCCTACTTCTAGGGAGAGGCTGGGGATCAAACTGGGGATAATCTATCTACTTTCCAGGCAGCTTGCTGTACTACTGAGGTACAACCTCTCCCAGGCTCTGTGGGGCTTCTCTATGCAGCTTTCTAGGCAGCCATACAGAAGTGCTTTGCCATTCCCACTTCCCAGGCAGAGGCCTGGGATCTGCTTTACAGGCGTGGTGCTTTACCGCTGAGTTGCAGCCACTGCCAGCCTCCATGGGCCCCCTCCACGCAGTTTTCTTGGCAGAGGTGGTTTGCCACTGCCTCCTCCTGGTCTCCCACTTAGTGAGATGTTTAAGTTGGACAAACCTGGCCTGACTGCTCCATCTCATCAGGTTATGCATAATCTCTAAAGATCTGCCCTGAGTGACAGGCGCATCTTCAGGCAGAGTTTCCGAGCATAAATCTTGCATGGAGGCCCCTGGCTCGTGGCAGCCCGGAGTGCGCCATTGAAGCCTTGTCCCGAGGAAGGTCTACAAACAGATGGCCCCGAGCTGAGAAGCAGCGAGCAGGGAGCCAGTCCCTAATTGGCCGAATTAGACCTCCGGCGCGGGGGAAGCGGGCAGTGTGCACCCCACCCGGCCCTGCGCATGCAGCACCTTTGCGCTGACCTTTCCCCTCCTGTCGGGATTCGGCTCCTCTCAGGTGGCCAAAGGTGGGAACAATTTGCCGGCTCCCCGAGAAATCTATTAGAGGCGGCCGAGGGAATGTGGGAAGGATTTGCCCATCTTAAGCCCAAGGCAGATGAAGGGGGGGGGTCCTGTGGAGAAGGGGGGGACTGATAAGGGCAGAAGGAGAGACAGGTGAGAAGGGATCGTGTCTGCGAAAAGTGCAGGTGGTTTTTTAAAAACTCTGCTACGGTTTGTCCGGACAGAGAAGTGCCACCAACTCATATCTCCCTGTCAGGGAAAGGATCATGAAACCTGGAGACATACTGTTAGTGGGAAAACCTCAGGCGCAGGGCCTTGAAGGGTGTTGGCCCCAAAAGAAAAGCAGCGACAGCAGGGAGGGATGGTTTCCCTTGCCCAATTTCCCTTTCTTGGACAACTTGGCTGTGGGCACTTTGACCAACGACGGGGTCAAGGGGCTCCAACGCCAAAAGGGAGGTGTCCTTGCTTTCGAAGAGGACGACGGGCGTAAGGTTTGACCCAGGATCGAAAGGCAAACGCTGGGTTAAGTTTGGGCTTTTCAGATGATCGCAGGCTTCACACTGAAGGTAGAAAGACAGTGAGAGTGCCAGGCTCATGTCTTGTAGGTACCGGGTCTGAGTCCACACTCCTCCATGAAGCCAGCCGGGTGGCCTTGAGCTAGTCACAGCTCTCTTTCTGAGCTCTCACAGAAGAGAAGAACAAAATGTTTGTCAGCCAATTTGAGGCCCCATAAATGGGTGAGAAAAGTGGGGTAGAAAAGCCAAAACTACTTCCTCCTCCTCCTCCTCCAGGAAGCCAGCTGGCTGGGTGACCACAGCCAAGTGGACAGAAACCGGATTAAACCTTAGGTGTGACCTCAGCCAGTGGACCGAAGCTGGATTAAACTATAGGTGTGACCACAGCCAAGTGGACCGAAGCTGGATTATACCTTAGGTGTGACCACAGTCCAAGTAATAAGTGGTTTCCCCCACTGCCAGGCAGGTCGCCGGTGGCGGCAGGAACGGCCCCCGTCCTGTTCTGACTTCTGGTGACTTCCAGGGCTATTCAGATTCCCCAGGAAACGTCCCTGGAATTTGGCTATCCAAAGAGACCGCAGTCCGGAGGTCTCCTTAGCTCTCCCATCATTCTGGGCGTGGAGGGTCCTGCCTGCCATCTTTCCACCTCCCCAGTGCCAGAATTCTTAGAAATCACCTCCAACCTCTTGCATTTCCACAAGCCTGCTATTATTTTAAGAAACCCCTGGCCCCCACGCACATAATACCCATGCGCACACGCAAGCCTCTGTGCATTTCAGAAGGGCTGCTGCCGTTCCCTTCCTCCCCCCCCCCCCGAAACATACAAGTTCATCGGCGCACTGTTTGGATACAGCGTCAAGCTGAAATCTGCCTTGGGGCGATGGAGCACTTCAAAAAGAGCCACTGTGGCTAATGCAACTCCCTTCCTGCGCATTCAAGACACCGCGGATGGAGGAGGCCGGCCGGCCGGTGCCATTTTCCCAGGCCAATGCAGAGCCTGCCCAAACCCACAAGCTCTCCGCCCGCTCTTGCCTTTGCTCGCCAGGCCTGGGCGCTGCTTGGGGACGTCCAGGGTGACCCACGAGGAGGGAGACCGTGAGCGGGAGAGGGGGCAAACAGGCCACGATGGAATCCTGGGTTTAATAAGGGCCTCTCGGCTATCTGGGCCTGCAAACCTGGCACGAGGTTGTTACCTGCTAATTTGGCTGTTTAGCCCACAGGCAGGCAGGCAGCTTCCAACAGGAGAACCTAATTGCCAAAGCCTCTGTGCAGGAGAGGCTTAACACCCCGAAGGGCCTTAACACCCCCAAGCAACTTGTAGCAGTGCTGGGCGAGGTGTGGGAAAGTTGCCCTTTCATCCCCCAGAAAGTTCTGGCCATGCGCGACTCGGTTTCCCCCTCCGTGTCGGGAGAAAGTTTGCTTGTAGGAACTTCAGCCAGAGCGCAGCGTTTTGGAACAGGTCCCTCCGGAGACGCCAGAACCCCCTGGGATCCTAGGCGCAACTCGGAAGGGATCCCAGAGGTCATCTAGTCCAGCCCTCTGCGCTGCGCAGAGAAGAAGGTTAAACCTGGGCTGGGAAGAGGCTCAGCAATGCTTCCGGATTTCGTATCACTGCGGGGCTGCGTTCACACCAAAGTTTTAATCCGCATTCGGCTCACTTTCACAGAGAGAGAACGCATCAGCGAAGCATCAAGCTGTTTTCTTTCGGCACTGCTTAACCCAGAAGATCCACAATTAGGTTAGACGGAGTGGAAGGCGTTTTGCTGACGTGTTCTCTGACTCTGAAAGTGGACTGAGTCTGGATTAAAACTTATTTATTTATTTATTATTTGTATTTCTATCCCGCCCTATACCCAAAGGTCTGAAGGCAGGTAACAACATTTAAAATCAGATATATATTAAAACGGTAATGAGAGACAGTATATTCTCATTTAACCAAAGGCCAGGGCAAAGAGGTGCATCTTCACTGCCTTCCTAAACAAATACGGTTAGAAAACCTGACACATCTCAAGGAAGAGACTGTTCCATAGCCTAGGGGCCACCACTGAGAAGGCCCTCTCCGGGGTGCCCACCCCTTTTACTACTGAGGTTGGTGGGACAACCAGGAGGGCCTCCCCTGCAGATCTTAGGGCAGGGGCAGGTTGATATGGGAGAAGGTGTTCCTATAGATATTTGGAGCCCAAGTCATTTAGGGCCTTATAGGTTAAAGTTAACACCTTGAATTGGGCTCGGTAGCAAATCGGCGGCCAATGCAGTTCTTTTAAGACCAGCGTGATGTGCATCCAGCCAGCTGTCCTGGTCAGCAGTCTAGGGGCTGCATTCTGCACTAGCTGCAGCTTCTGAACCGTCTTCAAGGGCAGCCCCATGTAGAGTGCACTACAGTAGTCCAGTCTGGAGGTTACCAGAGCATGGATAACTGTGGCCAAGTCGTCTCTGCCCAAAAAGGGCTTCAACTGGCACACTGTTGGGAATAGGCACGCTTGGTGCGAACACAGTCTGGGTTTTCCTTAGGGTGCCCTTTGGTGGAACAGAATGATCAGGTCGAGAAGTCATGCTGCAGTGACCCCTGAATAATCCATGGCATCTGGAGGGCAAGGGGCAACCCAGAGCAGAAAGCAAGTCCCTGATGTGCTCATGAATTCAAAAACATGGAAATCTCCCCCTTGGGTGTCTGTTGTGGGGAGAACAGAAGATTTGTCCCCTTAAATGGGTGAGAAAAGTGGTCTAGAAAAGCCAACTCTTCTTCTTCCTCCATGAAGCCAGCTGGGTGGCCCTGGGCGAGTCCCAGCTCTCTTTTGGAACTCTCCCACCCCAGCCCACCTCACCTCACCTCACAGGGTGTCTGTTGTGGGGAGAAGAACAGAAACTTTGTCAGCTGCTTTGAGTCCTCTTAAATGGGTGAGAAAAGCATCTTCTTTCCCACTTCCACAAAATATCCTTTCTGAGACTGTTCCATCGGAACTGTGCCCGCCCTCTGCCCCGTGGCATCCATCACAGCCTGGGCAAGTGTCCCAAACAGAGGGCAGGGGGGACTCTCCTTCATACTTTCCCTGCCTGGGCTCTCCTGGGCGTCTCTTCCTGCCATAAGGTAGCAAAAAGGCTGCAGACTCACGGATGCCAGGTGCTGCTGTATTCCTGGGAATTTTCTTTCCTTCTCTCTGTCTCTCTCCCTCTCTTCGCCATCCTGCGTTCCCCACCCCTCATCTCCGCTTGATGAAGGTAAAACACCAGTCTCCCGGGTGACATTCCGGGCATCAGAATTGGCTTGGCATCCAAACAGCACAGCAGTTGGCGCTTTGGTGCCCTGGGAGGAAAGAGAACAGCAGGTTTTAGCTTGAAGGGACAACAGCTTTATTTCCCACTTGGTCTTTGACAACCAAGCAGATGTCCTACAATTATTATTTTACTTTCTAGTAATGGTCTTGTCTCCCTGGGTATCATCCCAGGTATGTGGCCCCTGTCTCTCTTCCAGATGTGCAGGTAACACTGGCATAGGCGGAGGGGAACCGGCTTAGCAAGCTCTCTAGCGCCACCTCCAGGCCTCCGGGTCTTGCAGCCTGGTTCCAAAGTTTTTTGATATAGCGGGTAAGTGGATGGGTGGGTTTAGATTCAGGCTGCCTCCAGATGGGGGCCTGGTGTCGCACTTGGGGGGTCACATCTAAGGTTTAATCCAGCTTCAATCTGCCTTCAGAGCAAGAGAACACTTCAGCAAAGTGACCAGTGATTTTCCTTCCACCTTATCTATCCCAAAGGTAGATTTCCTGCGTTGTTTAACACCGAAAGAAAACAGCTTGTCACTTTGGTGACATATTCTCTCACTGGCTAGGGTCACACCTAAGGTTTAATCCAGCTTCAGTCCACCTTCAGAGCAGGAAAACGCATCAGCAAAGCGGCCAGTAATTTCCTTTCCATGTTATCTATCCCAAAGGTGAATTTTCTGAGTTATTTAACACTGAAAGAAAACAGCTTGTCCCTTTGCTGATGTCTTCTCTAATTCTGAAAGTGGAGTGAAGACGGATTAAGCCTTAAGTGTGACCACAGGTGGCTGTAAAAGCGGAGTCTTGGTGGGGTTCCTGCAGATATGCATGGCAACTGTTCCATTCCTCTCTTCCAGAAACCAGATCCTACAAAGATGAAGACTGTAGCTCTATCCAAAAGCACAGGTTCACAGAAGAACCAGGGAACATGGCGTAGTGACCCCAAAACGGCAGCGAGTGATGGTCCACCCTATAGCAGCCTTCCCTTATTGGTGCTAAACTCCCTTCCATCTGGACAGGGCCTCAGACCTAAGGGTATGTGTGAATGCAGTTTTCAAAAATCAGCATTCTTGCGGATAAAGAAAATGGATATCTGGCCATTCGAACCAATACGAATATATTTGAATCTATTTGTACAAAATGTTCTATACTTATCCAATGATGTGAATCTTCTATGCATTTGTAAGCTGCCCGTTTCCACCCCGCATGGATCCTGTTTAGGAAAGACTGGCGAGGGAATCAATATTTATCCGTGAAATGATTGTAAATAGGATGTGCTGTAAGGAAGGACCAGGAGATATTGTGACCCAAGGTGCAAACTTGCAAAGTTTCTGCTTGGGGACAGAGCCCAGGTGTGCCTCCTAAACTCATATATTCCTCCCCTGTCTTGATTGACTGGGAAGAAGGTGCTGCCATCTGGTGGCAGGCTGGTCATGCCTGGAAAAAGGAAAAAATTATCTTGGAGGGACATAAGAATCCCAGAGGAGCCCTGCTGGATCAGGCCACAGCCCATCTAGTCCATAAGAACCTAAGAGGAGCCCTGCTGGATCAGGCCACAGCCCATCTAGTCCATAAGAACCTAAGAGGAGCCCTGCTGGATCAGGCAACAGCCCATCTAGTCCATAAGAACCTCAGAGGAGCCCTGCTGGATCAGGCCACAGCCCATCCCGTCCATAAGAACATAAGACGAGTCCTGCTGGATCAGGCTACAGCCCATCTAGTCCGTAAGAACCTCAGAGGAGCCCTGCTGGATCAGGCCACAGCCCATCCAGTCCATAAGAACCTCAGAGGAGCCCTGCTGGATCAGGCCACAGCCCATCTAGTTCATAAGAACCTCAGAGGAGCCCTGCTGGATCAGGCCACAGCCCATCCAGTCCATAAGAACCTAAGAGGAGTCCTGCTGGATCAGGCCACGGCCCATCTAGTCCATAAGAACCTGAGAGGAGCCCTGCTGGATCAGGCCACAGCCCTTCCAGTCCATAAGAACATAAGAGGAGTCCTGCTGGATCAGGCCACAGCCCATCTAGTCCTTAAGAACCTCAGAGGAGCCCTGCTGGATCAGGCCACAGCCCATCCAGTCCATAAGAACCTCAGAGGAGCCCTGCTGGATCAGGCCACAGCCCATCTAGTTCATAAGAACCTCAGAGGAGCCCTGCTGGATCAGGCCACAGCCCATCCAGTCCATAAGAACATAAGAGGAGTCCTGCTGGATCAGGCCACGGCCCATCTAGTCCATAAGAACCTCAGAGGAGCCCTGCTGGATCAGGCCACAGCCCATCCAGTCCATAAGAACATAAGAGGAGTCCTGCTGGATCAGGCCACAGCCCATCTAGTCCTTAAGTACCTCAGAGGAGCCCTGCTGGATCAGGCCACAGCCCATCTAGTTCATAAGAACCTAAGAGGAGCCCTGCTGGATCAGGCCACAGCCCATCTAGTCCATAGGAACCTAAGGCCCTGCTGGATCTAGTCCAGCATCCCATCTCACACAGTGGCCCACCTGTTGCCTATGGGCATCTCAAGCAGAGACAAGGGCAAACCTTCTCCTGCTCTCAAATACCAGTAAATGGCCTTAGGGCCCTCCTGCTTGTCCCCCCAGCCCGGAAGATGTACTGAGGCGTCCACCATGCATGTGCAGAGACCGAGACACGAAACAGGATGCTCAGATGAGCTTTTAATGGGTGCAGACATCACGGCTGTTGTGCTGTCTAGCTTGGAGGCACACAAAAAATGCCCTTCTGGGAAAATGCTTACAGTCGAGACGGCACAAAGGAAAAGCATTTAAGATGGGGGCAACCAAACTTTTATCTCACGAGCACATTATACACCCAGGGGAAACGTGGCCACAGCCCGGCCGATGGGTCTCCATGCTTTTTCTTGTGCCTGTGAAAAACTCCTTGGTTACTTAGGTTTGTTAAGAAAGATGGCAGGAACTATTTGGCCGTACCCAGATCTGCCCCCCCCCCCCAATACCTCTGGCAGAGCCCCCTCCCTCAACAGCCTCTCCCCCACCCAGGAAAACTTGGCCGTATCAACAGCTGGTGTCTTGCTGCGTGGGGACATAAAGGCGTCTGTTCCGGCAGACAATATACTTGTCACGGGGAAACATAAAACTGGAAAATAATAGAAGAGCCTCTGAGCTCTGGTCTTTTCAGGCAGGACAATGGACGAAGCCTGGAAGGGAAAGATTAAACTCTGTGCGTTCGATTGCGCTCGTTATGCGCTCCTGGCAAGGGTGGCTGGCTCGTCTCCGGCTTTTTTGCTTTTTGTCTTTTTCCCTTTTGCAGAAAAATAAAACTCTCCACGGAGCCCCTGGCTTGGATAGCTCAGAGAGGCAGGGAGAGAGAAAGCAAGAAAGGTCAGATCCAGACAGAAATCCTTGGCGCTCATTTGGCGCATGGGGCGGTTTCACATTCCCCTTCCTGTCCTGCGGATGGGAAAAGAGCACAATCGACTTAAATGCAAATTAAATATAAAAAAATAATTCGTGCCCATTCCTACTAACTTGGACTGGTGATCACTCTTGCGATTGCCAGTCGACGTTCGCCTACCGCCCTCCCCTGGGATTGAACTCTTACCCTATTTTCAAAATCGCCAGCCGGCCCTCTTCTGGGCGCCACCATCTTGTGTGCGGTGCCCTCCGTGACTGCATGCGTCGCAGCCATTGCTAGGATGGCACCTCAGACGACCATAGATGTTACTGCGTGTGTGCAGAACATCAGCGTCACCAGGGTGACGGTGCTGATGCACACACAGTCACAGGGGTGCGCAGTCAAAATGGTGGTGCCCAGAGCAGGACCGGCCCCCGGATCAAATCAGGTAAGTTATCGATCGGGGTGGGGGGGGGGGAGAGAGAGAGAGAACGGCCAAAGTTGACTAGCTCTCCAAGTGCGAGAACTAGTCAATGTGGGTTCATCACGCTCCTTTCACGTCTAGCAGACAGGAAGGGAAGTGTGAAAACACCCGAGGTGAAGGTTTTGTCCTTGTCTTTGGCTTAAGATGCCCATAAGCAACTGGTGGACCACTATGTGTGATGGGATGCTGGACTAGATGGGTTGTGGCCTGACCCACCAGGGCTCTTCTTAGGTTCTTGTGGACTAGATGGGTTGTGGCCTGACCCACCAGGGCTCTTCTTAGGTTCTTATGGACCAGATGGGCCATGGCCTGGTCCAGCAGGGCTCCTCTTAGGTTCTTATGGACTGGATGGGCTGTGGCCTGATCCAGCAGGACTCCTCTTAGGTTCTTATGGACCAGATGGGCCATGGCCTGGTCCAACAGGGCTCCTCTTAGGTTCTTATGGACTGGATGGGCTGTGGCCTGATCCAGCAGGACTCCTCTTAGGTTCTTATGGACCAGATGGGCCATGGCCTGGTCCAACAGGGCTCCTCTTAGGTTATTATGGACTGGATGGGCTGTGGCCTGATCCAGCAGGACTCCTCTTAGGTTCTTATGGACCAGATGGGCCATGGCCTGGTCCAACAGGGCTCCTCTTAGGTTCTTATGGACTGGATGGGCTGTGGCCTGATCCAGCAGGACTCCTCTTAGGTTCTTATGGACCAGATGGGCCATGGCCTGGTCCAGCAGGGCTCCTCTTAGGTTCTTATAGACTGGATGGGCTGTGGCCTGATTCAGCAGGACTCCTCTTAGGTTCTTATGGACCAGATGGGCCATGGCCTCGTCCAACAGGGCTCCTCTTAGGTTCTTATGGACTAGATGGGTTGTGGCCTGATGCAGCAGGACTCCTCTTAGGTTCTTATGGACCAGATGGGCCATGGCCTCGTCCAACAGGGCTCCTCTTAGGTTCTTATGGACTAGATGGGTTGTGGCCTGATGCAGCAAGGTGATGGATGGGCAGGAGAGTCCCCTTAAGGGCGAGAATAGTGAGGAAGAAAAACCAAGTCTTCTCCTTCGTCATTTAACCATAGGAAGAAATTGCCCCCAATGTTCAAGATGCCCCAATTTCTCTCCCTGCCTGCATCGTTTTCCCCTCTTGGCCTCATGGGAAAGCTGCTTCTCCTTGGCCCAGGAGATATTTCGGCGGACTTGATTTCCTCCGGCTCACAAGTTTGCTCTTCCTTGCAAGAAACCGGAGCGATCCTAGAATGTGTGTTGGGGAAACAAGGAATCAGGCTGTGCGGTCATGTTTCCCCATCTGTGTGCCATTGTCTGATTCACAGAGCTCTCACATGGTAATGGATGTGCGCTGATGCGCCGCTGTTGGCAAGAGAGGAAAGGCCAGCGGAGGGTCAGGGAAGGTGCTGAGTCACTTCCTTACTGCCTTTTATTTACTCACCTCCCTTTCTGTTTTCCTAGCCGGATGGTCCTCCGCCGTGTCCTCCGTCGACTAGAAGCACAGAGCACGGCTCCCTCGCTCGGATCCGTGCCTGCGGACTTTTCTTCGCCAACGTGTGCAGTGCGTGATCGCCAGGGCTGTGTAAACTCATCGGTGTGTGAACTGCTGCCTGTTGCCACTGAGAGGTGGACGGAAAAAGCCCCTTCTGCCACGCCTCTGGGGCTGCGTCCACACCTAAGTTTTAATCCAGTGTCAGTCCACTTTCACAGCCAGAGAACGCATCAGGGAAAGTGTCGGAAATGTTTTCTTTCAAAATTATCTAGCTCAGAAAATCCACCCTTGGCCTAGTCACTTCCCTATAGGTTCACTCACTCTGAAAGTGGACTCAAACCGAATTAAGACTTGGGTGTGAACAAAGCTTTGATGATCCCAAACTGCAAATGCTCCTGTCTGCATTTAATTTCTGGCATTTGATGGTGTCATTGTGGGAGAGCAAATGGCTGACCCTCCCTCCAGGAATTGGTGATCCCAAGCCTGGGAATAATTCGTTTTACTCCATGTAGTAGTAGTAGTAGTAGTAGCAGCAGCAGCAGCAGCAGCAGCAGTAGTAATCATCTCCCTGACTGGTGCCATCTTGTCATTCATGTGGGGCTTAACTACTCCAGTGATGTTAGAAGAAGAGGAAGAGTTAGCTTTTCTACTCAACTTTTCTCACCCTTTTAAGGGCACTCAAAGCTGCTGACAAACCTTCTGTTCTTCTCCCCAACACAGACACCCTGTGAGGTAGAGATGGGACTGTGAGAGCTCAGAAGAGAGCTGTGACTAGCACAAGGCCACCCAGCAGGCTTCATGGAGGAAGAAGAGTTGGCTTTTCTGCCCTGCTTTTCTCACCCTTTAAAGGGACTCAAGGCTGCTGACATACCTGCTGTTCTTCTCCCCACCACAGACACCCTGGGAGGCAGGTGGGGCTGTGAGAGCTCAGAAGAGACCTGTGACTAGCCCAGGGTCACCCAGATGGCTTCATGGAGGAGGGCGGAATCAAACCCAGTATTCCCAGACAAGAGTCCGGCTCCCTGACCACTAAACCAAACTGGCTCTCCTAAGGTCCAGGGTCACGCCCTGTTGCTGAAGTGCTGGGTTGGATGGGCCTGGCACTGATCCAGCATCTTTGCCCCCTTTCTCCCAGTATTCCCTTGTTGGATACTCTGGGTCAAAGCGGGGAAAGGTGGCCCATAGATCACCTTTCCCTCCTCGGCTGCAGTGCCATTCTCCTCCAAATGCTGGGATCCCATCGGCCGTCCTGTTTGCTTCCGTGCAGGCGGATCGTTCCCTCCTGAGACCGATCCCCAGTCCTGCCACTGACGGCTGAAGAGGCCAGTGTCTCAGGGAGGGCAGACGGCCCGGAGATGTTTTTCCCACTCTCTTGTTCTGGAGATTTATGGCCACTTTGCAGAGAAGTTGGAACCCGCCATTGTCTCTGCTCCGGGACGGAGGCCCAAGAGCACAAAAGGGACGCGAGTTGCCCATGAATCCCGGCAGCCGTGCAAACATCTCCCCTCCCCACCCCAAACCCAGTGAGGGGTGTTGCTGTCGCTTCCCCGAAATGGGAGCATCTCCCTTCCGAAGGGAAGAATGCAGAGCGGGCGGGAGAACGCACACCGTCTCTGACACGCATCCCATCAACTGCTTCCCCGCCCTGTGGCCTGCCTGGGAATAAGTCAACCACGGCAGCCGGGGCCATTTGTGGGGGGCACAGAGCTGGCTGGAAATGCCCACTTTGCTCCCTTTTTTAAAAGCAGGGGGTCTTCGCCAAGCCCCAAGGGCCAGAACGGACTCTTTTGCTCATTGTCACCGGCATGCGTGCGCAACAGCGCCGAACAGCGTTCTTGACAACCCAGATTCTTGGCTCAACTCTTCCAGAATGTTCTCTGAGACATCTTGGGGGGGGGCAGACAGTGAAGGATGGTCCCTCCCCTGCCCTCCTCCTGGATCTGTTCTCAGTGCCCTTTAGCGTGAGGGACACTGACATTTCAAGTCCAGGAGCAGCTCATGTGGGTTGAATCCTGCAAGCCCTTTGGATGAGTTCTGGAAACTGGAGGGGGGATCCCGGGGTGGGGGGGAGGGGGGAGCGACCGCCTGCCAGCTCCATTTCACCATGAAGGCTGCAACTCCAAACAAAAGGCTTTGGCCTCTATCCTGGACGCAGTTAAAAGCTCGGAAAGATAGGGAGATTCCATCCACATCTACAGGCAGTTGCTAGACTGGGGGCTGGGGGCGTAGTTCTGTCTTAATGCAGAATATTAGCTCTGCCTCTTCCTGGAAACACCCCCCCCACACACACACACACATGTTTAGGAAAGCAACACTCAGCGGTAGGGCAAAAATCAGGTGGTCACCGGTTCAATCCCCAGCTCCTCCTGGGAAGCAGGAATGGCAAACCACTTCTGTATCCCTGCCAAGAAAACTGCGTGGTGGAGCCTAGGTGGTGGTGAACGCGGCTCAGTGATAGAGCAAAGTGCCTGGAAAGCAGAGGCTCACCGGTTCAATCCCCAGCCCCTCCAGAGAAGGAGATAATGGCAAACCACTTCTGTATCCCTGCCAAGGAAACTGCACAGAGATGTCTGTGGAGTGTGGGAGTGGCTGTAGCTCAGCAGTGGAGGAAACTGCCTGGAAAGCAGAGGGTCGTCGGTTCAACCCCCAGCTTTTTTCGTTCTTGGAAGTACCCCAATGGCAAACCACTTCTGAATTACTGCCAAGAAAACCGGTCCACGCAGCCAACCAGGAGTCGGCCAGGTACTCAGCAGCCAACATTCAATGAGTTAAAGGGAGCCCCCCCAAGAGAGGACAAGTCTGACCCGGCTTTTAAGGACCTGAACCATCAACCTCCGCTCTTGCGCTCTTCCAGGTTCTGGTGAAGTCCGGCTCATCTGTCCACTTTTTCTAGAGAAAGACGCAAAGATCGGACCAGGGACTTCCCGGACGCTAGCCACATTCACCCATCCTTATTGCCACCTGGCTTTCAGTGAAAGTCCCCAGACTGGCCTTTAGCTGGGACCTGGCTTTCCCCCCATTCAGACTATGGGATGGAGACTAAGAAGGAGCAGGTGTTGGAGGAGAAACCTAGATGACCTGTTTGACCCACACCGTGGCGGGAAGCCTGCACGACCTGTTTGACTCACAGCCTGCAGAAAAGAAGAGGCTGGGCAAGAAGCTCTCCTGCTGCCCTCCTTTAGAATAAGTGGGCAGGGGGCTTCTCTCTCCGTCTCTCTGTGTGTCGGGCGGTGGGGGCTTCAAGCTGAGTCCCCAGGGGGGCGAAGTGGCCTCTTTTCACCCTGGCCGCTGACTCACTCGCTCAGCTGCCCCTCCTCTTCGCCCCCCTCTTGGGCCCTTGCCCGGAGGGAGGGAGGGAGGGGGGCTCCTTTGTGCCCAGCCCGCGTTGGCCGCCTGGCTCATCTTGGGGCACTTTGCCTGGGAGCGAAGGCGAGGGCGCGCTGGCAAGCAGGGCGGACGCGCGCGCCTCTCCGGCGGTGGCGCCCCGGGGTGCTGTTGCGCGCGCCTTCCCGGCGCCTCTGGGCTGGCCAGGCGCGTGCCCGCCGCCACCTCTTCGAGCCCCGGCCGCGGGGAGCCTCGTCTCGGGGCGCCCAGCCATGCGGGTGCCAACGCAGAGCCGTGTCTCCCGACGCCGACGCCCGGTGCCCGCCGCAGGTGAGACTTTGGAGACGGTGCGCACCGCGCCCTGGGCGCATTCGCCTCTTTCGCTCGGCTCCAGACGTGCAGCCGGCAGGGCGGCTGCGGGGGGGGGGGGATCTCTTGCAGAAGGAACTGCGGGGGCGGGAAATGCGAGCAAGGGAGCCGAGTACCCCCCTCCCCCTTTATGGTCTCTTTGCCCCCGACTCTCTCTTTTCCTCCCTCTCCACTCTGGGCAAACTTGACGCCCGGTTTCCAAGCGCGCAGCATCCATCCGCTCAGGCAGCTTTGCTTGCCGCGATCGGCCAAAGGGCTGCCAGCCAGGTTGAGGCACGCAGCCTAGTTGGTGTGGGCCCCTTCAAAAGGGCAGGGGACGGGGAACGCCGTGCCAATTGAGGCAGCAAGCAGAAGGGGTGGGGCGCAGTCCCAAACAAACAGCAGGCTCCCCTTGGCCTCTTATCTCGCCTCCCCATCCAGACAAAACGCCAGCCATGTCCGGTGGTCCTTTGGCAAAGGGATAATATTTGCACGTTGATGCTGGGGCCATATAGTAGCACCGTTTTATTTATTTATTTATTTATTTATTTATTTCCTGCCCCATATCCTAAGTTTGGTCTAGTGGGTAGGCAGCTAGACTCTTATCTGGGAATCCTGGGTTTGATGCTGCGCTCCGGCACGAAGCCATATGGACGCGTACGGATCGGTATTATCAGATACGCGTCCGTATGAATCAGATATTCAAGCAAATACGTATAGAAATGCATTTGTATCGGATCAAATTGCACGCTTGTATGATTCAAAAAGGCCACGTGATACTGCCCAGGGATGCCCTCCATCCGCCCAGGGCAAAGTTATAGGGCGGGTTATGGTGCCAAAATGCCCCCACCCGGTGGACCCATTAAAAGCCGTCCACCTCTGGACTCCTGACCGCGTACTGGACCACGCCCTGGTTCGCGGCAGCCTCATCAGGTAAGTGTGAAAAGGCCCCAAGATTTTCCCATGATCCCCCGGGGGATTTCAGTTCTGCTAAAGGTGTCCCTTTCTTTGGCAGAGAGTCTGGTCGCCTGCACACTCGCCGGCATGATCTTCAAACGCCGGACGTGGGATTTTCTGCTCCTTGGCTTTTTGGTAAACGATGCTCGCTTTGGGAAAGTTTGAGGAAGGAGCGCTTTCGTTAGTGATCTTCCTCTTAGGTTGTGGGGCTACCACTGAGAAGGCTCCCGGGGACAGGTCTAGCTGGGACAGTGGGGACAGCAAAAAGACTTCCCATCCCCTCAGAAAGGAAGAAACACCACGCAACTTGTTAGATTTAAACTATCAGAAGAGCCCAGAGAGCACTGAGAAAGAGTTAGATGCATTTGTGGAGGACAGGTGTGTCAATGGCTACTGGAATGGATGCTCAGGTAACCTGTCCCTTCAGGTTGGAGGGACAGGCAGGAGGCCTCCCAAGGCAGAGCAGGTGAGGGTTTTGCCCTTGTCTTCTGCTTGAGATGCCCAGAAGACATTGGTGGGCCACTGTGTCAAATGGGATGCTTGACTAGATGGGCTGTGGCCTAATCCAGCAGGGCCCCTCTTAGGTTCTTATGGGCTACTTGGGCTTGGCCTGATCCATCAGGGTTCCTCTGAGGTTCTTATGGATCGGATGGGCTGTGGCCTGATCCAGCAGGGCTCCTCTGAGGTTCTTATGGACTAGATGAGGTGTGGCCTGATCCAGCAGGGCTCCTCTGAGGTTCTTCTGGACTAGATGGGCTGTGGCCTGATCCAGCAGGGCTCCTCTGAGGTTCTTATGGACCAGACGGGCTGTGGCCTGATCCAGCAGGGCTCCTCTGAGGTTCTTATGGGCTAGATGGACTGTGGCCCGATCCACCAGGGCTCTTCTGAGGTTCTTATGGACTGGATGGGCTGTGGCCTGATCCAGCAGGGCTCCTCTGAGGTTCTTATGGACTAGATGGTCTATGGCCTGATCCAGCAGGGCTCCCTTACTGTACAGAAAATGAGGGGGGCCCTAATCGTTATGGGGTGGTGGCTGCTAATTGAGAAATGCCCCGGGGGGTGGGGAGGCTTCCTCATCTCCAAATTCAGCCATTGAATTTCATTTTCAGACCAGCTTTCTCTCAAGGAGCGCACTGGGTTTTGCAATCCCTGCCGAAAATCGTACAGCAAAAGGTCAGTGCCCTAATAATTTCTTTCGGGCATTTACTGGGGGCTAGAATGGGCAGCGACAGCGGAACCCACCTGGTTGGGCTCACCTTGCGCTCGTCTCTCCTACCCGACATAAATATATTTCCACGCTTGGAGGGGGGATCTCCATTGTGGCTGCCAGGCTTCCTTTTCAGGCCAGTATCTTAGAGATGTGCATGAATATTTGTGAACCGGCTAGGTGGGAAAGTGGCTGCGCCAGTCACATCCAGCATACATTCGACATGGATTGAGAGCGGATTCAAAGTGGATTGAGAGCGGATATGTGATGGGATACATATCAGACACTCGTAGGAATACCACATTCAAAGGGGATCTATTGAAACAAATACAAATTTTCTTACATTCAGTTCAATACGCATCAAATGCACATTCCTACAGTATATTCTGATATTATTTGTTTCTTATTTATTTAAAACATTTATATACTGCTTCCATGCCTGAGGTGAGCAGTTAATTTAGAAGTTACAAACACGAGCTATTATTGCTGCGTTGATATTCTTATTCCTGTTATTTTTATATCATAATCCTATTGCTATCATTAATTACCTTTCGGGGAAAAAAAACCCTTTCTCTAAAAGCAACAAGCTTCTTATGAAAATTAATGGCTCCCATTTCCCTTGGGGGGAGCAGCTCAGGTGTGAACAATTTGTCCACAGTGTTATTCGCCTGCAGGAACAGTTAGGTCTCCACATGGGTACAGAGGAGGTCACCACTGAGAAGGCCAATGCCTGTAGTGCCAGGGGACCTTCTCAGGGGAAAGAGTTCCATAAGTAAGGAGCCACCACCAAAGAGGCCCAGCGCCCGGTTGCAAGTTGCTGCCCTCTGTTAGAAGGTCCACTGATCATGGCTGTAGGGTCCGGCCTGGAGGGGCAGAACAAGCAATGTTAATATCACACACGCTTTTCCCACCCATTCTGCTGGATAACAGGCCCCAGCTCTGACCCCCACCCCCTTAGGTTTCCGCCTCGCAGGCCTCAGGCTGACCACACACACAGGTCAAGCAAAGGCAGCCTTGGCTGGGGCAGAGAAACCGGCTAATGGATGCGCCAGCAGTTTTGCCGACCCCTTCAGCTCCCTGGTTCCTTCTCCAGGTGTCCTCGCTGTCCCTCTGGTCCTTGAGATGGCGGGAGATGTTTACGAATACGTGGACGCCCCTCTGGACTGGTGGCACGCGAGGGAATACTGCCAGAGGCGCTTTGCCCAGCTTCCCCCGGAGACCCAGGAGGTCACACTGGCACCTCTGGGCAAAGAGCTGAAGTCCCATCGGGTGCAGAGTGCCATCTGGTTGGGCGATGGAGACGCCTTCCTGCGGAGACCGAAGCAGAGGCGTGAGTAGCCGTGTGCTGCGTGTTGCGCGGAAGTTGTATTAGGACAGAACAGGATGGAGCCTGGGTGAAACCAAGGCCCTCCCTGGTGCAAAGAATGTATGTGGCTTCTCCCTGGGCCCGATGGGAGCTGGAGTCCAAAATGACACTGCTAGCTGGGGTGGATGGGAGTCAGATTCCAAAATGGCCATTTGGGGATGGGGTCCAAGTCAGTTCAAGATGGTGGTGCTGAGGGTTAATGGGAATCGGAATCCAAAATGGCCCCACTGGCTTGATACAATGGGTGTTGGTGTTCAAGATGGCGGTGCTGACCAGGGCTAGTGGGAATCAGAGTCCAAAATGGGCTCACTGGCTTGATCCGATGATTGTTGGTGTTGAAGATGGTGGTGCTGACCAGGGCTAATGGAAATCAGAGTCCAAAATGGCATCACTGGCTTGATCCAATAGGCGTTGGTGTTCAAGATGGCGGTGCTGACCAGGGCCAATGGGAATTGGAGTCCAAAATGGGCTCACTGGCTTGATCCAGTGGGCGTTGGTGTTCAAGACGGTGGTGCTGACCAGGGCTAATGGGAATCCGAGTCCATAATGGCCTCTTTAACTAACTTCGTTAGGGCACTTATCTTGCTCCATATGTCTCCCTGTTTCTGCTGCCTTTGGTAGGAATTCACTCGATGCCAGCGCTCGTGTTCAACAACAAAACGGACACCAAGTTTGTGAAGGTGCTGGCTGACTTCCCTCCCTTGCCAGCCGTGAGCGCCTGCACCCATATCCAGTGGGACCAAACGGCGGTGGAAATTTCCACGGTCTTCTCCTACGCCGTCCCGGCCTTTATCAACGAATTCCAGTTGCGTGGCTTTGTGGACGAAGATGGCTTTGTCCGGTTTGCCATCATTCTTCATGGACATCACTCCCCGTACCTGCCCGTGTTCCGCGCAGATGGGCAGTGGCATCATCTGTGCGTCACCTGGCGTCGGGACAATGGGACATGGACCATCTATGCCGATGGGAAGGAGAAGGCTTCTTCATCGGGTCTCTCAGCATCCCGGACCATCAGTGGTCATGGGACGTTCATTATTGGCCAAGATCAAGATACTCTTGGTGGGACCTTCAAGGCCAAAGAGTCTTTTAGTGGGAACCTCACGGGCCTGTACATCTGGCAGAGAATCCTCAGCAGGGAGCAGATGGAACAAGTCCGATCCTGCACCTCCATTGAAGATGGGCTCATCTTTGGCTGGAGCAGTGACCTCTTGGAGGTAGAAGCAAGTGTCCAACAGGTTACTGTGCAGCTCACCTGTCCAGGTAAAGTCTTCTTGGTGGTGGCCTCCACTGAGTATTTGTTTTCTGTTAGCAGGGTCTGGGTGGCCAGAATTGTGAAGGAAGCCATTGACCACAAGTTGTTAGGTGCCTCTGAGGACTTCCCTGGATGTCCAACTCTGAGGCTGAACTTCAGCATTCATTCTTGGTGGCACACCCTTGGACACAGTTCTCGTTATGGGAATATGTGGCTCGTTGTGTCCTGTTTTGGTCTTCCCCCATTTATTGGACATGTGTCTGCGGACTCCTGACTGTATACTGAACCATGCATGGCCCAAGTCAACAACTTCAAAGGCTATTAACTTCTGGAACCTTGCGACAGGTAGCTGGTACCATTCCTCCGTAGTTTGGGATAATCCTATGCAGTTAGAAAGGTCCTTTGATGTCTTCTGAATCTTTGAAGGGTATTTTCGTCTTCTTCCCACAGGACCAGTGGAAGAATGTCACATGTTTGAGGTCATTCAAGGGAGGTCTACTTATGGTTCCTGTCTCCAGGAACGGCCCTTCGTCTGTCACTACAAGAAAGGTAGGGTAGCAGCAAAGGCTGATGGTAGCCGGGAATTCAATATGGCGGTGTGTAGCAGGGGCTGCTGGGAATTATGATCTAAATCATAATGATCAAATCATGAGCCTTATGATTTGGGGTTCATGGGAATTGGATTTTTTTTAAAAGTGAAAAGGTCATGG